>BJFM01000930.1:250732-263927 GCA_016586285.1 Arothron firmamentum
CACACACACACACACATACACACTTTAAGACTTTCCAGTGGCAGACCCAGTCAGAGGGTTCAAGGAGTGCTGGGGTTAAAGGGGGGAAGGCCAGCTCATTACTGGCTCTTGGTGGAAACAGCCCAGCACACATGGCTCCACTGACACCGTCTAATTACCTGACCAGGGGATACCTTCTGTATTCCAGCCAGAATCGGGGCCAGACCAGGTCCAAGGCTGCCGAGAGCAGCTTGGGTGTTAAGAGGTTTAGGACTCTGGTCATGAAAAGCAATTCTCTAGACAGGCATGCTTGTTCATAGTGTGTGTGCATGCGTGCACGGTCGTGAGTCTGTGCGTGTTGGCATTTTGAGCTCCTTCTTTTACCCAGATGTCCCTTCAATGCTCCAGAAATTTGCTGCCACTTGATTTTAAATTTGGGACTACCCAATCAACGCCAAACTGTACACGGCAGCTTTCTGCACAGCTGCTCATGAAGAGCCATCATCCTCGGCGCCAACGCGTAATGGCTCTTCTTCTTTGGTATGTGCACAGCTCCTAACCTGCCACAGACACCAGCATGCTGAGTCTCTGTGCTCTGGCATCTGGCGGAGGATCTCTGTTTGGCTCATTGGTGTGAGCAGCCAGCTTCCCTAATCACCTTCATATCTGCCCCAACCTGCATGATGAAGTCTGGAGAGCAAACCCAGACCTCTAAAACAAGGCTGTAATTTGTAGCTTTGATAAGAAGCCTGTGGAAGGAATGGTGGGAAAGAGGGCATTCAGGAACGCAGGCTTGATAAATGGCCAGCGAGGCTTTTCTTGGACAAGATAATAGAGCCCTGTTTTAATATAGAAACACAACACGCTGCATGTTAAGCTAATGTCGGCAACACTCTGCGCAGCAATAGCAAAGCCTTTCATGTAAATGTTTGAATGTAAATGTGTCCACACACGCTGATGAATGGCATTCACATGTCAGGCACGGAGACATAAATAGCGCAGCTGCTTTAGCTCGTGTTGACAAATGGCAGATAATGGAACGCCATACGCTTTGCAAAAAGATTGTAAGGGGTGTTATTTTAGCTGCCAAACATGAATCTAGGGCAGATACTGAGGTGGTAAGTATGCACAGGGCCTGCACTGTGCATGTAATGCACGTTCTGGCACTGAGGCTGCAGCACAATGAGCCATTTGATGTCGTTCTGAATGTTTTTAGAAGAAAAAACTTTACTTGTTTCACTTCCTGCACTCAAGCCAGCCCTTTGGAGCAGCTATTGATCATTTCCTTGAAGGCTGAACCAGCGGCTTCATGAGGATTAACCTTTCGTCAGTGCGGTGGCTCCAGCCGGGGCTGAGTCCGTGTAATTAGCTCTCTGCACCCCGGCCCTGAGCTATGAGTAATCAATGACCCACTGCAGACTTCCACAGCAGCGTGTCAACTTTTAAGCCCAGTTTTAGCTTCAACTTTAAAGATCCTCCAGCATTTTTATAGGAAGGCTCTGCTTTTTCCACAATAATGTGCTCTCTCACTGAAAATCCTTCTTCAGACTTCTAAGCAGGCACTAAAAAGTCCTGTCTGGCCACTTCAAAAGAGTTCTTGGTTTGCTAAAACAACTGGTCATTGTTGGAATTTTTTTTTTTTAAAACCACAAGTCACTTTAAATATTAGACATTGAAACATTGTACTTTATAGAAGACAAATTGTCAGCTCTAACAGGCAAATGTTCTCCAGACAAACGTGAAATAGACCTACTGCATAAATATTTGTGTTAAAAACCTGGATGATGTGTCTTTCCAGCCCTTTGATCACATGGTTAAAAACCCGGAGGACTTTCCCACCATGCTTTGCAGTGCCAGATTATGCCTGTAGGTCCACTACGGATGAAATCTGCAGTTCAGTCCAGTAAATTGTTGGTGGTAATTACATGAGCTGTAGGCTTCACCCAGAGCAGTCTCTGGAGTTCCATCAGAACCCATGACCGTGGCAGGAAGGGGAGCAGGAGCGCTGAAAGTCAGACGTAATGCTTGTTCTCTCTCTCTCTCTCTCTCTCTCTCTCTCTCTGCCCCCCCCCCCTTCCCGTCAGCAGGCCCAGGGTTTGATGGGAGAGGCAGACAGGCATGTGGCGGCCTTGGAGCCACCCGTCAGCACCATGACCAGCGGCGGTGTGGCCATGCCCTGCAGACTGAAGGGCTCCAGTCAAGCGGGATTGCCAGTGCCCATCACCAGTACCTCCACCTCCTCCTCCTCCTCCTCCTCCTCCTCTTCTCCTTCCACCTCTGCAGCAGCCTCCTTCTTCATCAGGTAAGCTCCGCCCCTGCACGAAAGAAGTGTTCAGTGTTTGTGTGAGACGTACACACCTGCATGCAGTCAGGTTGCGGGGTGTGTGTGTGTGTGTGTGTGTGTGTGTGTGTGTGTGTGTGATGCAGAGATATGCACAGACTCGCGTTTGCATGTCTCTTAGAGACTGTGGGTCGTGGTTTTAACTTTCATGTGGGGCACCTACACCGTGGAGATGTTGTTGCCATGGATGAGTTGCAGCGCCGCCACACACCATCATGAGGCCAAATGAACCTTTCCTTTACTTACAGGCATCAGTGCCCATGAATGGGTAATAGAATGACATCATTTGATAAAAGAAGGGAGCGTCTCACGAAGCAGCTTAGGTTAAAGCCTTTTATTGTCCTCAAATATTTTCACTTTATTGATTCTTCTGTCTGGGTTTTTAAAGCAGACGTCTTGAATATTTATTTATTTTTGTCCCCAATGAAAATTTGGTGTGTGTGTGTGTATCTCAGGCTTTTTCAGTGCTATTTGGCACTGCTGTTGCCGTTGCCCTGGAGAATACTTTACCCCGTCCAGGCGGGTAGATGACTGGTGCCATGTTGTCAGTGATAGATTCCCTGGCAGGCCAGCCAGCGCATATACACTCGCCGAGGAGCGTTATTCTGTAATGAATGCTGGCGGAAAGGAAGCTGGTTAAGAATGATGCATTGGCCCATAGAAGCTCCGCACCACAGGAGGTGAAGGCAGCGAGACAGGAAGCCCGCAGGGGACCCTGAGAGGCTTAGCTTGTCTGCATGCACCCAAAATGGAGTTTGTCCTGCCATGAGCCCTCCGTTATAGCCAAAGGGACATTCCAGATGATCTATACATTTGTAACGTCCTGTCATGAGTGCTAGTCCCGAACAACAGCAAGGTGCTGCCCTTCGCCAGACAGGGTTAGCTGATTTATTCGTTCTCGTGTTTTCTTTGGGCCTGTGCTAAAAACGCAGAGCATGGCGAGTTGAGTCAGACCAGCCCGTGTGGCCCAGGAGCAGGAGAGAACAGAGGGAGGCGACCTGTTATTTCCCCTGCAGAGGGTCCTGGTGGGGTAAGCGGGGTGGAGCTGGAAGCAACACTGAAATGTTCCACCTTTGATTTCATCCCTGTGATAATCTGCTGCCAAGAATGTGCTGTTTAACTTGGCTAGGAGACACAGGGCCGGATTTAAACAACGTTCTCCACAACTACAGAAAAGAGAAGGGGAGATGCACTCTTGATTTGAGTCACACGCCCATTTCCTCCGCAGCTGTGGTCTCCAACAAGAATATCAGTCATCATCTGCAGCCTTTGATTTAACATGCTGAAGACCACCACTGGCTGCAATTTAAGTAAAAAAGGATTAAATCAATTGCCAATTTTTCACTTTGTCCTCTCCCACTAGCCCTCGCTCTTCCTAAATGTGAAAAGAATCCAATGAAATAAGTGTCCTTCACGCTGTAGACGCGATTAAAAACTCATATCTGATTAGTATTCTGTTTTGTCCTCTCAAGATACAATTAGTAGGATGCATGTCGAAGCCGTGAGAGCCTGGGATGGAGGCGCGGAATAAGCAAACAGCAGTTTCTGCCCTGATGGGGAGGAAGCTCCTTGGACACTTGTCTGACATTCAACAGCACTGTTCTACTCCGAGATGAAATTTTAATTGAATGCAATTAGCGAGAGCGCTAGCTGCCCCAGCTAGTCTACCGGTGAGAGAAGGGAAGAGGACAAAAGAGATTCATGTGTTTTTTTTGAAAGAATAAATCAACCATTCAGGTTAAAAAAGCATTTAATTATTTTTTTGAATGTCTCCTCTGAGCAGAGAAATCCTTTTAGAATATATGTTGACTTGGTAACCGCAGAAACCGTCAGGAGAGGCATATTTCTGACTGCAACTCTGTCTTATTTCAGTTCTGCTCCTCCTCTTTCTTTGCTTTTCCTGTGTGTCCTTTCTCTCCACCTGCTGCGGTCTGCCTGACTAGATGTGAATGTGGCGTTAAACCCTACTGTGTGCAGAAATAATGTATTTTCCCTCTGTGGGCTGTCGCTCCTGGGAGATTTTTATAGCAGTCCACCCATGAATATCATCTTAAATCACACGGCGACTGAACCTTTCGCAGCTTTACTGAAATCCCAGTTATTAAGAAAAGCAATCCGTTATCTTGCCTTGCATAATCTGGAACAAAAATCGCCCTGTGGGTAGTAATGACTAATCAGTAATTAGTGTGACTATACAGTCGTGGGGAGACGGGAAGTGTCAGAGGTCAGACTCTGACTGGATGGTGTGTGTGTGTGTGTGTGTGTCTGTGTGTGTGTGTGTGTGTGTGTTTGCATCATATTATGTGTGTGTCAGAATTGGCGGGGGTGGGGGTAATGGATTTAAAGCCATGTGTTTAGCTGACGACCACGTTAAGTGCTGATTGCCTCGCAGCAGAGCATGTGATTAGTGTATTGACACAGCACCGTGATGAAAGCAGGCAGAAGTCACCGAGGGGGCTGGACTGTGGCTAAACTGCCGCCACAGATCCTTCTGCCCATCTATTTGTTCCATTAGCACCTGCTGATTGTGACGGTGTATTCTCCGGGCACCGAAGCCCTGGGGCTTCCCTGTGCTGATTGCTCAGTCTGCGCTCTAATTTTGTCACCTCCCCTCCCTTGTTTATGTCTCTTTACTACCTTGCAATGATGGTACCCAGGAGATGGTTGAATTACTCGTTCTAAAGATACATGCGGGTAATGAACACCGGCCAACTAGCGGGGATAGCACAAATCCGCCGAGGATTCGGGAGCAGCGCGGCCTTCGGAGGTGGCGAGGGGAGGCTGGGCAGGCTGTTGCAGGGTTGACAGCTGTTTGCTGGAATGCAGCCCTTGAGGAGTGTCAGGAGGAAGTGGTTTTATGGTCATCCATCGCCACCCCGCAGCTGCTGCCCAGGTGAGTGTTTGCGCGGTAATGACGGTGATTGTGCAGAAGGAGCCCTCCTGTAATTGTGCATAGCAGGGCCATTGAGCATGTTTTGCTGCACTCACAAAATCTTGCCTTTGTGTCAGCAGCAGTCCCTCTGCCCTTCATCCCCCAGGCAGCTCCCAGTAACCATAGAAACAGGTCATTGACTTGTTGTAGGTATAAAACGCAGCTTATTTTCCCAGCAGATTGTAAATCGGAAGGTTGAAACAGCCTCTCAACTTTGCAGGGCTGTAATTTGGCCCGAGCTGAGACCAGGCTTCAGTAACAAGTCCTACATGAGCGCGACCATCACATCTCGCTGCCATTTGATGCTAATGCCCCTTGTTTGTTTGCGTTTGACGTCTCCCCCTTTCCGGTCCTTAGCCAGTCGAGCTCGGAGGTGGAGATGCTGCTGCTGATGCCTGTCAGAGAGGCTTTAAGTAGACAAAGCAGTGCAGAACCATGGCTGGCTGGTTACTGTGATTGACAGCAGGGATCTGTGTTAGTGGCTAATCAGCGGGACAGATTATGTGGAGCGCAGGGGTCCAGTGAGCACACTGCCTCTGGTCCACGTGGCAGTGGGAGCGCACCACTGACTTGTCTGTTGTCGTTGGGAAAATGCATCTGACCTGATGAACCTCTGCAAGAACTTCAGGAGCAGGAAGCCTGTGGAGAAGACTTTTGGATTTGCTACGATGGGAGTCAAGTGAGTTGTGCTGACCATGTTGAAAAACTGGATACTAGCTGTTTTGGTTTTGTTGCCGTGTCTGATGCATATTTTCTGTCCTCTATTTTTCCCTGTCTCTTTATCTTCAGCTGTGTGTCACTCTCACTTTTCCACCCTGTGAAACATCTAGTTTTGTGTGGAGTCAGAGTTGGTCTGTCTGCTTCCCGGAGGTGAGAGGCTAATGGTTGTGTTGTCAGGACACAGCTAGATGGATTCCTCTACCGAAGCGAGAGTGTGAGCAGAATGTAGAGAAGGGCAGAAAGCCTTCTGCTGAAATTCTGCCTCCATTTTGAGGGAAAGAAGCAGGCTGGAGCTGTATGTTAATACTACCAGTACCTCCAGAGCTTGATGAATGACAATTGATTCATATCAATCTGTTGAACGTGAGCAGCACAAGCCCGGAGCTGCGAATGGCTCATCAGAAGTATTGAGTGGGTGGTACTGTAGCTGAGACGCTTGAGCTGCTCCCTGGTATTTGTCTGTGTTTACAGTTGGATGAAACACCAGCTGGCAATATATAGCAATAATCAGGCTGATGGGATTAATAGTTGCCTCTGTGCAGACACTGGGGCAGCACCAGCTGAGGCCACAAGGCTGCAGCCTGTGCGGGGCCTGTCAGACGCCGTCATGGCCTTGGTGTTGAAGGAGATGTAGCCTAGCCCTGCAGCCTCAGGGTTCCACAGCAGGTAGCTGCAACCCTCAATCCCCACCCCCTCCGGTCCATCAATATCCACATGTTGTCTGTCTGCGTCCGGTCATCCTCCATCACAGTCATATGGTGGGATAGTGCTGTGCACCAGGGAGGTTTGTGGAGCATGTGTGAGGGATAGCCTGCTCCCCCTCTCCTCTGTTCCCTAAATCCCTGAGTCAGGAAGTCTGTCTGGCCCAGTCATGCAGCCTGCAGGGGGGCCGTGGAGTCAGCAAACAAAGGGCTGAAGCGCTGACTCCAGCCTGCGCAATCCCCGTGGGTCCACCTCTGCTAAGCCCTGTGGGGTGAAAGGGAAGCGCTGCCGTCCACTCATGGCAGATTCCTTTCACATGTGGAGCGATCAGGGTAGGTGGAGCACAACCCTGAGAACAACGCTCCACAGGGGGGCCTTTGTCCCTCTGTGTGCCCTCATCGCTGCTGAGAAACACCAGGTTGTGTGTGGCGGCTCAAGCGTGGGCGGCAGAGGTCGAAGCCTTCGCCGTCCAGACATTTCCAGCTCTGTTTGCCTGCCCACATGAGAACGTGTAGGCAGGCGGGGGATCGGTGCTGCCAACAGGACCATTTCCGTGTCCTTCAGCGATATGCAAATCGAGTCCATTATCCTTGTCACTGCACTTGTGCGGTGCGGTCGGGACCCGGTGGGTGAGTGTCTGCGAATAAAAAGAGACTAGTTTGCATGGGCTGTGGACAGGGAATACAAACGTTTCTGACTTACTGTGTGCACACGCATAGAGAGCACGGCCGCTGCCCCTCTGCAGGCCAGTACGACTGACGCACAGCTGCTAAATGAGAAACATCAGCTTGAGTTCTCCACCAAATAAGGGAATATACCAGCGTCGTCTGGGTAAAAAGCAGCAATGAAGCTAGAGAATTCTGGCAGAAATGAGTGACACACCTTTATTGATGAATTTACCCAGTATGGGGGACTTTAGCTTGGAGTAATTAATAGATAAATGTCATAATAAGAGAATTGTTTTGCTCTAAATGATATTGGCAACACAGTATGTTGCCTACATGGGAATTAGGGCAGCTTATAAGATAATGTGAAGGGCATTTTGACCCGAGTCTTCTCTCGTCCATTTTAACATCTGAGCCGGAGCCGAGGAGGATTTATCAGCTCTGTGTTTCTGCCGCTCCTTTCTGGGCGCACATCATCTTGAATGAAGAGGATTACGGGCTGTAATCGGTTCTCGACCCAGCACGTGAGAGCCAGCTGCAGCGTGCTAAAAATCCCATTATCCCCGTGCGCTTTGCGTGGCCCAGCGAGCATTTCTGCCTGTGTGACTTTTGCGGTTCACTTTATGAGCGTCTGATACAGGATAAACTGCTTAGCACGGAATAATGTGGTTGTCGTGGCTAATGTGCTGGTAGCGGGCGGAGGAGGGACGCTTGCCTCCCTTCCCGTGCGTCTGCTGGTCCTTCCTCAGCCGTTTCGGCTCCTTTAGCTTCTCTCAGGTTGCCGGTGGAGGTGAACGTGAAACCGGTGTCACCCTTCCTCCACAGCCTCCCCGCTCCGTCTGCTCGAGACGGCCCGCTGATTAATGGCTCCCAAATGTTCTCAGCAGCCGCGGCACTGTTTGTTGTGGTGGCCCCTGTACGGAGGAGAGAAATAAATAATCGCCATGTGTCTGAGTCTGTCACCGCGTGATTAATGAAGCTGACAATCGGAGCAGAAGTGTCCTGGCTTCTTTCCATGTCTCGCTTGTTTGTACGCTTTTAATGATCCTAAATTGTTCTTCCCTCTGATAGAAAGTTATGTCTTCATCTACGAGGACATTATATTTGATCAGCGAGACATTACGTGTTATTAACTGGATTTAGAGTGCCGTGAATCAAACGCTGTGCGTGCTGAAGTGCCCTCTGACACAGGAGACATCACTCAGTCAGAGATGATTTGATTTGAGTGCCAAGACTGTTTTCCTTTCCGTTCTTTTCTTTTCTTTTTTTTTCTAAGCAGAAAAGCCTTGCTGTGGTTTTCAAGGCAAAACGTGGGTGGGATGTTGGGTTGAATCGGAGTTCAGCCTGCGCGTTGAGGCCGTTATTCCAGATCCGGTGCAGCCTATGAGAGGTAGAGCAGCGGAGTCCGACTGCAGCGGGAGCGGAGTGAGAATGCAGCGGTTAATCTGTGTCAGCAGTGGCAGAGGTGGCCAGGCGGCAGCCTGCAGGGCCGCGCAAAACACGTCTCCATTATCGTCTGTCACCTATCAGCTGAAAAGTCAATTTGTTCCCAATGTTTTTTATGCTGCCACAGACCCAAATCTGGTGTGATAGCTGAGCGTTTCTGCCTCCGCTCATCCACAGTAGCACACAGGTGGAGATAAGTCAGGCTCAATTGAGTTTCCTTTAAGGACATTTTGACTGTTGCCTGTACCTCCACTTCTTTCCAATAGGGGCCCTAAATTGTCTCATCGACCTCATTGACTAACAAACGGGTCCTGCAGGGCTAACGCCCTTTTTGCTCCACAGTTCCTGGCGTTAAAGCCCGCAAAGGCCATACACCGGACTGTTTCTGAATGCAAGGAAGAACAAAACATGTTTGTAAATAGAATTATAACCCATTTAACTCGTAAATTTCCCCCCTCCTGCTTGGATTAGGCCTCCTTAAGCCCCCAACTTAGCCAAACAGCTTTGTGGCTTCTCATAGTGGGAATTGTGGGCTCGGTGGGTGTTTGATTGAGTGTCGGGCATTTTAAGGGCCGTTTGTTTACGGGTGAAAAACAGCCGCTTTTAAAGATTTCTTTTTTTTTTATGCTGCTGATAACATATTCCCTCCTACATCATCAGGATTTAACCTTGGCACAGACAGAGCTTCTAATTTGCACAGACCTTTGGGAAGTACAAATCTGTTGGTAGGGCTCTTGTCTGTATATCTAATTATATCTATAAATCTAGTCTACGTGCTATTTTGTGTTCCGTAATTGTTTCCAAATCCACTGCTATCAGCCTGGATTTAAACGCACTGTTGCTCAGCTTTCTTGAATATTGATTAGTTTTTTTTTCTATTTTACATTTTGGCACCAACTGTTCCATTTATTCTTGGCCAACTAGGGAATCCCATCTCTGGGAATAAAGCAATTGCAATCTGGCTGTGGCATGGCCCCAACTACCGCTTGTCTGACTTGTTTCTTAGGCAGAAAATAATTTTCCTCCTCGTGGACGGCACCTCGGTGGCACCGAGGCCAGGCCGGCTGATCGAGGCGAGGACCCGGCCGTACACCCCTCCACTCACTTTCTGCCCCCCCCCCCTTCTCACTGGGTGGATTTAGAGAACATTTTCCTCTTATTCCATGTCAGTGATCTCTAATTTGTTTTTTGTTTTTTTACCAGCTGTATTTTGAACTCTGCTCTGCTGTCAGCCGGGTCCACATTTCCTCACCCCGTCGTTCTTCCCCGGTGCTTCAGGTGATCCCTCTTATTCAACCTATTCTCCAGAGGAAGCCTTAATCCCTGGTTTTCCACCTCAATCCACACACCATTTCAAAGGAGACTCAGATTTTCGGGAAGGAAAAAAAGACCTGTGAAGAATGCAGGATCTTCTCTGTGGTCTCTGTACAGTGGTACAGAGACACTGCTTACTGTGGAGGATCTTTTTTTTCCACTGATAACACATTGTACCCGCAGATGTTGCATGAATGTGTTTGGCCTCTCCTAATTGGCTGGGGATTGTCGCAAAGATATTTGTGCAGCCTTGGGCTGTCTGCAGTCAGCACACAAATAATGCCCGTTTGGTTTCCAAGGGCAGACACTGCACAGCAACAAAGGGCTCGTCGAACACCTTGTTGGAACAAAGAGATTCTCTTGAGGGCCTCAGTCTAGAGCGGGAGGACTGGACTGGACATTTCACTGATGCCGTCTGCTTCAGCTGAGGTCTGATTATCTTTTAGGGACTTATGAAAAGTGTATCAATCCTAGCCTGGAGGTGTGTGGTCCCTCCTGTGACCCTGTGTGGGTTTATACAACAGAGGCTCTTCCTTCAGACAGCCACTGAAACAGTCAGACAGCAGTCAGGCCAGGCAGGCAGTCAGTGGAAAGCTGGGGATTGATAAGATTCAGCTCGCAGCCAGATAAGCTTGTTGTGTATTTGAGGCTGCCAAAAAAAGAGGGGAAACACATTTTCCAGAATGACTGCAGAGATCTTGGATGTGGCTGATGGAAATCTGAATCCGTATTCCGAAACAACAGCGGAGGGCAAAAAGGAATGCTGGTTTCCTTTCATAGCCACCTCAGCGCTGCCGCTTTATTGATAACATTTCTTGAACCACTTTCATAAATTAATCAGTGCATTCAGGATGTTGCAGCCTCGGGCGCGTAGTTGTTGTGAGATGGGTGTGTGTGTGTGTGTGTGTGTGTGTGTGTGTGTGTGTGTGTGTGTGTGTGTGTGTGTGTGTGTGTGTGTGTGTGTGTGTGTGTGCAAAAAAATTAAATTAATGTTTATGTCAGTGGTTCCTGGAGTTTAGAGAGGAGACAGTGCCACACAGGAGGTTTGGCTCGGCTTTGTCATGCTTTCAGAAAGCCTGTTTACCTCTGAATTCTTCCAGTCTGCTTATCGTGACTCGTATGTGCAGATGTGCATGCTTGTGGGTTATTTTAGGAGCACGCATCACCCTGGTAGCTTTGGGGGAATGCATGAATTTATATATGCACGCTCATACATGCTAACGCTCAGCAGATTAAAGCCTTTAGTTCCAGCTACGGTGGGGGATCATAAGAAGGAGAAAGTTTCATGGTGTGGAAGCCTTTGTCTCATACTTAATGATCAGCATCCTGCCCTGCCTTGTAAATCTTCTCTGGGTGGGCTGTCATGCAGCCAGCGCTGTTGGGGAGAATATGACATCACTGCCTGTTGTCTGCACACCATATGAACCCGTGTGAGCTCACAGGCTGATGTTGTGGTCTTTTAATCACCAGTGAAGCTCAACAGAGCCCAGTTCACACTGCAGTTGAGACACAGATATAATTCTATTACACTACCCTGATAGCTGCACACGGACGCTGGTTTGATGCCCCCGCCATACACACACACACACACACACACACACACCTTTGGGGCAAAGGGCTGTTTGATGGCGTCAAGGGCAGTCCATCAATAAGGCAGTGTGTACTGATTTTAGCTTTGGGGAGGTTTCCTATTGATTATCTTATGTCTCCCAAACACACACCTCACCTCATAGGCCGACGCTACGACGCTCAATCAATCCCAGGATCCTCCTTATGTGGCGTTTTGACCTGGTTGTGTCTTCGGCAGCAGCGTGACTCCTTCTAAAAAGTCACAAATGCCTTCACTCCAGGGCCAGGGAGGGAAAAAATTGGAAATGCATCCCACAGCGAGCAAGTCCGACTTATTCTGTCGCATTCGTTATAGTGGAGCGGCTTTGGCGCCGTCGGGAGTCCGATATTCCCGCGTGCATTCATGAAGAGCAATTCCGCCCTGCTAATAAGCAGCAGCGTGACACCAAGACACTGTTGGGGGGGATAAAGCCGCCTGATATCAGTGGCACTGATCTGATCCCTGCGTGAACAGCCAGACCAGCCTTATCTTGTGTGTGGAGGGGCGAAGGGAAGAATCAGAGAAAAGAAATGTCAAGGATAGCAAATGTGGCCAACATGCTAATTAACCACAGACAGGAAGACCTAAAGAGCTGTATAGCTGGCAAGGACAACAGAGACAGGTTTTGGCAGCACGCTAATGGGCGTGCTGCCTGATTACTCTCCTGAATTCATCTTGTTAAAATGGATAAAACCTGCAAAGAGGGCTGGAGAGATTACTGACAGACGGCCAGGGCGAATCTTTGAAAGCAGCAGGTAAACGCAGCTTCTCCTCTCATTGTCCTCATCTCCTCCTCTCTGACTGGCGCGTCCTCTGCAGGTGAGGACAACAATCTCGATGTCCTTTGTGGAACACAGAAGCGCTTGTTCAAACGCTCTTTGATTGTTTTTCTTCTGGCTTTGATTATGGCTCATTTATACATCTTCCACTCGTGATGTCTCCTTGAGGCGCGTCCATAAGGAGACCGGCGGAGCTGAAAGGCTACCGAGGCAGTTTCTGCTGTGACTGATACCGTACTGACGCTCGACTGCCTGCGCCGAGCGTGATGGCTGGTTGCACTGTCAGGGGGACCAGTGTCAACATTAGTATGGTCTTAATGTCACTGGTCGTTTCCCACAACATCTGTGCCTATGACAGGACTTCCTGTCATTAAAATGGATTTACCAGCCAAATGTATTTCTACAGTAAAAGCAGGAGCAGCAAGTCAAAGAATCTCTAATGTTTCACACCCATTCAGAAACTTCGCTTCTTCAAAAATAGGTAGTGGTGGTCGTTATTTTTCTCTTATTCTTTTCTTCCAAATTTAATCCGGCAGAGTTCATGCGAGGGGCACTGTGTGAGACGGAGAGAGCTTGGTGGGTGTTTGCGCTGAACGCACTTTCATCTAGCGAGTCTCACACCCACTCTGTCTGCCGATGTGTTTTAGTCGGCACTCTGCAGCCAAAGCAGCAGCATTTCAAATGGGTCTGGCTCATCGGGGGGGGGGG
>BJFM01000930.1:271616-286130 GCA_016586285.1 Arothron firmamentum
TTTTTTTTTTGCTGAGGCTATGTTCTCCTCATGCTGCTGTGTCCGCTACCTGCAATTATTCCCAGAATAAGTGCTTCCAGAATGGGTTCTTCCATTATTTTGTGAAAGTGCAGGATTTCTGGGACACTGCAGTAGTTCTCAAACCCCCACCCCCCACCCTCCACCCCTTCAGCCATTATTTTTTCAATCAGTCCAGGCTCAGCGCTGCTCCTTCCAGGCAATCTGAGTAAACTTTACATAGAACATGGGTAATGATGGCTTCCAGACACTGGCTAATATTATCCAACCATTACCAGGTAAGACATACACCATGATCGGCAGAGACAGCAGCACCCAGAGCCTTGGCATCGTGCCCTGTGCCATCTCCTGGCTCTTCAAGCTCATCAACGAGCGCAAGGAGAAGACGGGAACGCGCTTCTGCGTCAGAGTGTCCGCGGTGGAAATCTTTGGGAAAGACGAAGAGCTGAAGGACTTGCTGTCAGAGGCGTCAACCGGAAGCCTGCAGGAAGGCCAGTCCCCGGGGATCCACCTGAGGGAAGATCCCATCTGTGGCACTCAGGTGAGCAGCACTCTGCCTTCTTTGCTCCCACATGCTGACATTCTCTCTGCCATACAGCAGCAGTTGGTCTGCATATTGATTTTACTTCTATCTACCATCTGATTTTTCATCTCTCAAAGCTGTTTGAATTTTTCCTCGAGAGCGCACGTACGTGTGTGTGTGTGTGTTTTTGTCTCCCAGGGTTTCCCCAATCAGTCTCACTCTGTCCTACCCACGTCTGAAATCCGTGCTTTAGATTTCCACTCAAACCATCTGTGGAATTGATGGCTTTCTTCTTACCTTTGCATTGACTCCCCCGTCAGCATCCATCAGATTCTATTACCTGGGTGTTAGCACCAGGCCTGCACAGCACAATTGAAGTGCTGTTGGGGGAGGGTATGAGAACGTCGGTCTGAAGGCACTCACAGGTGTAGCTGTCAGATGTTGTTTTTGGGGGATCTGTATGGACTCTGACTTCAAAGGTTGTGCAGTTCTGTGAAGATCCTTCTTGTTCTTCCTCTAAGCAGCCACATGCAAGCATCTCTCCATGTTGCCCCCACCTTCACTCTCGTTCCTCTCCCGTCTTTCTGCATTTCACCACCGCCATCATCACACGCATGTGAGGGAAGTACCGCTGCCTCCTGCTCCGCCATTGCCTCCTTTAATCCTTTTCCCTCTGTGTGCATATCTGGTGTTTTAATTGCCCCCGAGAGCTGATCTAATGGGCTAGAAATGCATGCCGGGCTCCAATTAGCTGGCTCCCCGCGCTCTCTTTCCCCTCTCTCCTGCTATCTTTTTCACATCTGTCCTTTTTCCCAAGCCCTATGTGGTCAACTTTGCCCATCCTAACCTTGCTCTCTCTCTCTCCCTCTCTCTCTCTCTCTGTCTCTCTTCTAATCCCTAAGCTTCAAAACCAGAGTGAGCTGCGCGCCCCAACAGCTGAGAAAGCTGCTTTCTTCCTGGACGCAGCCATCGCCGCGCGCAGCACCAGCACACCCGACGCAGACGAGGAAGTGCGACGGAACTCCCACATGTTGTTCACGCTGCACATTTATCAGTACCGCATGGAGAAAAGCGGCAAGGGAGGAAGTCAGTACCACCACATCACTCTGACTAGTTCCGTGATAGACAAGTTGCTTGTTAAGCTAATTTTAAATGCATGGGAAGATTATTCAGCACAATTACATCTTACCAACATCTGGGTTAATAATTAGGTTTCTCAGTCTACTCAGTATCAAATCTTTTGTTATTTATTATTTTAACTCGGCTGTTGATATTAAGATGGAGCCTCCTGGTTCCCCACCTGGTACATTTGCCAATCTGTCTGCAGCATGATTCATCACATCAGTGTGGGGATCTAACATAGGGGACATGAGACATCTCCAACAGTCACATGTCTAGACCTGTGCTGGACTCACCCGCGTCCTCATTTTCTGCCGTGTCATTGGCTCAGTGTCAGGGGGACGGAGCAGACTGCACCTCATTGACCTGGGGAGCTGCGAAAAGGTCCTGAGTAAGAGCAGAGACGGAGGTGGAGGCTTATGTCTTTCTCTAAACGCACTGGGAAACGTCATCATGGCTTTAGCCAACGGCGCAAAACACGTCCCTTACAGGTAAGAAAAACCACGCTGCTGCACACGAGACGTTGTTAAACATCTGTCATGTGTCACACTGCAATATTACACAAGTTACGGGTAAATTATGTACGATCTATCATCATGTTCTTTGTAACGGCTTCCTTTTGTATGTAACAGCGACATTTGCTAACAATGATAATGTATTTTATTGGTCTGCAGGGACAGCAAGCTGACCATGTTGCTGAGGGAGTCCCTGGGCAACATCAACTGCAGAACCACCATGATCGCACACATTTCTGATTCCCCGGCCCACTACGCCGACTCGCTCAATACTATCCAGCTGGCATCCCGCATCCATCGCATGAGGAAGAAGAAATCCAAGGTAATACACTGATAAGCCGATTACCAGAGGAAAGAAATGTGGAACACTGAGTGATAATTCGATTAAGAAGATCGAATGATCTTTGAAGACCTTCTCGCAGCAATCGAATTTTCTGGTGAGACTCACATCCCCTCTAATAGATGAGGGAGGACATAAGTAATGAAATAATGGTTTATGCAAAATCTATGCGGCATTTATTCCACATTATCTACAGTTTATTTATGCAGAACAGTGTTGGTGCGCTGAACTGGCTACATTTATCACATACACGTGATTGAGCCCTTCTTTCTTTCACTACATTTTTGGCCATAAAGGAAAAAAATGTGTGAATGAATGAATGAAAAGGCTTATTAGAGCATTTATGCAGAGGTAGTTTTTCTTATCCCCCTTACATGTAATAGCCCTTCCCACAGATGTGTGTGAAGACCCCTGAAAGAGGGAAATATATGCTTCAGATAATTAGCTGGCGCGACAACATTAATTTATTTGGTACTGGTCTTATGTGTGATTGTAGTGCAGGCTACGTACAGCAATTCATATTATTGACATTAATCTCATGCACGTATTGATGTGCACTTTTAACCTTTAGATAAATATCGACCAGTAATTTCATTGAAATTAACTTTTGGCCTGTAATTGATTCATTTTGACATCGTGAAGAAATTAATCAGGTATAAATCATGAATAGCAAAGCCTTAGGCGGATAGAATCACAATGCTGTCATAGCCTAATGACATCATTAAAGACGAACCTTGCTTCTGCTCTAACTCTGCTTGGCAGTACGCATCCAGCTCATCCGGGGGAGAAAGCTCCTGCGAGGAGGGGAGGATCCGCCGACCACCCCACCTCAGGCCTTTCCATCCCCGGACCATCGCTCTGGACCCAGACCTGCCTGCTATGCTTAGTGACCCAGATTACTCCTCCAGTAGCGAACAGTCTTGCGATACTGTCATTTACGTGGGCCCTGGAGGGGCCGCCATCTCAGACAGGGAGCTGAGTGACAACGAGGGCCCGCCTGCTTTTGTTCCAATCATCCCTTCGCTGAACAAAAAGAGGTCTGTAAAAGAAGGCCCCTTGGACAGAGACCACTTCTTTAAATGCAACACATTTGCTGAACTGCAGGAGAGGCTGGAGTGTATCGATGGCAGTGAGGAACCCACTGCCTTTGTTGGAGAGGCCAAGCGTAGCCAGACTAGCCCCAAGGCTGACAAATCTAAGGAGTGCCCAGGCTCTGTTTCACCAAAGACTGTTGCAAATACAGGCTCATACAACCAGGAGGGTGTCCCTCCCAAACAGTCTCCTAAATCGGTTGCAACGCAACCATCATGCAGCCTCGTCACTAAAGCCCGACTTGACAATGCCAAGTTAGCTGCACCGCTAGCAGACAGTGTTCAAAATGTGTGCAGAACCAGTGCAGATGGCGAAAAGTCCATGAGTGTAGAAAGGCCAGACAGCCTTAACAAGCCTAATTCTGAGCCTGTTGTGAGGGAGAAGATCTATTTCAACAAGAAATTGTTGCCGAAACCAGCCCCCCCTCCGTCACAGCAGAAAAGTGCAAACGCGGAAGATGCAGAGAATGAAGAGAGGTCAAGCACCAGAATGCCCCCAGTCGGAATGAGCCACCAGGTGGTGAAACGGAGGGACCCTTACAGCTCTGCGGCCCTCCGAGCACCAGTCGAGGTGTGCCAGGTGCGCTCTACCCTGAGGGAACGCTGCCTAGATCGGGATATCCTCAGGGCTACTGTCACCTTGCAGCAGCCCGTGGAGCTGAACGGAGAGGATGAACTGGTGTTCACTGTGGTGGAGGAGCTGTCTATAGGCAGCATTGGAGACAAAGGTCGGCCATCCAGTATTATCAGCTTTAACAGTGACTGCTCTCTCCAGGCGTTGGCTTCTGGTTCCCGACCTGTCAGCATCATCAGTAGCATCAATGATGAGTATGATGCCTACACGTCGGCTGTGGGAGGATCAGAGGTGAATCCTGCAGTGGTCACACCCCTCCAGGATGGAGCAATGAGCTCTGTAGACAGCAGAGGTTCCTCCATCAGCTCGTGGCTGAGCGAGGTTAGTGTCTGCACGCTGGAGAGCGACGGGGCTCTTTCTACAGATGTTTTCCTCCCGCCGGCCAAACACATGGGACCAGATACCACCTTTTTCTTCAATTCCATGGATATGTTCCACTGTGTGCCCTCTCCCAGAGATGCAAAGAGCTCCTTAAATGACAGTGGATTTAGTTTTTCTGAGGTAGATAGCGATAGCGCTGCCTCAAGTAAACTATCTCTGACAAAATGCCCCCCTTCTCCAGAATCAGCGAAAGGCTCTCTCAGATTTCCATCTAAAATTTCGAAAGCACACTCACTGAGCTCCTCTCACCTTCCACAGGGCCCCTCCATAGTCCATTCCAGCCTTCCTAGAAAGGTTAAACCTACCTCGTCTATCTCTCACAGCAGCAGTAGCAGCAGCAACAGAGAGCCACCAAGGCAAGACAGTAAGCCGGAGGATCCTTGGCAGCGGGGCACCAACCACTC
The DNA here is from genome assembly GCA_016586285.1 of Arothron firmamentum. Taxonomy (NCBI): domain Eukaryota; kingdom Metazoa; phylum Chordata; class Actinopteri; order Tetraodontiformes; family Tetraodontidae; genus Arothron; species Arothron firmamentum. The sequence goes on from BJFM01000930.1 coordinate 276,642, forward strand.
GGAACCTCAGCTTTCTGACTCCTCTTGTACCAGCAGATTCCTCAGGAATCCTCCTAGTGGTATCACTCACACCAAAACATCCAGCAACAGCAACAGCGTCCCTCGCCCACCAAAAGGCCAGGGCTCTACCTCATCTCAGAGGGTGGTTGATGGCTGTGAGAAGTCCACCACTAAAAATCCACCCAGCAAAATGCCACAGCTGAGAAGAGGCGCCACCACCTTGGGCACAGTGCCCGTCATCCATTCCGCCACGGAGTACAAGGGAGCCCACGACATTATCTCGTCCACCACAAGCCTTAAATTCTCCTCCCTGGGGAAGAACAACAAGGCTAACTCACAGAAGCCGAGCAGTCACCCTAAACCGGTCTGCACCTCACCTCCTCCACCTCCAGTGAGGAAGTCAAGTCTTGACCAAAAGACCAAGAACCTGCTGCCCCAAAGTGCCTTGAAGTCAGCATACGGGGAGGCAGGAAAAGCCTGTGGACCGAGGGGGGCTACATCAGAGGATGAGCTAGAGGTTCGCCACAGAGCAGACTCTATCGGTTTCAAAACCTCCAGCCTCAACACAGCCAAAGTTACCTCCAGCCTGAAGGGAAGAGGGACACGAGGAGAGCTTGGACAGCATTACGAAAGTCAAATGTCCCTGGAGAGATGTGACAGCATGTCCTCGTCCTGTTCCAGAGCTGCACTTAGCAGGGAGAATAGCGGAGCAAGTCTGGGGAGCAACAGTGGAAAATCCAGCAAGTCTATTCCAAGATTTGGCATTCCGAACTCTTGCAGTTCCCCCATCGCTACCTGCCCATCCTCTCAGAGTGGAGCAACTCTGAGCAGGCCGGGCCAGGTCAAAGCTTCAGTAAATCCCAGAGGACTGGCTGCAGTCAGTGGCAGCAAAGCGCGCTCGCTGTCGGCCAACAGCTACAAGGGCCTCAGCTCTTCCACCAAATCTCTGGCCGCTCCTGTGAGCAGGAACACCAACGCCAACCTCCCACCGTCGGGACGGACCTCGGCTCCCAGGGCCCCTGCTGCCGCCAACAGTAAGCCTGGAAGAGGGACTATTATGGGCACGAAACAGGCCATGAGGGCTGCCAACAGCCGCGTGAGTGAGCTGGCAGCAGGCAGTTTATCAGGCAAACACACCAGAGGCTCCGGAGATTCAGACAGCGGAAACGACAGCGGGGCGAACGTGAGCGAGGACAAGTCCCCCGCGGCCGTGCTCCCCTCTCCCTACAGCAAAATCACAGCCCCCAGACGGCCTCAGCGCTACAGCAGCGGCCACGGCAGCGACAACAGCAGCGTGCTGAGCGGCGAGCTGCCTCCAGCGATGGGCCGCACCGCCCTCTTCTACCACAGCGGCGGCAGCAGCGGATACGAAAGCATGATCCGGGACAGCGAGGCCACGGGCAGCGCTTCCTCCGCCCACGACTCCATGAGCGAGAGCGGCGTGTCGTCTTCAGGCAGAACACGGACCTGCAAGTATCCGAAAAAGAGAGCGAATGGTGAGATTGACCACTGTTTCCCTCTGAGTACGCAGACGTAGTGTAGCACCGTGCTCGGTACCCTCCAACGCCCTGCTGAACTCAGCTCCACCTTGAATTCATTTAAGCTCAGCTTGTCCCCTCACAGATGTTGCGGGTGTGTATGACCAATGCAGCTGTCTGACAAACTGCACGGCTTTGTAGGTTTCCAGAGAAGAAGGCTGATCCCAGCACCCCTGCCTGACACCTCTTCCCTGGGGAAAAAGGCAGGCGCGGCGGGCCAGTGGGTGGACCTGCCTCCATTGTCAGGAGTGCTGAAGGAGCCTTTTGAGATTAAGGTGTATGAGATCGATGACGTGGAAAGGCTCCAGAGGCGACGGCAGGAGGAGGCCGCTGAGGTGAGCAGATGGTCTTGGCTTCGTCTCGGACTCGTTTGGGTCCAGCAGCGCTAACTCGTTAAGCTTCAGGAATATCTGACTGGGCGACACTGATGTCATAAGCATTCAAGACGTGCCGCATTGACTCGTCTTGTGGGAATATTGGAGCTCGCATCTTCCCAGCGGCTTTTTAAAGAACAAGACAGACATTATGTGTCTCAGACGTCTGACCTTCAGCCAGCTCAACGGCAAAATCCCCAAGTCAGATTCCCAGAGGTGGAATTTTAGCAGCGCTCCCCGGGAATGTTGAGAGCTGAGGAGGCGCTCACAGGCGAGGGCTAATTGGTCTGGCTGTGAATGATGACTGACGATCGACTTACTGCCGATGAAGTTGGCAGAGTATAAAAATGAAAAGAGATGATGGTATTAGATCAACCTGGGTTGCATGTGATGAATGCAACGGTGGGGAACACGTGACCAAATCGACTCACGTTCAGCTCTCATCACTGACAGCCCAGTCCTGTTTCAATGGGTCATTAACTGCTCCCAAAAGTTCACTGCAGCCAGTCGCTTCCTAAAACCAGACATAAATCCAGTCAGATAGTAATATGATTCATTATGAATTCTTAAGCAGTGAGCCCTGACGGCCATCACTGACGTGTTTTTTTATCTGGTATGTTAAAGTTAGTGTTGGAAACACATGCAGCAGCAGATTGTGTGTGTGTACTGTGCGCTAACAAAGTTAAATTCTTATAAATCTAATTCTTGAAATTGTTCTCTCTTCTCAGCAACCGTTCCAGGACGTGGACAAGGTGAGTAGTTTTCTATTAACAACAACAGTTGCTGCAAACGCTGTCAGCACACCACACCTGCACAGCGGTGCTCTGGGGCGGTTTTAACTGGACCTCTGCCTGCGGTTCCCTTCTCAGGGCCTACAGTATTTCAACAGCAAACTGAAGATGCTGGAAAGAAGGCAACAGCAAGTGAGGGAACTGAGGGTGAAGCATGAAGTGTTGTTGGAGGAGCTGGAAGACACAAAGATGCGATTAATGATGGATCCGGACAAGTGGATCGGAGTGTGTAAGTAGCAAAGTAGCTTCTGGAAGCTTTTCAAAGGGTCCTGTGTGGGAAAATTGGATAACCAAATTAGAATTTCCTGCTTTCCAACAGTCGATTTGGACCCAAGCTTGGATAAAGATTCTCCAGAGTACCTAGAGGCTTTGCTACAGGTCACAGAGGAGCTGGAGTTCTGTGTCAATCTATGCAAGTCCCGTGTCATGATGGTGACCTGCTTTGACATCGGTAGTCCATCACCTGGTGCTCAGGAGGGACGGCGGGAGGTCGAAGTCTGAAGACAAAAGAAGGTCGAATTGGGGAACGAGGAAGTGAGGAAGGATGATGACATGTAGCCGCCGGTCTATAGGTATCACTGTAACAACACATGAGATGAGAGCGAGATATTAGCATGAAATATGGAGTTTTAACCACCTAGCTGCAGTGCCTCATTGTCCAGGACATGTTTGACTGACAGAAAATGAAATGTGAGCACAAATGCTGTATGCCTGTGCGGCAGGGCAGGCCATCCCTTACTCAAGAGTCAATGAATGACACCTGAAAGTGCCTTTTTTTATTGTTTTGAGTCATTATTTTTTCATATGGTGCAGGAATCTTGGGCATACCTAAGGAAACCCTGAACATATTGCTTTTAAGAAAAAAATATTTTATATTGCAATGTATAGTGTATTTATATCATTATGTTGTGTGTACAAATATCATTTTAAAGGGACAAAAATAAAGCAGAAAAAGAAAAAAAAAAAGCAATAAGCTAATGTTATTGCGCTCCCAGACTTTGCCTTTTCTCTTGTTTGAAACCTCAGCAGCATTTTATCATTGTTCATTCAGCCTCTTGCGCCTTATGTTGACTCTCTGGCTCTGTAGTTTTCTAGATTTTCAAAGCAAAATGTGTTATCTGGTCAAGGACTGCGTTTGCTGTCGTCTCTCAGCTCCTGCCAGCTGGCCTGTGAAAGCCGGCAGGGTTGAGTGAATGTTTTTTCCCTCCAGTTGCCTTGATTGAAATGGGTCTCGGCAGATGCGTGAAGGTAGAGCGGCGAGCTTATTCAAACTGTGCCTGCCCGTGTTTATCCCCCTGAAAGTGTGAGATTAAGGCAAAACATATCAATCAGAGTTGTGTGGCTGATTATTCTCTCTGCTGCCCCAGAACAGGTCGCGGTCATGCAACAGTCCTCAATAGTCAGAATCTAGGAGACTGTCGCTGACCCCTTTTTCTCATAAAATGGCCTTGAACTGGGTGCTGTTTATACAATGGACAAAAACAGGAGGCACAGAGGGATAGTAGCAGTCTTCTTGGCCTCTTTGCTTTCTTTAATTGCAAGCGACCTGGTTCTATGCATCGCTACATTACACTAGCTCAAGGTTCGACCCAAAGCCAGGCCTCCAGTCCCCTGTTCTGTTCAGAAGAAGGCAGATCAGGACAGTCAGTAACGCGTCTGAAACAAAGGCTTGAGAATTGTCTGTTTCCTGTGAGAACGTGCAGCGAGCGACGGTGACGTTGTTGAGGAGAATCAATCACGGTGTCAGCTCTTTGTGGCTGCAGGAATGTGCTCGCTGTGAATCGCGCTGATGACGCAGCCAGAACAAAGATGATCCCAGGAAATGATTGTGAAGACAAACTGGCTTTTGTTGGACTTTGGTATGTTTGATTTCTCTACGCGGTAGGACTTTGGTTTGTTTCTTTGGCAAAGATGTACTCTCTCAGGCCCTCTCTGAAGATGCTGCATGAGATTTTTTTAGATCATTTTTACTAATGATTTTTACTCCATTTTTTACCATTCAGATTTTTTACGACGACTTCAGTTTCCCCACAGATGGGGCTCAGCTCACAGGCGGAAAATGACCACAGCGAGAACCTCTTTCCAATAAATTAGTATGCCTAGGCTCATATTTCATATCAAAACCCATATTTTCAAATACCTTTGTTTTTGTATAGGATTTTCAAACTCAGTGTATAAATGTATGATATGGCAGTTTTGTGTTTTACTTTTACATGTGAATAAAACGTTTCTTCTTACTGATGATTAAACAGTTGAATGTTTTCCTCTGTTCACATACAGACACACATATTTTAGTGAAATCACAGGCAATATCAGAAATTTACCAAACATCAATCTTTCAGTTTCTCTTTTAAGTTGCATATTGATCATCATAGTATTGATAATATATCATTCAGGGCATTATGTTGGATCTGTTAATAATCTGTTAATAATTAGTTGTTGTTTTTTTAAATGAAACATAAAAGAGGGGAAAAGGAAACAGTTAACAGATTAATTCCTTTGAATATTTAAAAAGCATCTAAAAAATAAAGGCCTTTTGTCAATAGAGACAAGTTTTATTGCTCTAAATAGAGACGCAGCTCCACTTGTTGCCCAAGGTTTAATATTGCTATTACCGTCACCATTGTTTGCCTTATTACAACTGAGCAGAGGTTTAATCAGCTGTCATGATTGAAAAAGCTGACATTGAGCAAAAAAATTTATTTATGAAAAAGGTTATATGCTTCCTTTAATGATTTTCATTAACATGCCGACATATAACTGTTGCTACAACCACAGAAACAAAGAAAAACTGTGAGGAATGTGGCTCAACAAAGCCGAGTTGGTTATCTGACTGTGATTAAGTGCTGCAGGATGATCTTCCTCAGTGGGAAACACGAAGCCCTGTTGAGTTTGATATTATTGGCGTGTGAAGGTGGTGTGGTTCTCCGACTGGACCTGAACCCTGCAGAGCAATAATGTCTTACCTCCTCCCTGTTAATTCTGTTTTAATCAAGAAGCATACAGGTTAATTTGGCTGACTGGAAAGAGCAGCTGGTCTCTATATTCCTACTTTAATTCTTTTCGGGCATTTTCTTTTTTTTATTCTTTGACATCTGGAGAACGCCTCCTCAGAAAGGCTTGAGTGTACAGCACGTCTGAGGTGGAAAATTGGAGTATATCCTTTAAAAAAAAAAAAAAAAATACAATTTTGCTAATCTTCAGCTGAGTGACAGTAAGCCTGTTTGGCAGTTCCTGACAGGCCAGACTGCACCTCGCTGCTCTGAGGAAGTCGGCGTCTGAGTGGAAGCAGTTGGCCGGGATGGCTGCAGATGTCTGACGGCTGCTGAGTCTGCTGAACGCAGCCAGCACACGTGCAGCCCAGCCCCACTTTTGCCTCGGGGCTCTCGTCATTAGCATGGAGCTGGGCGTTGGACGAGAATAGAAATGAGTTCAGTGGGAAGTCAGGAGACGCTTCTTCCTCTTCCCCCCAACTCAGAACTGACCCACTGTTGGAACGTCTGCCCTTTGTCTCCGTTATTCTCCATCACAGATATTAAAAAAAAGTCCATCGCGTTCACTGAATAAGGAAATGATTAGAATCGCCTTGGTTTTGTGTTTTGAGTCAGACGAATGTTGACTGTGGCTTCAGAAGTATTTAAGGCGCAGCGTGCATTTGCGTCTGCCCAGGGCATTGTTAGAATTTGTAGCTGTGGGATTTACAGCTCTGCCATGCCGCATATGGACCTGTCCAAAACAAGCTTGCTCGCTTTGAAGAAGTCCCGTAAACCTGACCAAACGCAAGCACTTATTCACCATAATTAAAACAAGCTGCTGTGTGCAGAAAAGGCCTTAAATTACCTGCGGCTGGAAGCTAGCCGCAAGCTCCACGCTGCACAGCTGTGGGGGTTCATAACCACTGACACCTCCATCTTCCAAACAGGCTGCATGTGTGTGCAGTTGTCAACCAAGTCAGAAGGCCTTTTAGGCGCTGCAGACCTGCGGAGTTTCCCCCCGTTTGTGCTGCAAGCTGAGGCTGAGCGGCTGCACAGCTCCAGCTATGTGGCACCTGTGCATGCAAAGAATCTTAACCTTTTGTGTTAACTCATGAAAAGAGAGGTTAGGTGGCCCCCAGTCACAATCCTGCAGGTTGTCATGGTGCAGATGATATAGGAGTAATAATTTAACGGGCTGGTACGAACTGTATTATGAATCATCTCCCTTATTATTACCATCCAGCCTGTCTGCTTTGGACCGTAATGAGGAGCAGGATGTGGGTCACAGGTTCAAACGGCCTTTTGTGTGCTGTCCTGAAAGCTGCCGAGGTAATGAGTTGATGAGGATGCAGACACACGCACGGATGCAGTCGTGCACACACACTTCCTGTGTGCTGGCTGACTGAACTGAGAGTCTTAACCTGACTTTGTTACACCTGTGATCTTTAAAAATCCTCCTTGTTTGAAGACATTGTTTAAGTTTCCTGATTGGAAGAGTTAATAAGCAATAAATATTCATGATTTTTAAAAAGTAGACAATTAGAGTCCACCAGAAGCATTCTTGGATGGGTAGACCCATGGGCTTGTCAATAGGGGGCACTAAGGAGCCCCCGATCCCCCCCCCATTAAAATTACCGGAAAAAGTAGAGACACATTAAACATAAATTACGTGATAAAAAGCAATTATCACATCTGTTCACTTATAAACTGTGTCAGACTTTTAATGTTTAAGCCTTACCATTCCATATACGGTTTATTTTTGTGTCGTCCTAAATACATAGGTATGTTCTCAATCGGTTTGGCTTCCATGTGACTTCATGCTGGTCTCTAATTGGTAAGATGAAGCTTTTCCTGCACCTGGGCCGAATCGGCGCTTCTTGTCCACGCTTCAGTCCATTTGATTGATGTACACCTGTCTATCACTCACACACCTGGCTGCGTGGACGCGAGGGCGCGACTGCCACTCGCACGAATGAAGGCAAACGGAGGCAACAACAGACATAAGGAATTATTGGGTCATTTCATGGCCAAGTAATCCTGCGATGAGGCGTTCGCTGGAGGAACCGACGCGGGTGAAGGAGCCCGGACCAGACCAACCAGACCCGGCGGCAGGTAAGTGGCGCGCACGGGGCTCCATCCGGGTCTTCTGTCACCTGGGCCATACCAAACACGAGCTCCGGATGTGACGTTCGCAATGCTCTTCATTGCTTTTCAGTTTGGTACTGAGGTTTTGTGGAGGGTTTAATGTTGTGTTGTCATATCCCCTGATGGGTGCTCCATCAGGGTAATGAAAACGTGCTCTTATGGCCAGGGTAACTGAATAACACCCAGGAGTCAACTGCTTTGGAAAAAGTAATCATTTTTAGAGAAGATGCTGAATTATCTGATGACAAAAAGAAGTTGTTATGGCGATACTGGGGTTAATTGCACCGCTATGTGTAACAGTGAAGAATTCAGTCAGGCTGTGTTCTATAAACAGATGGGTGGGTGTGCTGAAAGGGCTGTTTTTTAATTAAGTAATTTCACATTTGGGTTTCTGCAGTGGCCAGGCAGGATCTGAGCTGACTCTCAGCAGCAGCCATCTGCTGAGCGGTAGTCACGGGGCCGCGGGGGGCACTCGTCACACCACTGACCTTAAATGTAGCCCAAGGAGACGAAATCTCTTAAAAAAAAACAACAACAAAAAAAACCCCAAACAGCTTGTGCAAGCAGTGCTTAGATGTGTTTGTTCTCATTTTTACCTCCTCTGTGGGTCACAGGTCAAACTAGCCAACTACAGCGTGCTAAAATGTTTAAGGTCTTCAAACACAGGCACATTTAGAGGAGGTTTCTCTTAAAAATGTTGTGAAATCAAAGATGTTGTAGCTTGTAGAAGCTGTGTGTGTGTTCACTGACCAACGCACACTCATCCCAGCATGCATTTGTCTGTCACTCGCTCACACCCTTGCAGCGTGCCGGCTGTTTTCATCGCTACATTTACATGACAACGGTTGCCGTGAGTTTCGTTGCCTCAAGCGTTGTCGCTGCAACAGTGAGAGGCCCCATTGTGAACAGTCAGCAACAATGCGCCATGCCATCAGACACGTGGTGATGGCCCATGCGGGGTTTTTGTGTGTGTGTGTGTGTGTGTGTGTGTGTGTGTGCTGATTGGTGCAGGTTGCTGACAGGAAGCTGTCAACAGTTGCGAGTTCTGCAAGTGGAGAGGTTAATTGCACAGCCGTCAGGACCTTTCTGTCCCCCACCACTCATGCTGCAGCCAATCCCGTTCGAGACGCCTGCTCATCAAAGGCGGGCTGGCAGCTCTCCGCAGCATTTGCGATAGCGGCTCATCTGGCGGGAAGCACACGTCCTGCTGCTCGTCTTTTTAGAGATATTTGGCAGGCTGGTACAGTCCTCTCCTCTTCTGGCGCTCCTCATTCATCAACAGGAGAATAAAGATATTGTAAATGAGTTCTCAGAAGTACTGACTGGACCCAATCATCCTTGCTTGTGTCTCAATTATGCTCGTTTTTTTTTTCAAGCTGGCAGTTATTTATTTTATTTTTTTAAGTGGGGAGCTTTTCTACAGCGGTGTCTCTTTGGACGTTCCTTCCAGCATTGTCACTTTACTGTCAGGCTTTCATCTGGTCCACTTAAACGTGGCCTCTTTGACCTGCTGGGGACCCACGGCTCCGCCCTCGTGACGGGCTGGAGGAGCCCTCAGTGCTACGGTAATGAGCAAGGCAGCATGAGCTCCTGGACCAGAGCTGCAGAGATCGCGCGCGCGTGTGTGTGTGTGTGTGTGTGTGTGTGTGTGTGTGTGTGTGTGTGT
>BJFM01000931.1:0-14772 GCA_016586285.1 Arothron firmamentum
CCCTTTCTCTTCTGCTTGGTTGGTGTGCGGTCTTGGTGTTCACTTTTTTGTCCTCCAATCCAAACCGCTCCCTTGCCAAATTGTACGTTAGACCTACGCTGTTTTGGAGTAGGTTTTGTTAGTGTGTGACCTACAGTGTTCAGGTTTGAGTGGTTGTTGAGTTTTGGTGCACTTATGGGGACCGTTTCTATTTTTTGGGGAATTCTCAGGGACAGTTCAGAGGGCATTGAAACTTCCTCTTCAATCCCTCGTCACTCCCTCTTCATTTCTCTCATCACTCCCTCTTCATTTCTCTCATCACTCCCTCTTCACTCTCCCCTCACTCCCTCTTCAATCTTCATTCCCTTGTCACTCCCTGTTCACTCCGTCAACACTCCATCTTCAGTCCTTCGTCATTTCCTCGTCAATCCCTCCTCACTCCCTTGTCACTCCCTCAACACTCCCTCTTCATGCTCTGCCACTCTAACTCTACCCTCACCCTAATATCACCCTAACCGTAACCCTAACCCAACTTATAATGCTAACCCTAACCCTACCCGTAACCCGTAACCCTAAACTCTAACGCTATCCCTAACCCCTAAAACTAACCCCTAAGCCTACCACTCCCCTAAACCTAACCATACCCTAACACTAAACTAACCTAACCCTCAGCCTAATCCCTCCCTATCCCTAACCCCTAACCATAACCCTAACCAAAACCATAAACCCAAACCTAACCCTATTCCTAACCCTAATACTGAACACCTAACCCTCTCCCTACCATAACCCCAACCCTAACCATAAGCCTGTGCACCCCTTTTCTTTCAAAATCCGTTGAGCCAACCTCCTAGCCTTAACCCTAACCCTACCCTAGCCCGAACCCTAACCATAACCCTACCCCAACCTTAAACCTAACCCTGTAATCTAAGCATTACCTAACCATACCCTAGACCTACCCCAACCCTAACCAAACCCTAACCTCACCCTAATCCTACCCTAACCCTTAATCCAAACCAACCGGAACCAAAACCATAAACCTAACCAAAACCCTAACCCCTACCCTAGTGATGGGTCCAGCAACACCGATGCGTCAGCGCATGTGTCGAGCTCATAGAGCAAACCCCATGTCGGTGCGCGTATCGCTTTGAGAAAGTCACGTGACCTATACAGGAACTGTTTCGAACTGACACTAACGTGTCAAACTGTGTTGATCTGTCAAGGGAATGCATCTCCCCCAAAAAAATCTGTGATATTTAGTGCTTCATCGAGAAATTCATCAAGTATTATGGAGCAGCCTCAAGCTAAAAGAAAGGTTTCGGCCGTGTGGGGCTATTTTGATCTCATATCGGAAAATAAGGTATTTGCTTTAGTTTCCTTGTTGTTTCATCCTGTTCCTCTCAGAGTTTCCACTTGATCTATCTGAATTCAAACTCATTTCAAAGTGACTCTTTGTTTACTGTTCATATCAATTTTTGCAGGTTAAATGTCGCGTTTGTTCGAGAGAACTTGCTTATTTAAATAAAACTGCCTCCTCAATGCTGAGGCATTATAGGGCCAGACATGGCAATGAAGTCCCAGATACACCCAGGATAAACTCAGGCATACAGCCAGAGAGAAGATGTGTCAAAAAAGCGTAACAGACTTAATTTCAAAACACTGGAAAAACTGTAAAAAAAATAATAATAATAAAAAATAAATAAATAAAAATCCCAGTCTGCAAGCTTCCTCATTCACAACACGTTCACTTAGATTTTCACGTTATGATACATGCTCACATTATGTATTGTAATCTAAAAATATCAAAGATATTTTAAACTTTAATGAAGATATCAAATAATGAAATATAAACTACAATGACTTAAATTATATTATTCTATATACTAGGTCATCAAATCAGTGTCTGTCAACGTGGTTGCCTGTAGGGATTTTTAAGGTCCAGCAGGTGTCAGTATTCAGTGACACAGTATTGATGCAGTATCAATACAGTTTGGCAATGTGTCGAAACGCTTCATGACGCTTCATCGACCCATCACTACCCTACCCTAACCATAACCCTTACCCTAACCTAACCCTATACCCTAATAGCATTTGGAACTTAGTATAATGCCAGACAAGATGAACTGTGGCCCCCTTTTCTTTCAAATCATTTGATCCAACCTGCTAACTTTCAACCTAACCTTAACCCTAAACCCTAACCCCCAAACCTAACCCTAACCCCTAACCTTAACCTGAACTCTAACCCTACGATAGTAATAATCCCAACCCTTACCCTAAACACTAACCCTAACCCTAACCCAATCCCAAACCCTACCCCTAACCCCTAACCTTAACCCCTAAACCTAACCCTAAACCCCAACTCTAACCCTAATAAGCTTAGGGGAGCTTAGTATAATACCAGTCAAGACGAACTGTGCCCCCCTTTTCTTTCAAAATCCTTTGATCCAACCTACTAACCATAACCCCAACAATAACCCTAACCCCTGCCCCATCCTACCCAACCCTTCCTAACCCTGTGCCCCCCTTTCTTTCAAAATCTTTTGATTAAACCCCTTAATCCTAACCTAACACTAGCTCTAACTCTAATCTTAATCCCTAACCCTAAACCTAGCCCTAACCCTAATAGCAGGTGGAGGTAAGTATATCAGACAAATTAAACTTTGCCCCCTTTTCTTTTGAAATCCTTTGATCCAACCTGTTAACTCTAACCCCAAACCTAACCCAAAATCCTAACCCTGTGCCCCCCTTTTCTTTCAAAATCCTTTGATCCAACCCCCTAACCCTGTATGTATCTTAATGTGGTAGAACCAAAAAAGACAAACCTGTAGATTTAAAACAAATTCTTTTAAGTCTTAAACACCTTAAAAAAAAGAAAACCCGTACATCCTCCATTGAATTAAACTAAATCTTTGAAACTCAGCGATGCAGGTTGTACTAGGCATTGCCAGCCAAACAAGGTCTGTTTGTTACTATGTAGTCCAAAAATATTAATGACGCTCCATGTTAAGATGCACACATGCCCCTTGAAATATATAGTACTGCATCACACAGTGTCTGACTGTGAATGCTGAGAAATGTTCTTTTTTAGTCTTATAAACACACATATAATGACAATATTATTGATACTATCTACAGCATTTTGTATATTTTGTGTTGGGCACATGCCATATAAGCAAACTTTTAAGCAGACTTTATAGTCTACTTAATTATGTGCTTTGATGTAGAAGGCAGATATTCAATTCACACTAAGTCAGGCAGACCCCTGAAATCATCAGTATGCTGCCTTTGGCTGCCACACGCCCTGATATCACGGTTGTATCCCGTTTCCGAAAACTCCCGAATACAGACCTTGTTGCCCGGTTGTGGCGGCCCGCACCTTCTCCTCAATGTCCCAGGTGAGGGAGGCGACCATGCAGGACGGGGGCAGAATAGTCCTAGGGCCCTCAGCAGGGTCCTTGTCCCTCCCGAATTGTCGGGAGAGTGCGTCAGGCTTGCCGTTCTTGCAACCAGGGCGATAGGACAGGGTGAAATTGAATCTTGTGAAGAACAGGGCCCACCGGGCCTGGCGAGAATTCAATCTTTTCGCCGTGCTCATATAATCCAGGTTCTTGTGGTCGGTCCATACTAGAAACGGGAGGTCCCCTCTAGCCAGTGACGCCACTCCTCCAGGGCCAGTTTCACCGTGAGCAACTCACGGTTCCCAAGGTCATAATTCTTCTCCGCTGGTGAAAGACGTCGCAAGAAGAAGGTGCATGGGTGTAGTTTCTTTTCCGTGACAGCTCTCTGGGACAGGACAGCCCCAACCCCGACGTCTGAGGCGTCCACCTCCACCATGAACTGGAGGGTAGGGTAAGGCACTTGAAGAATAGGAGTGGCAGTGAAGCGCTGTTTGAAAGACCGGACATGTTGGGTGTGTTCTTTCAGTCTCTTGGAAAAAATCAGAATGTCGTCCAAGTAGACAAAGACAAAGTGGTTGAGCATGTCTCTAAGGACATCGTTGACCAGTGTCTGAAACACAGCTGGAGCATTGGTTAATCTGAAAGGCATAACAAGATATTCATAGTGGCCTGCTGGAGTGATGAAAGCAGTCTTCCACTCGTCCCTCTCCCTGATGCGGACCAAGTGGTAGGCGTTTTCTAAATCCAGCTGTTAGGAATTGAGTTTTTTAAAGGACCCAAATGCAAACAAGGGGAGACGGATCAAGCGCCAAAAATAATTAGTTTATTCGGTAAACCAAAGGCAAACAGAGGGCGCTCCGACAGGAGGAAAAACTAACTGGAGGGTAGATCCAAAAACAGTCCAAAGCACTGGAGGAGGTTCACAAGGGAGTTTTCAAACCCCTGAGCATAAGGGCTCCTCCGGGGAGAATGTGGCGTCTAGGGGAAAACGGGTACTCACACTGAGTCAGGTTCCTAGACCCACAAGGGCCAGCGGGTGCGGAGGCTAGACTAAGGCCTGCTGGTGCAGGGACTGGAGCGGAGCCAGCTGGTGCAAGGATAAAAGCGGGGCTAGCCAGAGCAGGGATAAGGACAGCACCAGCTGGGGGGGGAACCAGACTCGGGCCAGCTGGAGCAGGGACTGAAACAGGACCAGCTGGAGGGGAAACTGGACTAAGGCCAGCTGGAGCAGGGACAGGAACAGGGCCAGCTGGCGTGGCGACGAAACTAGGGCCAGCTTGTACGGGGACCGGAACGGGACCAGCTGGAGGGAAAACTGGACTAGGGCTAGCTGGAGAGAGGACAGGAACCGGGCCAGCTGGAGGGGAAACTGGACTAAGGCCAGCTGGAGCAGGGACCGGAATAGGGCCAGCTGGAGAGAGGATAGGAACCAGGCCAGCTGGAGGGGAAACTGGACTGAGGCCAGCTGGTGTGGGGACTGAACTAGGGCCAGCAGGTGCGGGGACCGGAACGGGACCAGCTGGAGGGAAAACCGGACTACGGCCAGCTGGCGCTGGGACAGAGACTGGGCCAGCTGGTGTGGAGACGGGAAAAGGGCCAGCTGGTGAGGAAGCCGGACGAGGACCAGCTGGGGCAGGGACAAGGTCTGAGCCAGCTGGTGCAAGGACGGGAACTAGGCCAGCTGGTGCAGCGACAGGAACTAAGCCAGTTGGAGCGGGGACAGGAGCGGATCCAGCTGGTGCAAAGATGGGAACGAGGCCAGCTGGTGCGGAGGCTGGCGAGGGGACAGAAGTAGTGCCAGCTGGAGAGGGGACGGGTTGGGCCTGCTGAAGCTGCAGCCGAGCCAGCCAGAGCAGGGACGGGGACAGAACCAGCTGGAGTAGGGACTAGGGCAGGGCCTGGAACAGGGCTCACTGGAGCTGCACCGACCCTGGGGGAAGGTTCGGCTCCCACGGACGCGGGCGAGGCTCCGGCCTAGGAGGGGTTCTTAGCTCCTGCTGGGATGCGGGACCAAGCCGCCAAGGCTCCCGTCCTAGACGCTGGAACCCCCAGGCCTGCTTCGGGGGTCACAGCCCTAACTGCGGGAGACCTGGCCCTGGCTATTGAGTCTGGCATGGGGCACAGCGCTGTCCTCGGAGCTGGCGTGGGAACCGGCCTGGACATCGGCGCTGTCCTCGGAGCGGGCGTGGGAGGCGGCGCTGACCTCGGAGCGGGCGTGGGAGGCGGCGCTGACCTCGGAGCGGGCGTGGGAGGCGGCGCTGTCCTCGGAGCGGGTGTGGGCGTCGGCGCTGACCTCGGAGCGGGAGTGGGCGTCGGCGCTGACCTCGGAGCGGGAGAAGGCGTCGACGCTGACCTCGGGGTGGGAGAAGGCGTCGACGCTGACCTCGGAGCGGGAGAAGGCGTCGGCGATGACCTCGGAGCGGGAGTAGGCGTCGGCGCTGACCTCGGAGCGGGAGTAGGCGTCGGCGCTGACCGGGGAGCAGGAGTCGGCGGCAGCGCTGACCGGGGAGCAAGAGAGGGCTGCAGCGCTGACTGGGGAGCAGGAGAGGACTGCAGCGCTGACCTCGGAGCAGGAGAGGGCTGCAGCGCTGACCTTGGGGCAGGAGAAGGCGTCAGCACTGACCTCGGGGCAGGAGATGGCGTCAGCGCTGACCTCGGAGCAGGAGTAGGTGTCAGCGCTGACCGCGAAGCAGACGAGGGCGGCAGCGCCAGCCGTGGAGCAGGAGGGGACTGCAGCGCTGACCTCGGAGCAGGCGTGAGCGTCAGCGCAGACCCTGGTGCTGGTGTGGGTGGCGGCACGGACCTCGGAGCAGGCATGAGCGGCAGCGCTGACCTCGGAACGGGCGTGAGCGGCAGCGCTGACCGCGGAGGGGACGTGGACTGCAGCACTGACCTCGGACCTGGCGTGAGCGTCAGCGCTGTCCGCGGAACCGACGTGGGTGTTGATGCCGCTGTCTGAGCCGGCGTGAGCGGCAGTACAGCCATCGGGGTCTCGGGATCCCGGGGTGTCCACCTCCCTCTTTGTCTCCGAGGAGGCTTAACAACACCCGTTGGCGAGTCCCTTGTCCGGGACGGACCAGCTGGATCCGGAGAGGAAGCCCAAGAATTAAGCCACACAGCCCCAGACATCACTCGGGGAACACCAGGAGGAGGGGTCCATCTGGGACGCCTAGTCCGGGTTCTCTGCCTTCCCCCTGTGGCGAACTCCTGCGGCTTAACCCCAGTCTGGTTCAGCTGGGCTTGGGCAGAGAAGAACTGGAGAAGGGGGATCAGTCTTTCCGGATGGGCGGTGGCTGCACGGAATATGGGCAGGCAATAGTCTGCTGGGTCCATTATGGCTGGATCGTTATGTTAGGAATTGAGTTTTTAAAGGACCCAAATGCAGACAAGGGGAGACAGATCAAGCACCAAAAATAATTTGTTTATTCGGTAAATCAAAGGCAAACAGAGGGCGCTCCGACAGGAGGAAAAACTAACTGGAGGGTTGATCCAAAAACAGTCCAAAGCACTGGAGGAGGTTCACAAGGGAGTATCCAAACCCCTGAGCATAAGGGCTCCTCCGGTGAGAATGTGGCGTCTAGGGGAAGACGGGTACTCACACTGAGTCAGGTTCCTAGACCCACAAGGAAACGAGGAGGGCTCACCCAGGCAGTACTCGGGGGGTGAGGCAGGGACGCGAGAGTGATTTCCTCCAGGGCAGGAGCTCCAGTCACTGGGACCAAACATCCACAGGCTCAGCCAAACCAGCAACCAAGACAAAACGATCCAGCGGTGAGCACCGGCTGCCAGCACTTCTTAATCAGTCATAGATGAGCTGATCAGCCGCAGGTGAGTGCTCACCGCTAGAGTCAGGGGGAACAGCCCCCTCTAGGGGAGAACAAGGGGAACACAGGAGGGGGCCAATAAGCTGGATCCTAACACCAGCTTACTAAATATCCTTGCCCATTGGAGCAGCTCGAAGGCAGAGGAGATTAATGGGAGGGGGTACCTGTTCTTGACGGTAATGGCATTGAGACCTCTGTAGTCAATGCAGGGCTGTAGTGACTTGTCCTTTTTTCCAAAAAAGAAAAACCCGGCGCAGGCTGGACATGAAGACAGACGGATAATACCAGCTTCCAGTGACTTACTTATATAGTCCTCCATGGCTTGCCTCTCCAGTCCAGACAGTGAATAGAGTCGCCCCTTGGGTGGTGACGTCCCAGGGAGGAGTTTGATGGCACAGTCATATGGGCGATGAGGTGGTAGGGAGGTCGCCTTGGTCTTACTGAACACCAGACGCAGTTCGTGGTACTCCAGCGGAACTCCTGCTAGGTCAGGGGGTTCATGGGCTTCGGTGGTCGCTGTTGGCGGGGAGACGGCTTGACGAAGGCAGTTAGGATGGCAAGCAGGCCCCCATTCCCGGATGACTCCAGTCTCCCAGTCGATGTGAGGATTGTGTCGTTGGAGCCAGGGGAACCCTAGGATTAGTGGCAAACCTGGCTGGTCAAGTATGTGAAAGCGGATCTGCTTGTGGTGGTTGCCGGACAAGAGCATGGCTACAGGTCAGGTCTGGTGAGAGATGGTGCCCAGGCGATGGCCGTCGAGGGCTCGGACAGGCATGGTCCGAGGCAGTGGTTCTCGGCCCAGGCCCAGCTGGTGGGCCACCTCCCCACTAATGATACAGGCGTCGCGCCCGGAATCAATCAGGGTGGCTAATTCCTGGCGGCCCCCAGGCAGAAGAAGGCAGGCTCGAAGGAGGGCCATGAAGGGTGGGGAGAAGAAGTTGCCTGACTCACCTGTATCTCCCGGACTACAGGTGAGTCTACCCTTATATGTTACGTCACGGGTTTTTTGAGGACCCAAATGAAGACACTGACAGGGCAAAAACTACCCTTTTATTGGGTGTACAAACAAAGGTGAACAGAGAGCGCTCCGACAGGAGGAAAAAACGGATCAAAACCGTGGGTTCACAAAGTCCAAGAACTCCAGGGAGGGTTCCTCGGAAGAATGTCCGAAAGCCTGAACATATACGCTCCTCACGGGGAGAATGTGGCGTCTAGGGGAAGATGGGTACTCCCAACGGAGTTGGGATCCTAGACCCACAGGAAAACAAGGAGGTTTTTCTCAGGCAGCTCTCGGGAGATGAAGGAACGCAGGAGTAAGAACATGTACACAGAATCCAGCAACCAGGAGGTCAGCTACGCTACTACAACCACCAAACAAAGCAAAACGATCCAGCAGTGAGCACAAGCTTCCAGCATCCCTAAATCAGTCCTTGACAAGCTGATAAGCTACAGCCGTGTGCTCACTGTTGGAGTCAGGAGAGAATGTTTTTTTTTTTTTTTTTTTTAGAATGTTTTCTTAATAGCAGTTAATCTGGTGCAAAGTACTGTGTTTTACCTATCAATTGAAAATGTCAGTGGTGTGTCTGACTTTGGCTTTACACTTGCTGTAAAACAAATTCCATCAATGTTTGTGCACAAATAGATGACTAAATAAATAATAGACTAATAATAGAATAATAGACTAAATATGTATTCTTTTCTGGTGTTCATTGTGGCTGAGACTTTTTCTCTGTAAGCCAGAACACAATGCACAATGTTAAGTTAATGCTTTCTCCTTCCCCCATGGCTTCTCTTGCACTGATCCTACATGCAGTGGGGCTTTGCGCGTGTGTGTTTATGTAGGTGTGTGCACTATCCTGATCCCTTTAGCTTGAGATGGATCTGGAGCATGGTACTACTGCTGCTGCGCTGGAACACCTCTGACAAGATGGTGGCACGTACACACACAGCGGCTCAGCCCATATGGAAAAGAAATAGAAAAAACTTATAAAAAGTAACATCAATTCAAGTAATAAACCTTTATGTTTTATATGTGTTGTGCTTATAACTGTCATACTATGATTTACTCTTGAAAGTGGCCACTTTTGCATTCTTTTCATACAATGTAGTTAAAAGAATTAAGTATGAAACAAGTAAAAATTATGTATGTGATATACAATGAAAGTGCATAGTAAATTATGTTTTCCATACATGTTTCATATAAGCTTTGTAGTTTTTAACTATATGTCTGCTTTAAAGACATATCCTTTTCATATATGAATATACACCATGATATATAGGTTTTCTGCATATAAAGTGTGTATAATTTGCAGGGAAATTATGCTGTCTTTATATGCTTTATATAAGTTCATTATATGTCATGCTGTTAAAAATACTTAAAAAATATATGGGTAATATACCATTACATATAGTTCAATGGTATGCTGAGGTATATGTCAGCCTATGAAATTTACAATAGCTGCATAAAGGGGAATTAAGTGATTTTTGACCCTATACTGACACAGCAATCGGATCAAACTTAAAACTAGCAAGGCGCAGTTTGCCAGGTCAGCACCCCAACTAATTTCTACTATTGCAATCCCATTCCAGTTAGATAAATGCCGTCTTTCACTATCAGTAATGTTAAAAACATGGCTGTTAGGCAAATGTTTAATTCAACAAACTTTATTAGCAACAATAAACAATAAAATGTTGCTAGTATTCAGTCAGAGCTCTTTATGGAAATCAAGCATATCTCTTTCCAGCAAAACTAGGGACAACTAAAACCAGCCCGCTTAAAACATTTTTTTTCTAACAGGTAAACCTGTGCCACAAAAACAAGCAGTTTAACAACAATTTGAAGATGCTATGGACACAGCAACAAGTTTACTTTTGCTGCGGAGCTCTGTGATCTTGGCATTTATTGTGGTTCCAATGCTGGAGAGCTGGGTCCCAGGCCACCTATCAAGAGTTGCACCTACATATAAACACACACAAAAGAAATAGTACACTCAGTAGTCTCAAAGAAACCAGCAAAAGAAGTACAGATCATTACATAATCATATCTATCATCTAATATAGTGTATAGTGTGTGCTTGTCCAAAGTCAGGATATGCAATAACAGCAGTGGCCTACCGGCAAAGCCGATAACATGAAAAGGTGAAAACGTACTGTAAATGGCATCCAATTTTTTTTTTTTTTTTTGTCCAGTGGTTGACGAGCATCTCCTCCACCTCCTTTGCCCCCTCGAAGATTGCTCACCAACAGTATCTCCACTGGGAAGACTGCCATCAGCAGATGTCTTACAAACACTGTAGCAGGGTGTGCATTCAGGGCATAGGCCCATGCCAGTTTCTCAACCATGACTCCAGTCCCAGGATGGATCTCCACCTGTTTAAGGAGACATGATGAGCATTTAGGGTTCAAATATGTACGCAAGAAACTGCAGACATGAAAGGAGATTAGATTAAAAGTTAAAAGATTAAAAGATGTGATTTATGCACTGTATCTATTTATTCTTTAAAAACCAACTACCTTCGAAGACTTGGAGTCCATCAGTGATCTGATGGTAGACTCAGATGTGTCACTGGACGATGTAGATCTAGGTAGGCACTGCAGCGAACTGGCAGATGAGGAACACGATATAGACTGTGAAGACTTCTGGGGGGGCAGCGGTGGTATGGTAGACTCCGACTTGGATCTCTTAGCAGGTGCAGCCAAATAAATGATGTCCTTCATGGTCCGTAGGAGTTCTGGCACATCTACGTATATACAATATATCCGAAAGAAAAAAGTGGTTATGGTCAATGTTTTTGAGTACAAAGTACAGTAATTACAGCCTAAGTGATTTAGAAAAAAGTGGTCTGGTGGTTTAATGAGAGACAAGAAGGAATACCTTGAACAACCAACTCCTTCAGATTAGCATTCTCTTCTTCCAGGTCTTTGATCTTCTGCTTTAATTCAAAAACTAGATTTCTTAGACTTTTATCCTCTGAAGAAGACTGTGAATTACCATACATCTGAAGGAAATCTTCTGCAGGGTCTTTCACTGTGACAGCTATTGGCTTCTGGGAGTGAAACAGAATAATTGACAGAAAACAGAAACAGACAGTTGATGGTGGAGTTTAAAGCAGCTGAACTGTACAGATAACAGATTTGGTTTCAAGACTCTTTTTATTATTAGCATGGCTACTATGCAGTAGTGCGAACCACTTGGTACACGATACCACTGAGAAATATGGTCATCACAAAATAGTTAAAAAGTAAACTGATGTCACCTTGACTTGCAATGACTGAGTCAGAATCTGAGTCTCTGTGTCAGTCGAGTCATCTGAATCACGTTGGTATTTTTTGGGGTGGACTGATACCATCTTGGTCGGCGCTGCAGATGCATCTTCCTTGAGTAGAGAGTTTAGTTTACGGGTTGCCTCAAAACGAGTAGCTAAAGAACAAAGGAAGAAGACAAACAAACAGATACTCAAACAGCTGATTACTCCAGATCACTTTTTCTAACACCAAGCCATTTTAAGATTTCAGACGATTGCTTAGAGTAAGTTAACTTGTGTAGATACCTGACTCTTCATGAAACACTTTAACTGCCAGTTAACAATGTTCCAGCATTTTGTTGTGCAATACTCATAATGAAAAGCAATTTTATTTCCATGAACACTTTCCACGAGTTACATTGCAGAACCATCATATATATTGCACAAGTACTGTTAAGAGGACAATTTTAAAATCATAGTAACACTACCTTACCGCTAACAAAAACAACATTGCCTCTGTAGTGAGGCCACCCTCCTCGTGGTTTCTTCCCATGGCGCCATTCGATAACAGCTGAGTAGGTGGAAATGGGATTCCCATGCTGATCCATCTTGGAATCATCATACCCCCTTATGGCTTCAGTCTTGACATCGCTAAGTTTCCCAGAATCCTCCCATTCACTCCACTGAACTACAGCAAACGTCCTCTCCATGTGTTCTGAAGTGATCAAATAAATCAAATCATTGCTTAGCTTAGCAATCGATAAATGACCAATAGCCAGATGTTATAAATGATAACTTTGTAACTTGTAGTTCTGTCATTTTACAATGTTTAACTTAATAACACAATGCATCATGGGCAGCTAATCGCATTTTTCCGTTAACATTTTGCTAAATTACATGCTGTGTTCCGACTAGAAATGCAATGACAGAGTCTGCAAAAAAAATCCGTCCTAACTGATAATAAGTTTAGACTGATAAAACTACATTTCTTACTAATTCTAATTTTGATGCATAATACTACATTTCTTACTTATTTTAATGTATAGCTTTGAACATTTAGCTACCCACTAATCACTTTTTTCTAATGCTAGCAGAACAGAAAATTAAATGGATGACAAATTTTAGCTATCTCACGGAAGGGTATTGCGTCCACTTTATATAAATCAAAATTGATCAGTAATACGTTATTAATGTACACACCAGTATGTAAATGTACTTACCTCTAACGTAAGACCGACTCAGCGTGTTGCACTTTTCCATGGGAGAAAGGCAGAATTTGGGTCAAATTTGCTGTCAAAATGGGTGGATTTTTATTAGGACCCAGACGCATGCTCGCAATCAGGCCAAAAGGAGAGTCTGTTGGGTCCATACTGGCTGGTTCGTTCTGTCAAAATGGGTGGATTTTTATCACGACCCAGACGCAGACTTCAGGAGGCGGGCTGCAGCGAAAAACCCTTTATTTGGGCGTACAGAAAAAACTGAGAGCGCTCCAACAGGAGGAAAAAACCAGGTTTTAACACGAGTATTCAAACACAACAAGACATGGGCAAACGAGACTATGAACACAACAAAGACAAACGTGACTATAAACAACATGAACCAAAACCATGAGCTAACGTGTCTATAAACAAGGAGAACCGAGAACATGGACAAACGTGACTATGAACGAGACAAAAAACATGGGCAAACCTGACAATGACAAGAGAGCTTGAAAACATGGGCAGACGAGACTATGAACGAGACAGTCTGAACGAACCAGCAGTGAGCACCGGCTGCAAGCCTCCTTTAATCGGCCACTGATGGGCTGATCAGCCGCAGCCGTGTGCTCACTGCTGGAGCCAGGGGAACAAAAAACACAACACATTTGACATTTGCCGCTTTTCTTCGTTTGAAGTATTACCGTTACATACGTTACCTTTGCGTGAATTTGCAAGATCTCGCGTTAATAAATAATTGCTAGGAAGACCGAGCGAAGGCCCGCCCTACTTTGCCTCTGATTGGCTTATCCTGATATTTTACCCTAATATTAACCAATGATCGCTCTCATGGCCAATAACTTCTAGCAGAACTTCAGGATTACATGACCTGTAGACCTCTAGTTGCAAATATGCCAAAAAGGAAACTCCTTTCACCAGACACAACAGAAAGAGATTGGTTGAGAAGAAATGTTCCACCGCGTACTTTAACAAGATGGAAAAAAAGGTATGCGCTGTGTGTCTCCTAATGTAGTTTATAAGTAACGTTTACGTTTCAGTACTGTAGTAAGGAGTTACTATACATTGTTTAATTTAGGAAAATCAAAAGAACTTTGACTGACATCAGAAAGTACACAACGCAACAACATGTAAGTGCAACCAATTTATTTCCCTGTTAGTGTTATCAACTACCATTGTAATAGTTAATGTATAAGTAACGCAGTATAATAGCCAGCCATTTAAGATTGCCACTTAAAAGGAAGCATTTCTGTCTAAGCTATTACCACTGTAAATAAACTGAAACAGCACATATCAGAGTAAAGACCAAATTTCCATTTATTCGCATGTGAGACCTTAATATATATTGCATGTTGTTAGTAAATTGAAAATGAAAATAGCAGTGACGATGGTCAGTTGGGCCATATAAAACTGGAGTATAGCCATTTGTACTTTCATTTTGTACCCTAAAATGCAATTTATGTAATCTACTAATCTAAGCAAAATTAAATTTCTTTCTACAGCAAGAATGGAGTAAATGAGTTGTCTTTTCTATCTATTTGCCATTGCATTTCAAATATTTGCTATGTGAATGAAAAATATAGTTTTTAATTGTTTTATTTGATATATATTCAAGTATATTACCCATGTAATAATTTTAGGAACATTATTGAGACTAATGAGCTATCTGGTTTTGCAAATTATTGCAAATTTAACATTCCAGTGTTATTACTTTATAAACCCCCCGATTTTTTAGTAATCTCCTGTTGTTTTCCGTGCGATTTTGTTAAGATTATTGTGGGTTTTTTATTTGTACGTATCATGTATGTAGCACTGCAGATGAGTCTTGTAAGTGTTTTGTATAGTACTTGCAAGATTTAAGTTTTACTGACGGTTGTCCAATTCATATAAGTTTGATCTTACACATATCTACTAAGGATACTGTATGTGGAATTACTGTCATATATTGTTCTTTTAAGTCCCCAAATTATACAAGTTTCATATTGTACAAAGTTACTAAGGGTCTTATAATTGGTTTGACTGTCATATCCAATACTTACAAGTTCCAGATAAAACACATACAAATTTTATAAAATGTATCTATATCTTTTCCATATGGGAGGGCTCTCGGCTGTTG
>BJFM01000932.1:0-10202 GCA_016586285.1 Arothron firmamentum
TGTAGTAGAGCAGGTGTGTAGTAGAGCAGGTGTGTAGTAGAGCAGGTGTGTATTAGAGCAGGTGTGTATTAGAGCAGGTGTGTAGAGCAGGTGTGTAGTAGAGCAGGTGTGTAGTAGAGCGGGTGTGTATCAGGAGCTGCTCTGGTTCTGATGGAACCCTGAGCGTCCTCCTGCTGGGCCAGACGGAGGTTTCGCTCTCACACCTTCATGTGGAATCAGAGTCATGGTTTCCACCAGCAGCACCAGCAGCGCCAGCAGCCCCAGCTGTCTCCTGCTGGGGCTGCTGGTGCTGCTGGGGCTGCTGGTGCTGCTGGTGCTGCTGGTGCCACCACCCAAAACAATCTTCTTCTAAACAATCAGCCGTCAAATGTTGGACTGTCAGGTTTTCATGGGTTCTCTTTTCTTTGAATCCTCTTTGAATAATTTGCTATAGTGCACTTTTATACTTTAAGACATTTAGAAATCCAACATATTAAAAAATAAATAGTTTCCGTTGGTGGTTTCTTCAATAAAAAAAACTAAATGATGATGATTATGATGATTATTAAAAAATGAAAAAGCTAAATCTTTCCTTGTTTTTGCTTTGTTGTAATTGAGCTGAACTGTCATCTGTGTTCTCACCTGAGCCGACACACACACACACACACACACACACACACACACACACACACACACACACACACACACACACACACACACACACACACACACACACACACACACACACGCACACACACACACGCGCGCTCGCTGGGCTCTGCTGTTTCCCTGCGCGTCTTCAGGGTGGCGGTTGGAGTTCTAACACCCTGAACCCGTCGTTATGACGCCCTGACGAGGCCTTTGAGGAATGTCTGTGTTTGGTCCCGTCAGCTGTGGAAGCGGAGGTCAGGACCCTGGACGACCTCTGACCTCCACAGTCAGCAAACACGCCAGTGAGCAGGTGGGAACTGGATGTTCCAGGCTCTCCGGGGGAAATACCAGAGTTATTTCCAATGAGCAACATTTGCCACGGCGCTCCGATTCACCCAGTTTAGCTGTCAAAATGAACAGGCTGTTTCCATGGCAACCAAAAACACAAAGACTATGGGGAGACTAATGACACCTGACAATGGTAATGTCTTACTAAAGGTCTATTAACTGTCTTTAGAAAGGGAAGCAGGACTGCTTTGGCAATAAAATGCAGCTGTAGAGTTTTAACAGCGGTAAAGTCCCCATTTATAAAAAAAAATACAAATAAATTTAAAATAAATTAAAAAAGAGGAAAAAGAAACACACGTCTGACATTTAGACATACATTTACTAGGAATATCTAGAAGATAATGTAACATTTTATTACTTCTGCTGCTACTTGAGGCACCACTATTATCATTATTATTATTATTATTATAGTTATTATTATTATTGTTGTTGTTGTTGCTATTGATAAAAGAATATAATAATAATAATAATAATAATAATTGCTGCAGTTGTTTTTGCTGCTGCTGTCTGATATCAGATCATTTATTGTCACTTCTTGAATAAATGAAGCAGTAACTGGGTTGCTGGCACCGACCTTCCTTGTCTCCGTTCCCCTCTGAGCAAACATTCTGAAGGTCTTTCAGATCCACATTCAGATTCTTTGTTGCCCTTCGGCGTACATCAAAGGGATGTATTTCTGAACGAAATTACGATGCATTCGTCCACAACCACAGCAGGATAAAGAGCAGAAATAAAAACACAAGAATAAAAGAATAAAACCCCAGATCAGTGAGAGTAGAGTCGAAATAGAAAGTATCTAAAATCTAGAAATGTATCGGTGCAGTGAATGTGTAGTTCAGCACCTGCAACCAGCTTCTGCCGGGGTTTGACGTCTGCTGGTGGTCGGCTCAAAACTGCCCTGAGCCTCCCTCCTCTGCCTGGGTTCCGGCATGCTCCTGAAGCCCTGTGCATCTGGGGTGGGATGTTCTGGAGGGGGCTGTCGGTGGGCAGCCATTCCCAGGCTGGTTGGCTGGACCACCCTCTCGTATCGTCCGCCTGCTGGAGGCCCTCCACCCTGCCCAGTGTCCCTCCGCCAGTCAGCAATTCTTTCCAAATGACGTCCAAGCAGCCAGAGCTGCCTCAGCTGAACTCCAGTCACAGAAACATCTCCGCTATGATCCAGAAGGGTGGGGGTCCTCGGCACCACCGAGCCAAAGGTCTGATTACTGCTTCAGCGTCTGAGGTGAGAGAATGAGAAGCAGATTTGTCTTTGTTTTAGTTTGGAGCCATGTCATAACCATGTCATAACCAAATGTGAATCAAGTAAAAGAACATTTCTGGCTGCTCTTCATGTCTACATTTCACAGCCATATATATATATATATATATATATATGTTGCTGCTTCAGCTGCTGATAATTTAACATTAAAAAGAAAGCAAACGTAGTCAACGTGTCTGCTGGAAGATGCAGTTAGCTTAGCATGATAGCACCACTCTGCTGCTGCAGCAGCTCCAAAGGAAACATCCGTCTCTGCTAGAAGTCCACAGATCAGACCGGAAACAGCCAGCTGAACAGAAATCAGTGTGATCATGATTGAAAACATCACATGAGCCATCACAACCATGTCCCTCGGGGCATCTGTGGGGTGGTTTCAGGAGTATGGGGACGGAGACCCTCTGCTAAGGGCCATACGGTGGCTGTACGACTTTGGCAGGACCTTGGTCCACACTGCTGGCAGGCTTGAGGTAGCTCAGCCCCCCTGGATCCTCCCTCTGGAGGAGGTCCGGCTCATACCTCCACCTTCAGAGGGAGGTGGCCCAGGCATGAGTTGGACATGAGCTGGCACATGCTGCTGTCCCTACATCCCTCTGCTGGCCTGAGGAGCCATTGAGGACAAGTTCCTGCTCAGACTGCTGCAGCCTGATGGAAGGATGGGTGGAAAAATGAGGGATGGATGGTTGATAGATGGATGGATGATGGATGATAGATGACAGATAGATAGACAGATATTTGTCACAGGCAAAGCTAAAACCAAAGTTAGCAGTGAAATGTGAAAACCAAGCACACGACTGTTCCAGTAAAAGATAAGAATAAATGAGAAAATATCCAATTCTCTCTCTCTCTCTCTCTCTCTCTCTCTCTCTCTCTCTCTCACTCACACACACACACACACACACACACACACCTTAGAGGACTGTGAGGAGGTGGACAGCAGGGTAGAACAGCTGTAAAACCATGCAGTGTCCTGCTCCTCCACGCATGTGTACAAAAGCTCGTTGGAGAACAGCTTCTCGATGGAGTCGGTTCTGAGGAGGGTGGAGGTCCAGGCATACGACAGACGTGTCCAAATGACCTTGGGAAACACGGCGAGTCCCACCGGCTCTCGTGGCTGCAGGACAGGGACGTGCGTGGCTGGTTCTTCATGATTCTGCCCATCAGGAGGTATGGAGTGTGTGAAAGTTGTGAGTGAGTATTTACCACCTCCATTCTGCTGATGGTCCTGACCTCCAAAGTTTCTCTCATTGGACCTTTTCTCTGCAGCTGCTCTGATTCTTCGTGTGAAAGCTCGGTTCTTATATGCTGAATTCAGTTTGACTATGGCTTTTATTGGAGACGGTGAACCGTGAACTTCTTCAGCTGCTCATCACAATGACCCTTGAGCTACACAAGGAGACGAGGAGAATAAAACAGCTCGACAGGAGCTGGGTGAAGGACGCTGCTATTTCCTCACAATGACAGTAGCAACTGAGTTCATTTGTGAGAGGCCAGAATGTAAAAGGTAGAGGCAGAGTTTCAGCTTTTCACACAGAAAAGATGGTTTCATTTGATTTTCACGGCTTCAAATTAATTCAGGCGTGCAGGCTAGGAGGTATGTCAGCATCCTCAGGAAGCATTAACAGCGTCTCTCTTTCTTCCCCTCCAGCAGTTCCTGCCTGAGGCCTTTGCATCCACGCAGTTCTGGGTGGTGCTGCTCCGTGACCTCCGGTGCAGCATTCATGTTCTGAACATCGGACAATTAGTGTCACATTTTCAGAAACTAACAACATCAACTGTCCTATTCAGGCCTTTGTGAATAAGCTCTTCGTTATCCTAACTGGTCATACTTTTTACACAAAGACGTGAAGAAGATGGCATGTTAATGAGGATTATCACCCAAGCGGATGTGAATGCTTTAAGGTCACCACAAGGTCATTTGTGCAATGTCGCCCGTCGGCAGCGTGAGGCAAATGCTAATCAGAGAACCTTGCTGAGTCTGGACTAACGCTGGAAGCAGAGGCTCCAGAAGAGCCCTGAGACGCTGAACCTCTGCGTCTAGCATCATCACAAACCGTCTACGCGACCCTGGAACGTCCAAATCAGCCGTCCACTGGGACTGAAAGACTGCAGCTCTCAAACATACGTCCTCTTAAATGAGAAGCAGAGCCGTTTCTTTCCTCATGCCAGGCTACAGCTACTCCAACCTTCATTTCATGAGGCTTCATCTCACCAACGCTGTGAGTAAAGCAGCTTTTAACGGCTCGTCTTTGCTCTGCTTTGAAGACGCTGTTGGCGTCCCACCAGCTCTGCATGGCGGCGTCCCACCAGCTGCGCTCGGACGCAGATGCCCAAGGACGAGCGCCGTTGGACGGAATCACTGGTGGGAAGGCCCCTGCTTGCTTCAGCTGGTTTGCTGATCAGGCAGAGCTGAAACTGGGACTGGAAGTCCAGCACCTTTTCTCCCTGAGCGCAGTATCCCTGGCTGGGGTGGCAGGAGGCTGCTGGAGCCCATGGGGTGCATCCATGCGCATTCATGGGGAGGGCAGGTCACCAGGCTAGAGTACTGTTTAATAATAACACCGATGACATAAAGCCCTATCACCAAAGAACTGGCTCAGGAGGTGTCCTGGAAGGGAAGACCGGCTGCGTCCATCAACATGGATCTGCTCTCCACCTCCAGCGAGCTGTGGGGTCAGAGCCTTCAGGGTGGCTGGTTGAAAGTGTCGGTTGGGTTTTCCACTGGTGGCAGACTGGTGACACTGGAGACTACGTCAAGCTGGACTGATGACTGGTGGAAGATGCCTTCACACGCTGGCTGATGGCCATGCGCTGCAGGTGTGCCTGTCACCAGCAAAGACGGGGCCACCACGCCCTCTAGTGGACAAAAGCAAGAACACCAGGACAACTAAACAACCCCAGGACATGCAGGACCTACAAGGACATTTCATTTGCAGACACTATAGGACAGGTCCTCTCGGTGAGACACTGTTTTCCTTTAAAACCCTGCATCAGCAGCGACACCCAAGAGCTCCTGAACAGGAAGAGGCCTTCAGGGAGGGGGACGGGGAAAAGCTCAGGCTCATCAGCGAGAACCGAAGAGGTGCCTGAGACACGGTGCCTGCAGGACAACAGCAGCAGAGAGGTGCGGAGGGTCTTCAACACGCTGGACACCTCCATCAGAGCTGGGCCATCAGGCCCCTACACCACAGCACCAGCAGCTGCAGCAGATCCGAGTCCACCAACTGACCAGGCAGGAGGATATCCCGCCAGCGGCGACAGTCAGTCCCCTTCTGACACCCACGTGGACGAGGTGAGGACGGAACTCAGGAGGCTATGACCACAGAGAGGATAGTGCTGAAGCACCGTTGGGCTGAAGCAGCTGAGCCCTTCTGAGCCGTCTTCAACAGAAGCCTCCAGTGGGGGAGGGTAGCGGTCCTGTGGAAGACATCCTGTCTCCTGCTGGTCCCCAAGGTTATGATGAAGACTCTGTAGAGACTAGTTCTTCATCGCCTGAGGCATCAGGTGCATCATGACCTTCAGTTTGCCCACCAGGAGGACATTGTGAGTGGAAACCCAGAGCTGTGCACACCCCACAGGGCTCAGTCTCACCTAGAGGGTTCATGAGTGTTTGGCTACTCCAGCACCTTCAACAGCATCAGACACATATTTTGGGAAACAGACTGGGGGGGGGTGGATTACTACCTCACTTCTGTACCGGACTACTTGAGGGAACAGCCAGAGTTCGTGAAGCTGCAGACGCCTTCATGGAGACAGTCCTGAGCAGCGTGGGGCCCCACAAGGGACTGTGTTAGCACCCTTCCTCTTAACTCTGTACACAGCAGACTTGCAGGACCACTCTGGGTACCAGCCCATCCAAGAGGACACGGAGGACACCCCCATCATGGCCCCTATCTGGTCTGGTAGTCCAGCCCTGGACTGTGACACGCCCTCATCCCCTCCTAGCCAGGTGGGAAAGCAGCCACAGCCAGTGGGTTAGTGCATGTGCCAAACAGGACACAAGGTCCCGCCCCCACACCGTTGCTGCCAGGTTAAAGGTCACCGGAGCCCCGTCCCATGGCTTTGTCTCCTCCTGCCGTCCAGAGCAGCTTGGCTGCTGTGCTGTGTTGTGGCCTTGAACAACCTTCAATCAGCAACAATGACATTTCCTCCACCCCTGTTAGCGTCTGAGAGCTGGAAATTACACCCCAGCGCTAAATAAAGCCGCAGCTTGAATTACCGGCGCACACAATGGCTGATGGACACCAGCAGCAGCCGCCGCTCTCCTGTTTCACTGTTTGGGCAGGTGTCGGATGAAAACAGAAGGGCGCGTGAGCAGCCCACCATTGTGGTTCTGCTCCAGCCGCCCATTTTGGATGGTTCTAGACTGATCCTCTGCTTCATACCTGACTTAACAGCCAAAACCGGCCAAAGCCTAAAGGGAAACTGCGCAGAATCCAGTGTAACGCTGTTGCTGCTAAAAGCTTCTGCATTTCCCTCAGTCCAGCTGCTCCGGTATCCATGGAGACGCAGGCCTGACGTGGCCTGTTCATCATATATGTGGGACCTGAACGGAACCTTCAGGTCTGCAAAGCAAGAAACAAACAAGCTGTCCATGACTCAGAATGAAAGACGGGACTTGAAGCCTTCCAGCTTCAGGAAGAGCTCTTCAAAGAGGAAAGATCAAAGCGCGAGCTGCCCAGGAGCAGCAGACTGACGACACCATCGAAACCAGCGTGGACAGCTTGACGGAGCCCCGAGAGCCGCAATCTGAGAAGAATGAAAGCGTCAAGACTGGGACGCAAAGATGTCCAACTCCAGAGGCAAAAGAAGGAGAAGAGACCAATCAAGGAGGCAGCCAATCACAGGAGCAGGAGAGGCCCAAAGACAGGAAGTCAAGTCCCCCGAAAACAAAGCTGGAAGCTGGACAACCACTGGACAAGCGCTGGACAACTACTGGACAACCACTGGACAACCGCTGGACAGCAGCTGGACAGCAGCTGGACAACCAGTGGACAACAGCTGGACAACCGCTGGACAGCAGCTGGACAACCAGTGGACAACAGCTGGACGGCAGCTGGACAACCACTGGACAACCGCTGGACAGCAGCTGGACAACAGCTGGACAACCGCTGGACAGCAGCTGGACAACCAGTGGACAACAGCTGGACGGCAGCTGGACAACCGCTGGACAACAGCTGGACAGCATGTGTCCAGCGACCAACGAGCCAGAGCTGGAAGGTAACAGGTTTAGTTTGGGATTAGAGGAAATGGATGAAGTGATGACGGCAGGAGCTGCAGGCATGAAGACAGTTTTCACATCAGTGACTTTGCTTTGAAAAATATTATTACTTTCACACTACAGGACGGACACACACACACACACACACACACACACACACAGTTGATTATAATAGAAATAGAAAAATGAGTTGACATCATACTGATGCATGGTGGGTAATAAACTGCATTGTGCAATAAACCACAGTGTGTAATAAATCAGTGTGTAGTACAACGTGGTGCGTCAGAAAGAATCAGCCAGTAATGTTTCAGGATCGTTGCTACGAATTAAAAGAATGAAATCGTTCTGTGCTGATGAATTTATACCTTTGATGACGATGGTGAGGATGACGATGGTGATGATGACGATGGTGAGGATGACGATGGTGATGTTGACGATGGTGATGTTGACGATGGTGATGATGACGATGGTGATGATGACGATGGTGAGGATGACGATGGTGAGGATGATGATGATGGGGATGGGGATGATGATGACGGCTGTTGTCATTATCATTGTTATTATCATTGTGTACCTTGTAGGATGAGTACGTCCTGTAACGTAGTTGCGTGTTGTTGAACCTAGTTTCTGACGTGTAAATGATCCTGATGTAAAGCTGTCTTCCATTTTTCATACGTGCGCATCCTGGTAGCGAGCAGAGGAAGCCGTCCTCTTCCTCCTCCTCCTCCTCCTCCTCAACCAGTCAAACATGTCTTTCAGGACACTTGATTGCTGCAGAGTCCCATTACTGTGATTCCTTAAGTTCCTGAAAGGCAGAATTAGAGGGCAGCCTGCGCCTCTGCTAAAAGCAACGCACAGAAAGGAAAAGATGGCTTTTGTAAATAAACACCAGTCTGACACATTATACTTATTTTTCCTCATTTAGCACTCAGAGGATAATCTGCAGCTCTTCCTGCAGAGCCAGCAAACACGAGCACACGTACGTGCACACAATTGTCAACACAATCATTTGGAGCCTCGTCCATTTTGCCATCCTCATTACCTAGAATTAGCTAGCAGAGCGGCTCCTAATGCTACCTAATTTAGCCGAGTTGTTATGGTGCTGAGCACAGACTCAAAGACGTCTTGGCCGTATGTCAGGTTTGCTCCCCCCCCCCCCACACACACACACACACACACACACACCAGGTCACAATAACTGCACAAATTACACTCACACTTAATACTGACCTTTGACCTGCTGCTGAGGCTCCGCCCACAGGTCCTTCTGCAGGGTTTCTAAAGTTTATTTCTCTTCTTTGTTCTTTTGACCTGACGAACAAACTTCAAACAAATGAACCAGAAACCACTTCAGGTGGTCCAGCCAGGAACCGGGAACCACTTCAACCACGTCACCAAGATAGATAGATAGATAGATAGATAGATAGATAGATAGATAGATGTCATAAAATGCCAGGAAAGATGCAGCTGATTATACATCAATGAAATGAAGGAGCTTCTGGAGACGAGGACAAACAAATGACCGGGATGAGAGCCTACATAGATGCACAGGGAAAGACATTTGGAACATAGTATGTGTAATAGCCTGTTTATTACATGACCTAATACATGATATCTGTCATATGTTCCATCGTGTGTAGGTTTTGCGTGAATGTTGTTCACTGGTCTCCTTCTCGCCGGTCAGACCTGGAGCAGAGTCGAGCTCTGAGGTGGGGCAGAGGTCAAAGGTCAGGTAACTCCGCCCCATCTGCTACCTGCTCAACGACCCTCAGAAAACGAGCCGTTTTGTGCGTGTGCTGAGGATCAGCAGCTGCAGAGATTAAATATCGACTTCCCAGGAAGTACAAAGAGCCAAAATATGTTTAAATGATTCAGAGAGTTAAAGTGAATATTCATCAAAGACACCAATAGGCAGCAAAATTAAATACTTGAATAGAAATGTTTCAGATGGTCTGATGAGCAATAAAAAAAGCTTTTGTGTGAATGTAGTTAGACGTAATCGATGGCTCTTACATTTCCTTCATAACATTTTTCACATTACAAAAATGATTCTGTGCAAATACAAATCTGCCGTTTCACCTCCAGAACTTCTACAAAGATTACAGGGAAAAAAATTTAAAATGTAATTTTGCAATAATGCAGCCGGCTGGCGGAAAAATGTGAATATTTGATTTTGCAGCAGTGAGGAGTGAACAACCCAGCTCATCAAAAATATTACCAGAAAGGTGTTTTTAAAATGTCACAAATTCTGTGGAACAGTGGATGTAAAATATTTTCATCTGAAGTGCAGAGAAAAGAGACTATTATTTAGGTGTCAGGACTGAAGATCCTTGGGCGGCACCTATTCAACCCGCCTGTAATTCCAAAAAATACTGTTTGCATAGTGTCCAATTCAGGCCGCCGGCATTCAACAGCTGAAAGGAAATGAGGCTGCGGCGCTGCTCCAGACTACATCAATGTCCCCCCGCTCCCGCGAGTCAAGGCCGCTCCTTTGTTTGCACAAATTGAAGGATTTAACGTGATGACCAAATAGGCCAGCGGAGGCTCACTGTCTCCACTTGTTCAGCGTTTGTCTTTGTGCACAAAAACCACTTTGATTTGTGAGAGAAAAGGCCAGAGGATGCGGAGAGGAAGCAGGGCTGCAGCAGAACCAGCCCAGGACCCAGGACCACAGAACCAGCCCAGGACCCAGGACCCAAGCACAGACCCAGCCCAGGACCCAGGACCACAGAACCAGCCCAGGACCCA
>BJFM01000933.1:3242-28133 GCA_016586285.1 Arothron firmamentum
CCCCCCCCAAAAAAAAAAGAGGATCAGATGTTAACTAAAAATCGTGCTTGATGGGCTATTGACAGAGAAAAATATTTTGATGGGCCTGTAAATTGGTCCAACTAGAGATGGATGATGAAGCTTCAAATGATGTTTGGCCCCACTTTCTTGAGAGGACATGTTAGCATGCTAGGTGAAGCAGGGGGTCTGAACCTTTTTCCAACCAATCAACCTCACAACCCTCTTAATTTGGCTTTTGGAGAGATTATTGTGAATGCTCTGTGGGCCGGATTAAATAGTTCATTGCGCTACATGTTTGCCCACCTCTGGTCTACGGTGTTAGAGCAGTGCAGGATAAATGTGATATAATGTAGGGGTGACAGAGGGGGCGAAAGTAAGGGGTTGACTTCTTTCAGGTGTTGCCCTCAGCCCGTTCTTGTTTGCTGTGATGATGGACAGACTGACAG
This sequence comes from Arothron firmamentum, assembly GCA_016586285.1. Classification (NCBI taxonomy): domain Eukaryota; kingdom Metazoa; phylum Chordata; class Actinopteri; order Tetraodontiformes; family Tetraodontidae; genus Arothron; species Arothron firmamentum. Next base: position 3,689 of record BJFM01000933.1, read on the forward strand.
ATAAGGTCACGCAGGAATCTCCATTAGCCATGATGTTTGCCGATGACGCTGCTCTGTGGAACTCAGGCAGTAGATGGAAGAAAACCTGGAGAGATAGAGATACATGCTGGAAAGAGGGGAACCAAAAGTCAGTCACAGCGGGAGAGAAGAAAGAGGTTGCAACAAGTCAAAAAGCTATAGGAGCTTAAATATTTGAGGTCAAAAAACTCTAAAGGTACATCAGATGAAGAGCATTTTCAAGACAAAGTGAGGCCATACTGAGTTGTAGGGGGAATATGTTGGCAGAAAAGGAGAGCATAGCGGAGATTTGTGGATGTGGTAAAAGAGGACAGAAACACCTGAGAGCAGATGATTCACATTTAACCACTAGGTCATTTTTATCTCCCTAGCCAAACTTTCATGTTAGAAACAGTAAAAATGTGCTCTCAATAAATGGTTTTATCATTCATAAAAGATTGATTGATTTGAAAATCCTGCTGGTTTGGTAATGTCAAAGAAATGAATCAGAAGAAAATATGTTGTTTACAACTCCTGTGTTTTGTCCTCTGGAAAGTTTCGCTAATGCCCTTCTCGTGTGAAAACCGTACAAATCCCTTCGTGTTGGTGTAACATGAGGAGAAGTTGCTTCCCCATAGCTACCATTAAAAAAAAAAAAAAAAAAAAAGCCTCAGGCCATTTGTCAAACTTCACCCACTTCAAAGTTTCTGAGCATCCAACAGGGATGCCACTGGGGCTTTGGCATCAATTTTAGATCACAAAGCAGTGGAGTGAATGGGGAAGGGAGAGGATAAAATCTGAACAAAGAATCAGCCGAAGTGCCAACTTAGCTACTTTTGCCATTGAAGCCTGTGAGCTCCAAGCGAGCCGGGGTTAAGAGATTGACTAGTCTGGGCCCAACTGAACACTTCAAGTAAATTTTGTCCAAACTAAAAGCTGTGTAAAGCAGTAGCATCAGATAGGAGAGATAGGATAGGAGAAACCATGATGATCGATGCTGCTCTATGAAAACCTATAACACTATCACTTACATGCTTTGGCAGACCATTTCTGCTAAAAGAATATGTAAATAACTTTTTAAATTAAAATTTTATTATTATCATACATCTTTTAGGCCTTGACTTTTCCTAAGTGTAAACCACTCCCGCAAAATACATGCTTCTCTAGGTTTGTAAGGAGTTTGTAAATGAGTGCAATACCCACCACAACACTACTGGTTTTAATTAACTATACTCGAACTATTAATTGCATTCAAAAACATTACGCAGCATGACATACATAAGGAACACAATAAGTGCAAAAAAAAAAAAAAAAGGGCCCTAGAAATAAAGTTCTTGTTATACTTGCGTTAAAGCACTGAGATAAAATTCTTCAAGTAAAGTCAACTTAAATTAGAGGGGTTCTCTTTCAAAATCCTTTTGGTATCCCAGTCTATGAGAAAGCGCTGTCAGTGATTGACATACAAAAGTTCCAATGACACCACGTCTGTCAGAGACAGACCAATGACAGCAGTGATCAGAGAGCCCACCTCTCTCCCCCCATATACAGGTAAGGCACTGCCCATATGAGGCAGATTTGGAAGGAACTGAGTCAGACATCAATGCCCTGTCTGCTTCTCTCTGGCACTGCGCTGACTCACCCATGGCCGAGCGTGCTACTCTACCCTCTCAGTCTGATTTCTCCCACTGGCGAGAGTGAGGGATCATCACCTATCCACCATCATGATAGCCCCACACTGGCTGAGGAAACACTAGCTGGCGGAAATAATTCAGCTGCTTGCCACGTACCCCTGGCCACTCCTGTTGCACAGGGATCTGCTCTCCCAGGTGAACGGGGTGAATTTCCACCCTCATCCGGTGTGAATGGCTCTTTAGCCCTGGCCCGTGATATGTTAAATTTAGCTGCTGTTGCTCTACTGCCCAGAGTGGCTTAGAACATACAGAGTGTTAGGTCTTTTTCTACATGTTCACTTTATAATGCTACAACACTAAGTGGGGCATATTCAAAAACTGGTGCAAAGTGAAAGATATTGTCCCTTCTCAGTGCATTGTGTTAGTGTGTGCTTCTTACAGGAGATAGATAGATAGATAGATAGATAGATAGATAGATAGATAGATAGATAGATAGATAGATAGATAGATAGATAGATAGATAGATAGATNAATTTCTAAGATAAATTCATATTTCAAGGAGCTTGAAAGTAGAAACACACAACAGCATGCAACTCTTATGAAAATAGTAAATACTAAAACGCTACATACTAAAACTGCAATGTGCTAAGACTGTAACTATAATGTGCAGAAACTCTAAAGTAACTATAGTGTGCAGAAACTCTAATGAGGTAGGATTAAAAAAAAAATCAGTCTCATAGAGAGTTGTGCCACATGCTTTTTGTACACACTAGAGTCCAATGTGCTTTTGTCACGGCTGTCATCATGTTTTTCCCCTCCTCATCGCCCTAACTGTGCCACGCCTCCTGAACAGCCACGCCTGCTGCCTCTGCCTATTTGCATGCTGTCTTTGCTGCCTGTGTCTTCCCACGTCTCACCACCTGCATTGTGTTCGCTTATCGGACGCACTGGCAGCTCGTCAGCCAATCGGCGTGGCTACTTAAATCCCGGACTGTGACTGACTCCTCGCAAGATAGTTGTGTGCAGAATTTTCTAGTCTTTAGTTTAACTGATTGTCTGTGTTTGACCCTTGTCTAAGCTGGACAGGGTTAGCCCGATCAACGTCCATCGCTCTGCTACAGATGTCAAGTGTCCACCTCCGCGCCAATGACAGAGCCTGCCTTCCTCACCAGTTTGTCCAGGTGTGCTGTGTCCCTTTTCTTGAGGCTGCCCCCCCCCCCAGCACATGACTGCATATATGAGGGCACTCGCTACCAGCTTCCTGCAGATATTGAAGGAAGCCAGTCTTGAGGAAGTACAGACGGCTCTGTTTTTTCCTGCACAGAGCATCTGTGTTGGCAGTCTAGTCCAGTTTATCATCCAGCTGCACACTCAGGTATTTGTATGTGTGCACGACATCCACACAGTCCCCTTTTATGATGACCGGCTCTGGGTGCGGTCTGGGTCTCCTACAGTCCACCACCATCTCCCTGGTCTTGGTGGTGTTGAGAAGCAGGTGGTTGGAGTCACACCATGTAACAAAGTCCTTGATCAGTTTCCTGTACTCTTCCTCCTATCCACTCCTGGTTCCTGTCCACTCCTGGTAACATGGACATGATAGACAGGGGGAGAGCTTTCTCCACAATTAAGGTTTATTTTGCTGCAATATCCACTTTTCATGTCGGCTTTGAAAGAAGTGACGTTTGAAGTTGCCTTGCTTGCATGTTCCCCTGGGTTTTAACAAGATATTCCTTGTCCCTCACACTCCTTTTATGCCAAAGTTGCTAAACCCTGCTTATTGCTGTGTCCCTATCGAGCTGATGGCTTTTATCCCCTGCCTTTTTCCTGAGAGGAGCAGCGGCTCAACTCTCTCTGCCCTGTATGCGCCTTATGCGTGTATGTGGAGAGATTGAATGTTTTTTAGGAGATCTAGCTAGCTGTTTGTATCTTGGGCTCTATCTCATAAGGGGAAATCCATTTGGCAGCAACATTTGTCTCACTGGATAATGGACACCATCAGGTTGGCTTACGAGATGACTACCTCATGAACTCTGTTTAATGGGGTCTCTATTGAGGAGATATGCAGATATGCATTTTATAGACTGGATCTGACAGCATCCTCTGTGGCTCATTCCATACTACTGTGGGCACTGTCTAACTGTCCCCTTGTATTCATTCACTGTTTGTCGGACTTGACGGCTTTGGTGAGCATAGTGCACTTTGGGAGGTGTAATTATCTCCCATAGGCTGAGATGCCAAACGGAGTTAGAAAGAGAATGTTAGGTTACTCGCATAACTCGGGTTCTCTGATAACATAGTGAGCTATCTCTCCAAACGAGGAAGATGCAACCTTGAGAATGCCGATTGCAGTGCCTGCAGTGCCTTATAAAGGGCGAGAGGTGAGCTCTTCTGGTCACTGCTGTCACTGACTGGTGTCATTGTAGCTTTGGTATGTCAGTCATTGAGAAGGCTTTCCCATAGGCTGTTTTACCTCACTATATTATCAGAGAACAGGGGTTACATGAGTAACCTAACATTCTGACCTTCAAGGTTTTAAAAGTCAAGTCTACGGTATCTTTGGAGGGCACTCTTTTGCCAAATCAGTGGTGCCATCCTACCCCAAAGTAGACAGTTTATATGTGTGTGTAGAGCCTAGTTCCAAACCAGGTTGTCACAATTCGGGATTGAAGACCCAAATGCAGAACACGCTCACAGAGTGCCAAATAAAGACTTTATTTAACTTGAACAGAAAGCCCAGTGCACAGGTTGAAGAATGTAAAATGCTCACGCAACAATCCGGCACAGGTAAACCAGGAAACACAAAACTCCCAGGGAGCGAACAATCTTGGGCGAGAGTCCACAGGTTGGGGAAAACCAAATAGTCCGTATCGGGGACAGAGCGCTGACAGGAACTCCAGGGAAGTACAGACTCAAAAAGGCAGGTCGGAAGCAGACTGGATCGATCATGGGCTACTGGCAATAATCCACCAGTGGAGGGTCTCGCATCACATTGGAAGAGTGCAAACATGGAACAGACAATGTTCTGGGAGCAAACAGATGACCAGACAAAAAAAAAAACACCAACGATCTGGCCAAGAGTCTCTCTAAGACTCCAGTTTAAATAGCTGTACCAATTCATTGACCAGGAGCAGGTGAGGCTAATTGACAGATGAGCTGCAGGTGTGACTGATTAGCAGATGAGCTGCAGGTGTGGCTGATTGGCAGATCAGCTGCAGGTGTGGATGATCAGGGAATGTGGCACAGCTGAAACAATGAGATGAGCAGGTAAGGGGAGGGCGAGAGCCGGAGCAGACCGGCAGCTGTGACACAGGTGGCTCGCCATCTACAGGAATTCACTGGAATCTGGAATCAACCACAAGGATTATTTTACTCCAAGGAAAAACCACAATGAGTCTTATGTCTGTCTCTCCCGAGCGACCGTAGAACTTGGGATCTCACTGTCAATGATGTGGTTTTCATTGTCAATGACGTGGTTTTCTTTGTAATTCTATTTTAAGTACCAAAGTTTGCTCCTAGCGTTCAGACCCTCTTGCTTTGATGGCAAGGAGGAAAAAGGAAGCCAGAACTGCTGTGGCTCCCACCACAAATTGAACGTTGCATCTAATTGGCGGTTGAATAAAAGTTGCTATCTGTTTGGCTAGCTGCTGCAGAGCACGAGATGCTGCTTTCAGGTGCACCCTGGTATTCTCCACATTTGATGGATCAAAACAAAACAACCAATAAGAAAAGAATTTATCCTCATCATGCTATCTAATCAGCCTATTATTTAACCCGAGTTAATATATTTAACCCGGGTTAAGTAATGTGAGTTTGTCGTCAATTTTTTTTTAGGGCTAACATACACTGAATATTCACAAAGTCGTGTTTATCCACATGTGAATAGATTGTTTTTTAATTTTCCAACTGTCTTTTGCGATCCTCCATTATTCATTAATTCAGTTAGATCTGAGCAGTGATGGGATGAAACTGAAAGAGAGGTGCAGAAAACTCCATGCATTAAGAGTAAGGACAAGATTAATCAAGGCAAATTTTGAAAGTGTATGAAAGTGGTCGTTTGAATGAATGCAGACTTGAAATATAAGAAACCCGTGGTCAGAAAGTGCAATATAATCACAGCCTGTTTACCATCTACCAATATTTGATTGATGATATCAAATATAAATGCATTTATCGTTGCACAAAGCATCAGAACTGGGAGGGTACATACCCACTGTAGAGACACATATTGTGTAACCTCTCATCGAATGCATCCATTAAATTTTCTGACTTGGCAGCATATTTGAACGTCATAGCATTCTAACACAGAACTTGAGATTCCTACCATAGACTGTCATGTTCTGAGCTGTTGTAGCTTAAGGACGGAGGACGGATCTCTGCAAGAGATTGACGCAAACGGTGAAATCAAATAAGCAGGTCAAGCTGATCCTGCCGGGAATCACACGCTGTAACATGCAGGTAAAGGCCTTAGATTTAATCTACCACTTGAAAAGACTGAGATACTCATGATGTGCTGAATGTCAAATAGCGGGGGGTGAGGGTTGGGGGGGAGTGAAGCAGAGTTAAATTGTCTTACATTTGCTCTGTCAGTTTAGATCTGATCCCGACATTATTATATGGTTTCTCCTTTGTTTTTGTTTTTTGTTTTTTTGTTTTTTTTTCTGAAGGAGCTTCAGAGTGAGGCTATAGCAAACCTGTATACTAAAAACCAATTCAGGCAGCATGCGTTTTTTTTCTTCTCAGTAGCTTAACGTCATGAGTTTTTTTTTGTTTGTTTGTTTGCCCCCCCTTTAAGCTTTTCAATGTCCTCAGGCAGTCAGTGGTGTTGAAAGTAAGCCTGCTGCACACAGACATCCAAGCAGAACCTGGTGCCAAATTATAAGCAGAGTAACTCCAGTGCCCCATTTCCCCTGCACCAGTAACCTCCTCTAATGTTCATAGGAGCTGTGATCATGTAGTCTTTGGGCCCACGACCATCCCCCTTTCTCTTTGCCTTGTGCCAGCTTTCTTGCAGCGTGGGTGTGAGGTCATACCCAGGGTGCCATGGCTTACACAGTGGGTCCTGTTTATTTTGCATGGGTGGTAGACGAGCAGTCCCCGGGCCTCCATACCGAACCACAGACGCTTAATGTGTGTGTGTGTGTGTGTGTGTGTGTGTGTGTGTGTGTGTGTGTGTGTGTGTGTGTGTGTGTGTGTGTGTTTCTCAGTCATCTGGGGCTGCAGGGACTCTTTTTTTGTCTGCTTTGGAAATTGATGTTGCAGTGGTGTTTCGGGGACCACTTCGGGGATGACCACTTTTTACAAATAAATATCTCTCCAGCTTGGTTTGCTGCACTTTACACCTTACCACTTTTGGTCCATAAAATGGTCTTATTGTGACAGCATCATAGTATGATGTTCACATCATCAGTTTTTGAAAAACAACTGTTTTTCATTTCTTTTTAAAATGTTCTGCAAACACACTACCCTGAATCTACCCATTGAAAGTTTATCCAGGTAAAATGAGGAAATTTCCTTAGAAATCACAGAATGATTTTCTCAGCTTTTCATAAGCTATGCAGTGTTTTCTAAAGAGCTCTTTTTGGAAGGTATTTGCAACAGTTACTAACTCTTTGAATGTTTGAATGTCCTTGAAAAAAAAAAAAGGTTCGTTTCATTAAAAAAAAAAAATGCACTCACAAACTCTAAAATAACTTCAAAATAGACACTTGTCAACTTTATCAAGGACTTACATAAATTATATCAGTAATAAAATCTCAATGTTTCAAAGGAAGTAATTAAAAGAGGCTAGAGGCTTATACAGCTGGGGTCTCCTATGATGCCCCTGCACCTCTCCTTCTTTCTCCGCTTCCTCTACCACATTGGCAAAAAAAAAAGGAAGAAGAGCCTGGTGAAGTTGAATGTCTTTAAAAAAAAATAAAATCTAAAATAATCTGTGGAAACTTGCTTAGATGCATGAACCTGAGGCAGCATGTGCTGTTTACGCGTTTTTTTCATTAATTTTTTCCTGGGGTAGGCAGAGGGCAGCAACTGATCTTGTATGCAGTTGTGCTGATCCTCTACATGCTATTCTGTCTGCTGACAGAACAGCAAACCATACAGGAAAGCAGTCATGCTGCTGCTGAAGCTGCAGTGGAGAGACGGCAGCAAATCTGTAGCCACCTTAACAGCACATCTTTATTGCTTTGGTGTCATTCATGTTGGAGGGGGACGGGGACTGGCAATGTACATGTTTATTACTGTGAAGAAACTGATGTTAACAGCACTCTGAGTTGTTCATTTGAAGAGACTGTCTCTGACCCAGCAGATTTTATGTTCAGTATCACTTCACAAGATTTATGATATATATACAGATTTGTGATATATACTGTATACATATACTGGTACGACACTCACTATATATATAAAGCAGAATTATACATGCAGGAGCAACACAGTGGGATAAAACCAGCTTTTAAAATAATACTGTTAACTATCATCAGTTACTCTTGGCATAGGAAAGTGTGTTTACAGAAATCTTATATTTCATATTTGCAGATTATCTACTGGCTACTCGCACTCTCCCAATTTATTTGGGATTAAATAATGGAATCCCTCCTGACGAATGAACTACTTCTCCTAAAACAATTAATAATATTTAACGTGTAATGTGATGAGCTCGCTTGTTTTCTCTTATTTGCTATCACTGAAACATCTGGATAAATATTTGGCACATTTGCATGGTGTAATTACTTGAGAGCAAAAGTGAAGAAGATGACAATATTTGAATTACATCAACACAGAAGATAAAACAACAGAACAAATTCAAGCCGAGGTAAGTTGTGGTGTTTCTTCACCCTGTATCTTATGTTAGTCATACACACACACACGCGCGCGCGCGCGCGCGCGCAGACACACACACACACACACACAAACACACACACACACACACACACACACACACACACACACACACACACACGTAATCATTAAAAGCGGGTTTACACCGGGTGCAGTGCGTCTCCATCCGTCCGTCCGGCAATTTACACTGGTCGTCCACGCTGTGTGACTCCCGACGGGACGCTGAAAACAAAATCACGTATGGCAGCGTGATATTACAACTTTGAAATTATGTAGATGAAAAACACATTCAACACTGGAAGCATTAATTTGATTAATTTCAGTGACTAACCATTCATTCCCCTTGTTTCTGAAATCGCTTTCCATGCCATGTCTTTTTTTTTATATTATCCTTCTCAAAAGGATGTGACACATCATAAATAATTGCATGGCTTCGTCCTTCGATGACGGGTCTTTCTTCGCCCTTGTCTAAAAGGATTGTAAAATGACCCTCACAAGACTTTAGGACCTGTTGAAAACAATCACTCTTAATACGGGACCTTTTATTTTGACAAATTCACGGATTATTTTGTCTTCGCACCTGACTTCCTGTCTGGCACACGATGCGCTGTGCTAGATTGTTGCGGTGTGCTCCGGCATCAAGAATTTCATGTTGTTATAATTATGTAGGTTTTTCAGTGAATAAACTGTGTGAGATTGTCCGACACCCCATACTCCCGGAGAACCCCGAGGTGAGGCCGGCCACATCTAATCTGACAAAACAATCTCTTACTCTTTAACAACATGAGTTTTGCTTCAACAGCTAGGTGACTGACCCTGGTCCGGTGGTATGTGGGAGGCTATGTCAAACTCTACTTCAGCAAGATCCTGAACTGCAAAATAGCTCCCAAAGCTGTGTCTTTGGCCACAAATGTGCATGCATGGTTATTCCTAATTCCTAATTGGCTGTTCTGGGTGAAAGCAGACTTGTAAAGCGCTTTAAGCGGTAAAAGATGACTAGCAATTGATACGGTCAATTTAGCATCCACAGCAAACCTGAACGTCCTCGGGAAAACGCAGATAGATGACACGTCAAACGTCTCCTCAATGCGTGGAGAAAGATATTTGAAAATATATTCATTATATAAATGTAAGGCAATTTACCTAAACCATTGTTACATTGAGTAAAAAGTATAATTATTTCAGATAAAATCAAAAAAATTTTCAATCCCCTTTATGTTTTGTGAATGTTAATCACCAGATTTAACTCTATTGTGCTCAAGTTGCTAAAATAGGTTTATTCAAATATGTATTTTTTTAGTCACACTTAAATTAGTCAAGGGTTTATACAAGATGTAATGCCTTCAAATGTCTTCTGTTTGACTTTATGGGATTAAATAATGGTTAGACACAAACAGATGTATTTGTACATTAGGATGGTGAGGTTAAACCCTTTAAAAGTGCAACATTATAAACAGCAAACATTTAAATATGCAATATCTTATATCCACATTATTATAATCACACTTTATATATTTAAATTTATTGCACGGTCACATTACTTCTGTATTAACTCTTTAATCTGTGATGATGATGATGATGGTGGTGGAAAAAGATGTTCCAGACGGTGAGGGCAGCAACAGAGACAGCTTCGGCAGTTGAGGAAATACTTTATTAATCCCATAAGGGGCAAACTCAGTTACACACTGTCTTTATGAAGCACGCATGCACATACGCACGCTCGCACGCAAACACATACTGAGGGAGAGGTGAGTGAGCGAGCATTTTGGGGTTTGGTACCTTGCTCAAGGGTACCTCGGCAGTGCTCTGAAGGTGTCCCGGCACTTTTCCTGCCTCTAACCCTACATGAACTTGGCGGTCTCTTGAGTGGCTTAGTAGACAGTTTCCTATCTTCCTTTAAAGGTTAATTCATAAACTGCTCCATTAGGCAGACAGGGAAAACAACAGTATTATCAGTGTTTATTTCTTGTTTAGTATTGAGCAGCTGTCGTAGATGGTAATGAATTCTCCTCCAGCAGCACCTCATGTACACCATTACTCTTATCCCCTAGACCATGACATGCTAATTAACATTTGTAAAATACAATTTATTTTTTTTTAGAGAGTAGGAAAGGATGGAAGTTATCTGCAAGAAAGTTGAGTTTTGATTTGACAGAGAGCGTTTATTAAAACAGAGAGTCATACACTGCATATAAAAATATTTAAAGGCAAAGGTTTATGGGTATAACTTTTTAAAGTGCATTACATTGCAAGTCGGCATTCAACCATGCAGTCACATGTGTTTAACAAAAGACGAAAAATTCTACAATTCCATACAATATGACACTAAAGCCAAAAGAAATTAAACAAGATGAACTAGGAGAAAATCTCACAAGATAAACAAAAATAAAGATGCTAGACTAACTAGAATCAACTACTTGGGAAAACAAAAAAACAAACAAACAAAAAAAAATTCACAAGGACTGAACCACTGGGAACACAAAGACAAAACATTCTGGCAATGGGACCTGAGGAACACAGCCTTAAATACGGACTAGATGGGTATCAGGTGTGCCAAGAACGGTCCCCTAGACAGGAAGTCAACAGCAACACAGGAAACAGAACCAACTGATCACAAAATAAAAGCATCGGCCCAGAAATGTTACAGCTTTCAGGTCATTGAATTGTTTTCTTAATGCCTGTGAATTTAAGGTCTCACTTAAAACATTTTCTGTTATGTTTCTGTCCTTTTATTCAAACCAGAATCAAATGTTGATATGTCTGCTGTAACACGATCAGCCATCTTTTAATTACTAAAATCCATACATCCTGATGATTTCTGATCAGCCATACATCAAAGTCCCCAGAGAGCACCCACGGGGGAGAAACTCCACACAAAATTTACAACAAAACGAATCCCACTGCACCCATTCTTGCCTCCAGTGTTCTTGTGAATCTATTGGTCTATTAAATGTAATACCACAGCTTTGTTAGCTGCTGTTAAATGAGACAGGAGCGTTTGTAAGCTTCCTCTTTTTTGAATTCCATCATAAACAATCTAATAGTGACTCTAGTCAATTGGTTTATTTATCCATCCATCTATCTTCTGTACCTGCTTTATCCACATTTGGGTTGCAGGGGTAAGCTGGAGCCTATCCCAACTGTCAAGGGGCGAGAGGCGGGATACAACCTGGATAGGCCGCCAGTCTATCACAGGGCTTGGTTTATTTATTATACTTGAAAACTACAACTTTTTATGGGTAAGGAAGGTTAGTAATAGCGCACGTACATCTAACACACTTTGTAAAGCAATTCTTTTTAGCAGACGTACAGCACTACCTCACTAAACAAATCAAAGAAAACATTTTACAATGTTGAAGGCTGAACTTCAGGATAGGAAGGAGGAAAACAATCTGACAGCAAAAATAATCTGTACACGTAAAGATCAAAAGGATTATACTAAAAATGTAAATATATGTGATAAAATGAGGTTTGACAGGAGAAAATCAGCAAATACTCACCTCCACAGAATCAGTTGGTGCCATTTGAGCACATTTTATGAAGTTGCTTAATGGTAGTTAAACTGCATGAAAATCCTGCAAATCCACTATGCTGTGCCTTAAAATACATTGTGAGGATTTTAGAAAATTGGTACCTCATCACAGAAGCTGGTTTTGTATTTGTCATTAATGCATTTAGAACAATTCATGATAACAAGTCAAGTTGAAAACACAACAATCACATAAGTTCAAGAAACGCTTTTTTCCTATTAGGTTGTTTTCTTAAAAAAAAAAAAAAAAAAAATCAAGCATAACAGTCAATAATAACAATAAACAGAAATGTTTTAGCAGTATGTCTGTCATACACTTTTGTTGCTGTGCTGCACACATCCCACCGCCACACCTGTCTCATCGCGAGCCTGTTCAGCTTCACCGCCTATTCATTCACATCACGCTAACCTGTTGTTGTCCACACATCTGAATGGGTTTCCTTGGGTCACCTGCTGTTCCCAGATAAAAACAGGACGAGGAATTCACACGAAGGCTGGAGATGTCCTGGAGAAGCAGAGCAGCTGCTAATGGGCATACCAAATATTAATGTCACAGGTGGACAACAGGACCAACTTGATCTTCTACTGCAACCATCTGCATTATCTCATAGGAAATCAATGGAATGATGTTTTGGAGGCAGAAAATGTTCCTATTCAGACATTATAATCATTTTAGCCACCTCAGCAATTACTGAATGAATATCAGTTGAATCCTGCTGGTACTTAAAAAATTTACGTTACATGTACATCACAGGAAAGCCTCCTGCACCTTCTCATTTGGAGAGATAGCCATTTGTACAGCTGTGCACAGACGCAGTGGTGTCGCTCTGAGGCCAGGTAAAGTAGGAGTCATGCAAATTCTATTTAAAATGGAATTTCATCACAGGGTCGGAGCAACTAGATTAACGCTGGAGGGGTGATTGGACATAGTGCCATTTTTCACCACTTTACCTGGGAACTTTGGTGACAGTATCTGCATGTGCTATATGCTGCTTTGGAGCTTGATGTTATGTTTTTTTCTGATCTGAGGTTCCGCTGACATTTTTATTAACTGTTTCCTATTGTGGTGGAATATTCGCATACTGATCCTATATGTGATGAACCCCAGAATATTGTTTAGTACAATTTTTCCCTCCAGATCTAGACTAGTTTCATGAGCGTGACTGAAAACAAAAGGAATATTGAAACAAATTAATATCTAATTAATCTTTTGAATTTAGAAAAACAAACAAAAATGTGGTGGTATTAGAGTTACTCTTGACAAGTAGCAGACAGGTGCAGAGACAGCCTGCAGATTGTCAGACTTTCCATCACAGCTGAGGTGCAGTTTCTTTTTTCATACATCCTGTCATGCCTCTGCACACCTGAAAAACAGAAACACTGTACACCAGCGGCACTTGACAACCCTTATTGCAGCTGGAGAATATGCACATAAGGTTTAGCAAACTGTTGTTATTGAAAAAAAGAGCTGAGGCAGATTCTGTTTTGTTACAGAAGTGACAGCTGGAGAGCCATAAGGCAAAAGAGAGGAGGAGAGAGAGGACACGCAGCTTATCTCTGTGGGCATGAAATGAACCTGGGCAGTTGTACTAAGGACCCAGAATCAGAGATAAGTACAACAAAGTGTAAGATTTAAAATGTACTAGAGGAGAGTAGTTGATTCAGTGCCAGTTAAGACTCATGAACTTTTCATACAGAATTCCCCATTAAAAGCTGGATTTGTTGAAACGTTCCTTTGCACTTTTCTCATTTATTGTTGGCCAGTACCTGTACTTTTAAATATATTGGATTGAAAAATAAATGAAGACACACAGCTTATGGAAGATGAGATTGTGCTTATTCTTTTTTTTTTAACTTGGCCCACTGGGCAGCAACTTATTGTATAAAATTGCCACCACAAACACCACTAACTTAAGATGTCTGTAGTTTGAACAGCTTCAGCAGATCAGCACAGCAGGTTAAACAACAGGCTGCCCTGAGATCTACCAATTTCCAATCATGGAGTTGGGTGTGAACTCGCTTTGTCTTTACTTATAGTCCTCCACTGCCTTGATGACCTCTCCCAGGATGTTCAGGGGCTGCGTGGCCCTCCTATTCTTCCTGAAGTTAATCACCATCTCCCTGGTTTCCCACGTTCAGCAGCAGGTGGTTCCTCCCAGACCACTCCGCAAAGTCACTCACCAGTGCTCTGTACTCCTCCTCCTGTCCACCACTGATGCATCCGCCCATTGCAGAGTCATCAGAGAACTTTGCAGGTGGGCCGACTCAGAGTTGTACTGAAAGTCTGAGGTATGCAGGGTGAGCAGGAGCGGAGGGAACACAGTCCCCTGCGGTGCTCCCATGTCACTCACCACCACATCAGACAGAGCAGCGCCAAGACAGACAAACTGCAGCCTGTCTGTCAGGTAGTCAGTAATGTCAGTATAGTGTGTAACATGTAACATGTGAAATAAGGAAAAACTTTCTGCTTCACTGGTTAAAAGGGTTGTGTAACTGCGGGCAGATCTGCATCATCTTAGAGCTGAAAAAGGAGGTCAAGTATGAGCTGTGTCCCTCTAAAAAACGGACAGTAGTCCACACCGTGCACAGGATCAGCAACAGGATTAACAGCTTTACCTGTGTATGTTTACAGAAAAGATGCTCGTTATTTACTCTGTCAAAACGTGTCAGACTCCTCTTCAGATCCTCTTCCCGACACAATCTTGATTAGATACAGAAGTGAACACTGGTGACATTTCCAGCATTGGCTAGCCTGCCAAAAAATGATGAAAAATCAGATATTAATTATTCTTTTTTTTAAGAAATTTTAAGAATAGAATACATAAACCAGTGACAACATAGGATTTTGCCGTCATGATTGAATCAATGTGATGTATTTGTAGTCCTAATGCATTGTAGTGACAGTACTTTTGAGGCAGAAATAGCCTGTTTGAGCTGCAATATAATTAAACTGCAGCAAACTTTAAAGAACACAGAATTGTGAGGGAGACATAAAAACAAACAAACCCTTTGCTCACTGAATTATCCACGAGTTGAAAAAAGGATAAGTAATGGTAATGGTGTGGCTCTCGTGACCCCAAGCATGGCTTTTTATGACTGCTGATAGTTGGTTATTAAAAATGGCTCCTATAAATTAAAGTATCCTTAAAAGAGAAAAAAAGATGCAAGTACAGCACAGATTCCACTTTCATCATCCAGCACAGGCGGTCATGCTCTCAACAATTGATGGAAACAACTCAAGGCTAAAGGAAAACTCCTTCAACCTCCATTTCCTTTTATTTCACTGACCAACATCAGTTCTCAAGAGAGAGAAAAAGAATTAACCATCTGATATTAGATCCCAGCAAAAGACAAAAGGTTGTGGTCGTCTAATCCTCGACAAGCCTATTCGAGTTTATACAGGCTATATAAAAACCCTTTATTCTAATCATTTATTATTACACATCTTTTCCTTGGTATTAGCTGCTTAGCACAGCATATTAAAATCAAGTTTCCTCAGCTCAGATCTATCACTCTAATTCTGTCTGAAAGTGGAGCACCCTTGTTTCTATTTAATCTTGTCCGAAACACAGTTTCATTCTTCTTTACCTCTGATGACAAATTTTCCTATTTTCAGTTGTTCCACTGACACCTAATCCACTAACATTAATAAGGGTAGAGGCCCCTACCCCTCACCAATTCTCTTTCCCTTTTTCTTTCTTTCGTAGTCCTTCAGTCATCCTGTCTGGCTGTCAGAACATGTTTGAAGCTAAATTATTCATTAAAGAACTGGATGGCAATCAGAGAGACTGGCCTTTGTGTCTATAGCCTCTATATTTAATGTGTTTGTAAGTGTGTGTGTGTACGTCTACATTTGAAATAGAGGGAGAGAGAGAAAGAGAGAGCTACAGCAAACAAGGAGAAGGAGATTAAGGAGATTATACAAACCCTAGGGGAGACAAACACAAAGCCCTGCAGCACGCCTCAGAGTTGAGAAAACGTGTGTGTGTGTGTGTGTGTGTGTGTATGTGTGTGTGTGTGTGTGTGTGTGTGTGGGTGTGTGTATGTGTGTAGTGTGCAGTAGATACTGAATAGTTATAATTATAGTAGTACTTGTTACTATTGTCATGGCTGAAAATATAGAAATCTCCATATCTGCTGCTGTAGTCATTATTATTCAAGTAAAAAAAATGCTTATATACAAAATTAACTGTGTTTACAGGTTAAATTAACCTAAATTAACTTTTGTACACGGAAAAGGTGGTGTTGTGTTCAGCGTTGCAGTCATCATGTTCACTATTAAAATAAACTAATAAATGTTAAACTGTCAATGTATTGACCTTTCACCTTCCTTCCATCTGGTTAGCGCTACCGCAACCAGACTCAGCAAAAGCTATTTCCCACAAGCCATCAGAGGACTCAACTCACTTGAGAAACCTACACGAACATCAGAACCCAAAACGACCAACTGAATGTCAAAGAAATTTAAATTCTGTGTCTGTGCTGTGCTCAATAATCTCAATAACTGTCATATTTAACATACGCATGTATCTCTACACAATTTTGATCCTATGTGTAATTGCTTGCACTGATTGCATGGTTTGTTTGACAATAAAGTTCACTTTGACTTTCATTTCATGGACATTGTTCTTATTCCAATGTGAGTAGCATGGAACAAAATAAACCTGAGTCAGAAACAGCATTTTCAAATACGGCTGCCGTCATGTTTAACTGACCCCCTGACAGGACAATCCAATAAAATCAGTCAGTGTAAATGCAAAAAAAAAAAGAAAGACAGGAAAGACCAAACACACACACACACACACACACACACACACACACACACACACACACACACACACACACACACACACACACACACACACACACACACACACACACACACACATTTAATTTCACAGTCTGTTGCAGTCTGCCAATCTCTCCAATCTTCAAGGGCTGAATGACTCCCAGTGACCCACCAAAACAATTGAATGCATTATACAGCAGACTATTGCCCTGGGATGGCAAGGAGAGAAGGCCCAGGATTCCTAAATCAGGATTCATTGCTTTCTGTAGTCATTAATTGCACAGTTCCCACTAGTAAGTAAGTAATGCTCAAAATATTAACTGTGTGTGTGGAGTGTGTGAAAAAGGTCGAACCCATGAATAAAGATGTGGAGCAATAAATATGTGCGGAGTATCCCAGCAAAGCCATGGCTCCCTACTGGCTCAACTCCAATTGTTCAGCATCTTGAAAACGTCTGCCATTAACGGTGCTTTATAACTAAGTTTTAATTTAATTTAATTTAATTGAAATTGAATTATCTGAAACCCTATTTCTGTAGGAACAAAATGCTGAACTGCAGTTTCTTTTGGTTCATACCAGTTTCACTGGTTTGTTTGAACTGGTTTGTTTCAACATATTGTTACTTATTTTAGATTCGGTTGCCCCACTGAAGAAGCGGTTTCCACACCATAGAAGACTGCTCCGTGGTATAACGCAGATATCCCAACTCTGAAGCAGGCATCAAGACGGATGGAGAGAAAGTGGTATTCATCCAGATCAGCTGAATCCCAAAGCACTTGGAGAGACAGCTTACTGACATATAAGAAGGCCCTTCATAAAGCCAGAACAGTTTATTACTCATCGATAATAGAAGTCAACAAGAACAACCCGCATTTTCTGTTTAACACCGTAGCCAGTTTGACAAGGAGTCACAGCTCATTTGAGCCTTCTATTCCTGCAGCTCTGGGCAGTGAAGACTTTATGAGGTTCTTCATTAATAAAATCATGAACATTAGAGAAAAGATTGATCATGATCTCTCCATGACAGCCGATATGCTGCCATTGTTAGTAACCATGTCTAGTCCTGATCCACCTCTGGACAGCTTCCTGCCCATAGACCTCCCTGAGCTGATCTTCAGCATTAATGGATCTAAACCAACCACATGTCTCCTGGACCCCATCCCAACTAAGCTTTTCAGGGATGCCTTTCCAATGAGCAGGACCTCAGTATTAGATCAGATCAATTTATCTTTGACAACAGGTTATGTAGCTCAGGCGTTTAAAACTGCTGTTGTCAGACCTTTATTGAAAAAAAACCTTTACCTGACCCAGGCGTCTTAGTAAACTATAGACTGATATTCAACCTCCCATTCATCTCTAAGATACTTGAGAGGCTGGTTGTGAGTCAGCTAACTGATCACCTAAACAGGAATAGTCTATTTGAAGTGTTTCGATCTGGTTTTAGAGCTCATCATGGCACAGAAACAACACTGGTTAAAGTCACTAATGACCTCCTCATGGCATCAGACACTGGACTTGTCTCTGTCTTTGTTTTACTGGACCTCAGTGCTGCCTTGATAATGTAGACCACATCATTTTGTGACACAGACTACAACAAGAGATTAGGATTACAGGGACAACTCTAGACTGGTTTAAATCTTATGTATCAGCTAGATTTCATTTCATTGTTTCCTCTTTGCATACAAAGGTTCATCATGGTGCTCCACAGGGTTCAGTGCTTGTGCCAATCTTGTTCACTCTTTACATGCTCCCTCTAGGAAATATTATTCAGAGACATGGCATGGCTTTTCATTGTTATGCTGATGATAAGCAGCTGTATTTATCCATAAAACCTGAGGAAACAGAACCATCAGCCAGACTGCAGGCATGTCTCAGAGACATAAAAGGTTGAATGACCTCCATTTTTTTGCTATTAAACTCAGACAAAACTGAAGTCATTGTTCTTGGACCTAAACATTTGAGGACTAGATTATCTGACAGCATTCTCTCTTTGGATGCAATTTTTTAAAGGGATCATATCTCTCCAGTTTTATCTTCTCTTCAGTGGCTTCCAGTGAAATTTAGAATAGACTTAAAGATTCTCCTCCTTACATATAAAGCTCTCGAAGGACTATCTCCATCAAACCTGCAGGATCTCATAGTTCTGTATATTCTTAAATGAATATTCAGATTGCAGAGTACAGGTTTACTTGTAGTTCCTGGAATTCATAAAAGTAGAATGGGAGGATGAGCCTTTAGCTATCAGGCGGCTTTACTATGGAACCAGTTACCAACCTGGGTCTCAAACCTTTCTGTTTAGTAAAGCCTACAGTTAGCCTCAAACAAAGTGTGTAGGGCTGATAGGTCTAGTTACAGTCAGTTCTCACAGCTACAGGTAGAATAGTGTCATTCAAGCTTATATTCTTCAATCTTTAGCATAGCTATGCTGCTATAGGCTGGGGACACAAACTTGATCCACTGAGCAGTTCATCACCTCCTCAACACCAACCACCATCTCTATTCTCTCACCTTCTCTTCTCCGTTTCTTCTCACCGGGATTATCAGTGTGTCCAGCTTTCCTTGCTGTTTTGTGTTCCTCTCTCTCCCTCTTCTCTCTCTCTCTCTCTCTCTCTCTCTCTCTCTCTCTGTATCTTTTTGCAGGTCTCCCATCTCCAGACCTTAATGCTGCATGGATACTGGCCTTTGACTGCTATGTTTGCATATTTGTTTGTTTTTCACTCTCTCTCTCTTATTCTCTCGGTCTTGTCTCCTTCTTCTTCTCCTTTACCCAGCCAGCTTTCAGCAGGATGGTTCCTCCTTGTAAGCCTGGTCCTGCTCAAGGTTTCTTCCTGTTAAAAGGGTTTTTTCCTTGCTACTGTGCTTACTTCGGGGTTCAGGCTGTGGGTTTCTGCCTCTGTAAAGCACCTAGAGACAATTTTTTATTGTATAACGCGTTACATAAATAAAACTGAATTGAACTGATTTGAATTGAATTGAATTTCAAATGGGTTTTACATATGAATGTTTTGGCTTTCCAAATTTGACGTTGTGGCAATTTCATTTTTTGATTAATTTACGGTAAATAATTTAATTAATTTAACTGGAGCAAGTTAGTGGTACTCTTTCTGGTGTAGATTGGAATCTGTACAAATCATTCTTTCCATATAATGTGAATCATTTAAAAATACTGAAAGTGATGTAAAACCCTACGTGTTACAGCAGTTACAGTATTGACAAAGTATTAGTGTGTGCACTGCTTGAATTGCTGTGCAGAGAAGCAGTTTTTGGTTTGAACGTATGTGAAGAGTCCTTGATTATGCTTTATTTCCTGGCTAGGTCAGAAATAGATGGGAGCTGGGCACCGGTGACACCCTGTCAGCGGCAGTCACTGTTCTTTTGATGGTGCACATGGTGGAGAATCCATACACAGATGCATTTTATGCAGATATGTCAGGGTGGAGTGTAGGATATATGAAATTTGCTCTATAAGCAAACTGGGTTGGGGCACAGAATGGGTGGGAGAGGGTTTTTCAGCTGTGGGTGAGCTCCACATGCTTTGTTGCTCTGCATACATCCTGAGCAAGAATCCCATCACGGCCTGCAGCCTCCCGTTGATTGATAGTGTGGCTTTCACAACAGTGGTCGAGCATGTCAACGGCTGGTCAGCAGGTGGAAAAACAATCTTGCCACAGTTGGTTCTGTTGTTTGTTAGGAAGGGGGTGAGTCAGAGGTGGAAAGAGCTATCCTGTTGGGTTTGTAGTCACAGGTAATGTGGATGCCTTGCCACCCGTGATGTGGGTCAGCTTTTTGGAGTTATCCTCATTTTTACCTGGAATGTTGTTTTTTTGACCCTGCTAATGGGTCTCTTGAGGTTTGCCCTGGGAATGCTGCGTCTTATGATGTGAATGCTGCATTAGTAGAAGGTTCACCTGATGGTTTATCCAAGTTTAACCATCAAAAATCCCAAGTTAGCAGAACTACGGCTTTTGGAAAGAGAAGAGATAAAGTTATTTTCTTGGTGAAAATAATTGTACTTTAATGTGGACTCTTTATTTAAACTTATTTGAAATGTTAACAGTTGTACAGAGACATGGTATCACCATAAAATTCAAAGCTAACATTGCCCTTTGTCCATGCCAAAGTATCAGCGTTGATATGAATAATCTAGTCAATAAACTGAATATATCCTAGAATCCTTATGAGAATTGCAGATTAATAATTAATTTGTGAAGTTTGCCTGTTGCCCATTGCTAAAGTAATTTAGAAGGTCAGGGTTCACATATGGATTTGCATTTCCCAACTTTTTGGTAATTAACTGTATTCTTCGTTTTTATCACATTATGCAAATGAGGTTTGTTAATAGAACAGCTGGACGTTTTCTCTCAACCCAGCTGCAACCAACACCTATTGTGACGCGATATCGCAGTGCCTCGAAGAAGGTCTGGCAACAATTGGATCCCTGCAGGTGGTGAATTTGTTCTGATAATAGCTGCTTGATTGAGCAGAGAATGCATTCAGTTACATCCTACATTAGCAGTGGATAAATTAAAATGGCACAGCCTTACTTGTGCCCGCACTGCATCTAGCGACACATATACGGATTCTTGTATTCAAGTGTGGTCACTCTCCAATAGCTATTGCAGCTAACAATCTCAAAGTCTAAACCAATGAAATAATAACAAAAAAACAACAGTATGTTGTGTAGAGTGGAGTTACGGTGTGTGGTGGTAGCGCCACTGGTTCAACATTCAACCTAAAAAGAAGAAAGTGCATTGATGATTCTCTATCCTGAAGTGTGACTATGATAATAATTTATCCAGAAGCTCCTCATGGTCTGAGGGAGACCATGCTTTATCTCCTATTTTCGTTTGGTGGAGGGCCATGTTTTACCCAGAAGCTAAATCCACTAATCATTAAAAAGATGACGTCCTGTAAATGCAAAATCTTTTCATTTTAAAAATGCTATCATTTTACAACACCTTTTCTACCATTATGGATTTCAAAACATCATACAAAGCATTCTGTGAGTACTCCAGTTTCGTCCCTCAGACCTAAAGCAATGGTTTTATTTTATTTTTTTCTGTCTCTCTCTCTAAATACAGATTTTGCCTTTCTGGGCTAATACACTTGTGCTGAACTTCACTCTTAATCCAGTGCAATACTTTACTTCAAATGTTACAATATTACAAAAAACAAAAGCAAGTGTTTATTCAGACCTGAGAATGCAGGAATGTAATTAATAACATGCTACAGAATGGTGTCATGGTTTACATGTATTAATGCAGAGGCCCCTGAATCTGGGTGATCCAAAAGCAGATTTAATAAAAGGCTGGGCATGAGTGATATAATCCGCTCATACTCCAAGAATTGAGTAGAGAATAGAAACACAGAGGCAGAGATTCTGAAAGTCAGATCCTCTTTACTACTGACAACGAAAAAACCCCTCGTGGCAAAAGGAAAAACCCCCTCGTGGCAAAAAGATGAGTCAGGGAGGTGGCAGTGAGCAAAGGTGAGGAGAACAGAGGAGTGGAGCACCAGTGGGTGTCTTCATTTAACGGTGAGAGGGTTCATCCATCATCACAGTCGCAGATCAGAATTTCACATTCTGATCCACTTTGATGTGTTTAGTATTCACAATGCAGCAGCTGCGCAACAGCCAAAATGTGCACATACAGACCTCTATTCATATATGTACTGCATATATGTACAGTCCCTGAGCCAAATGGTGCTGACAGAGCGCACTGTAATTAAATTCTGACACAGTGACCTGTGAGACCAACAGCTGATCGATATTGACACGAGGTAATGACTTCTCTGATTGTGGTGGGCCTTTGGGATTTGCCAGGGTACCAGGGTTTATGCGCTCTCATAAAGCCATGGTAGCGTTTCACGAGAAAAGGTTGCAGCACGAATGCCAAATGAGTCATGTCCGCCACGCTGTTTCCTGACTCAGTGAACACGAAAAGTTACAATGTGTCGTGATTAAAAACAGATCCTTCAGGTGATGTACTAGAAAATGTAGGGCCTATGTCTTAATACTGCTGGTGGAAGACTACTTTTGAATCACAGCAAATGGGAAAATATCTAACTCATCAAAATCATCACAACCCTTTTAAAAATAATTATGTTCATCTGTACATTTAGTTGTGAAAGATAGTGAAAACTGTATTTAAAACTCTATACAAAAACAGTACTTAACCTAAAGAAAAATGCAATGGTTAAAATCTTTGGATTGCATCATTATTTATTAATCATGTTTTGTTGCAATCTTCACCTTGTTTGTCCAATAGAAAAGATATTTTATGGCATGAATTGCAGCAAAACGGCTTTTTTTAAACTGACAATGACAACGCGGTCAGCCCCCTCTACACGCTTCACATCAGTGGTGCAGACAGATTTTATTAGGGTGCTATCGGACATGTTTGTTTGTGTAACCGTCACTGGGGAGGTAACTATGAACACTCTGTACTTACAATTATCCCTACAAGGATTCTACAAACTGCCTATTTCTCAACCTTACATTTTAAAAGCACTTTAAATAATCCAAGTTTAAATTTTGTAGGCAACTGGATTTAGAAAGGTTGATCTTGAAGACGTCTCGCCTTCTCTCCAGAAGGCTTCTTCAGTTCTAAACTAGTTGGCAGCAGAGCTTGAAAATATAGCCCTTGTGGGCCATTAGCAAGCTAATGACCTGGCTGGTCACCTGAGAGTCGTATCTATCTATCTATCTATCTATCTATCTATCTATCTATCTATCTATCTATCTATCTATCTATCTATCTATCTATCTATCTATCTATCTATCTATCTATCTATCTAAGTTGTGGACATGAGAGACATGTTGATCTTGCCCAACTTAATGAAATGATACGTATCATTAAAGTCTGAATGCTGCCTTGAGTCATTTAGGCTAAATGTATTACATTTATTGGACGATCAGCGTACCGCAGGGACGACAGAAGCAGATGAGTAAGTCATCATGGAATGCGACGCGTCGGCAGGGGCTTAGTGGAATGTGATCAATTTGCGCATATCGCACACGTCCCAGCAGAAATCCTAGCATCCCAGTGTTCAGAAACTAATCTGTCTTTATGGTCTTTACAATTAATTAGAAACACAAGGCATACAAATGACATTCTGCTGACACAGAATGAAGAAATGATCATCATCATCATCATCATTATTTATCCATTAAATTTCATTGTCACAAAAAATAAGTTCGCAGACCCTCAGCATAGCTCAGTGTTTGGCCGTCACACCGTTCCATTTATTCCCCCACAGCTTGTGTGAGATTGTGTGACAGGACACTCAACCATTACCATGTACCCCCCCAGCAGAATCCACTTTAAACCTATCTTCTTTTCATGTCTATCATCTCCAGACAGAAAGCTGCATGCATCCTACCGGCTGCTGTGTCAGTAATCCTCTTGTTCTGAGCCAACTGATCAGTAACCATGACAGTGAGGTGTGTGTGTTGCTGTTGTGCCAGGCCAGGATCTATCTGCTCTTTCTTGTATATGATAAAAGTGCTTTTTAAATACAGTGGATTTTTGAGAAGCCCCTTTTTCTGATGGTGTCTATGATGTTAAAATCTCTAATTATTGGATTTTACAGTGACTGATATATGTCTCTCTCTCTCTCTCTCTCTCTCTCTCTGTATATATATATATATATATGATGTAA
>BJFM01000934.1:0-20502 GCA_016586285.1 Arothron firmamentum
TAATTATGAGGAAGTGGTTGCCAGACAGAATCACAGGAGTCATTGTGAAAGTTATTTTGTCATAATTATCACATTTAGTGACACTTTGGAAGATCCCAGTTCCATTTCTACTTGTGTTATTATCCATCCAAACTGTACTAATAACCACACTAGTGGATAGCATATTTATAGGATGTTTCTTTTTCTTTCAGACTTCTAGGGAACATGTTTAAATGATGGCTTCAGTGTCCTGTGAGAATCTGAAGTGATGGAGAAGAGAGAGGACAGGTAAATATCCAGGAAAAGCAGCCTTTTAACAAGACCATACAAATATCTCAAATATCTCACCAGTGGAAACATGCTGAATACCAAGGCATCCAGCCATGACTCAAATGTGAGTCTGACTGCTGATTCCTCTAATTTTACTAATGTTTTTATGCTGCCATTTCCTTTCAAATGCGTAACAGATTAAAGCTAGATTGTAATGTGTTTCAGTTTTACATGAACAAAACAAATGTCCTGGGTGTCATTTCCAGAAGCTCTTTTTGTTCATCTGTAATGAGTTGGAGCTGTACCCCCCTGATAGCGCTCCTTAGGAGCAGTGTTGTGCTCACTTCATCTGCAGAAGGATTTCCCTGCCTTGGTTCAAAGGTGCATGTCAGAACTTGCACGTGCCATACCCTGATTAAACCTGCTTTCACATAACTGTAAAACAATCTGGTATTCAGACATAACAGCAAATTGGTGTGTGCCAGCTATGAATTATGATATCCAATATTCCAAGGCAAAGCAAGACACCTACACCTTCACGTGTCACACAGCCAGGTAGACCGTAAACAGATCAAAATATTTTAAATCTACATTATTTAACATACAGCTTTGCCTTTGACAGCAGCTCTGAATATCTAGGTGTTCGGCACCTTGCTCAAGGGTTCCTCTGCAGTGCTCTGAAAATGTCCCAGCACTTCTCCTGATACCAGCCAGCGCTCCAATATTTGGAGTGGCTGATTTTTGTCTCAGCACAGAGGTCAGAGGTCTCTAGTCCCAGGAGTTCTTCTTTTCATGCTTGTCTCTGCAGCCCAGCAGATGAGCCAGCCTCCAGACCTCCAGAAAGAGGACTCTTCCACATCTGGGAGTCAGCAGGCCCCAGTGTGCAGCTGTGCCCAGAGAGAGTGCTGCTGTCCATTCCTGTCGTGCAGGCTGCCCTGGGAGAACATCATGGAGTCCTCTTGGTGCAGGGTGAGTGTGAAAACATGGCTGCCCTGTGCTGATCATAGACATGTAACGATATTAAAATTTCATAACGCGGTTATTGGGACCAAACTTATCACGGTTATCATTTTTATCGCATTTTATTTTGAAGAAAATAACACACACACACACACACACACACACACACACACACACACACACACACACACACAATGTACTTTCTCAACCATACAAGTATGCATTAAAGATGGCAGCTTTTGGCCATACTTGTGAAGGATCGCTCTAACTGGTCCACATGCCAGTGGTTGTAGGAAAGTATGTGTCCTCAGCCAAGCTTTTTACAGCATCAACTTGAACATTGCTGTACAGGTTTGGGATTTCTTGATGGAACTTTGTAGTGTGGCACAGCAACCTTCAGCGGGCCCAGAAAGCCAGGCCCCTCAAAGGTTGGGAATGGCATCATGCCCTGTGCGATAAAATACAAGAAGCTCACAGGGAGGCCTTTAGCATATTTGGATGTAGGTGCACATGCAGTCTGCCTTCAAAATGCTTGCTGTATGCGGTCGTTGTAGCCGTAGCGTGACTGGGTTTGCCTGCTGCCTGCCCACTCTGTCAAAACAGGGAAAAGCAAACTTATCATTTTTATGTAGTAGTAATAATAATACATGCAGAGACTACGGCTCATCTACTTTGAAGTGTTGCACCCCTTCACGAAGGTTTTTATTCATGCCGACAGGTTGACTATCTGATGAGTTTCCCCTCACCAGCCATCAGAAATTAGAATTGCCTTTAGAAATCCAAAATAATAGAACCAGTGGAAACTTTACCACAGTTCATCATTTTACCAGTATTTGTTAAATACACATTTCCATACTTAACATGCCTTTTTTTTTACACCTGTCACAAATCATACTGTTAAAGACAAATAATTGTCTTTAAAAAGTGTTTGTAAATTTTTACCGTGTACACAAGCCCTGTATTAAACAATTTCTCCTAGGGGGCCTTGTCTATTCATTTGGAGAGCTGCTGTGGAAAGATCTGAGCGTCCCCGCGTCTGCCCCAATCCTGGAAGGCTCTCTGCTGGGCAAGATGGTGGTCCGTGTGGCTGCAGGTGGTTTCCACTGCGGTGCTGTGAGTGAACAGGGACATGCGTACACATGGGGAGAGAACACGGGAGGACAGTGTGGGCTGACTGAGCAGGGCACAGAGAAATCCATCACAGGTACATTATAGTGGCTCGGATTTGGAAGTGTACCGCTAGTTGCTTTTTTTCCTTCCACGGTTGAGTAAGAGCTGTTAATCAGCAAATATGCTTGAGCTTTTTTCCTCCACCAGTTTCAGAGCCTTCTCCTGTTAGCGTGGTCGACCACGATGTCACTCCTCCAGCGGCGGTCCGGGTTGCGGATCTTGCTTTTGGACGCGAGCACAGTCTGGCTCTGTCAGCCCAGAACGAGCTGTGGGCGTGGGGTAGCGGCTGCCAGCTTGGCCTGGTCACCACCACCTTCCCTGTGTGTAGACCTCAGAAGGTCAGTCTGCGTAATCAACCTTATAAATCACATTTCAAAAACCGCAAAGTGACTCAGTCCAGGTCTGGGTGTGAAAATATTGTACTTTCTGTCTCTGCCACAGGTGGAGCATTTAGCAGGCAGACATGTAATTCAGGTTTGTTGTTCTTCTGATGCTCTCATTAATGTTTTATTTTTTTTTAAATAAATTCTCTCATTTATATTATATAATATTTAACCACAGGTCGTGTGCGGTGCCTACCACAGCCTGGCCCTGGTACGCAGTTTGCCCCCAAATAGTTCCAACAGCCAGAAACCTTCTGAAAGAACAGAGCGCAGCCACTCACCACTCTATTTAGCAGCGGAGAGGGAAGAGCTGTTTGTGGGTGACGGTGGCCACTATTGTCCTCTGGGGGTGGAGCTGACAGAAGGCATGGCAGCCGAGGTTAGTTATCAGGCATGAACAGTCGGTCTCTTAAGCGCTGACTGAAGCCGTACGCTGGTTCGCATTCCCAGACTTCTTCCAGGAGGAGATGTCCAAGGCGAAGGCTCAATCCTGGAGGAAGCTCGGCTGGCAGCAGCCCCGGCTCTGCCGCTGGTGCATTTACTGAAGATGGGAAAACACAGGCTAAAGAGCAGAGTAAGAAGTCAGCGTTCCCTGACGAAACCGAGCTTCAGTATCTCCTCCAGAAACTCTCCAATCATTCGCTGGAGATGCAGCATGTGGCTAAAGACACCGAATCACTGAGCAGCTGCACCTCAGGTCTCCAATTTTAATTCTTTGAGGTTTTTTACGCATTTTCTCAAGTATAATAGGCCATTCTTGTTGTCTTGTTTCTTTTTCAGTGCCATTTTTCCTTAGTTATTCCTTCAATGCTTTCATGGATCTTTGCAGCCATGTGTCAGCTGTTTTTGTCACTGCTTTCAAAATTTGTGGAATTAGCATGAGAAAAAAATCTGCATTTGTTCCTGTAGATGACAGCTGTCTTTCCTCAACTCCCTCCACTGATATGCTGACTTCCAGTTACAAAGAAGAACCTAACAAGTAAGAATCCATTAGTCACAGGTGTGATTCAGTAATTCCATCAGCCATTGTTCAGTAGAAGCAATTTGTGGACTTTGCAACCCCGTGAACGTTGACTGTCCTTCCCACAGTAATGTTGGAGCGACTCTGCCGTGCTCGTCCTCCTCGCTGTGTCTAGACGAGGTCCGACTCTGTCTTGAATCAGGGCTGCAGGTACAGCCAGGGAAGAAGCTCTCCAGCCTATCTGGGAAAACCTATAAAGCCAGATCAGCCGGAAGCAGGAGACATTCTGTGCCTGGAACACCCACCCGCGGTAAGAACGCCGAACGTCTGAAATAACCGAGATGACAACCTTTACTGGCTAATTAACGTGTTTGAGCTGCCTTCAGACGTGTTTGCATTAGCATTTTTGAGGTCAGTTCTGCTTTAAAGGGCTTTCATCTTTGTTTAAAGTGGATACGAAGCTGGAGCCAGGCAGTTGTCTGCTCCTCCAGCTGCTTTGTCAACATGTGTGTAAAGAAGAGTAGTAAAGAAACGCTTTTTCAAAGGTGTTTTCGAGTCACTTTTAGGTAGAGCTGCAGCCAGAGCAGCAGTCCTGTTCTCTGTATTCTCTACCTCGCCTATGATAAACAACTCTAATGGCTTCACCCAGATCTGACTCCGTCTAAATGTGTCTTGAGGCCTGAGCGCAGCTGCACATACCAACACAATTAGATTTTGTGGTGTTTTTGAGATTTTGTAGTGACATTTTCGAAAACAAAGCGGCATGTAGACTTTATCAGTACAGAATTTTTACTTTTAATGTTTATTCAGATTGAGGCTCTTTCAGCTTTTGCCTGTTGCGGTTACAGTTGTTCTCTGCTCCTAATGTCCTCAGCAGACTGCCGCAGCTCTCTGCAGGTTATTTCAGGAACAAAAGGTTGTAAAAGCTGGGTGTGTCCAAACCAAACACGTCTGTGGAGTAAATGTGCTTGACAGTAATTAGGCAACCCTATATGGGACGCATCAAATTCTCTTTCTCTTCACTGTAGCTGTTTTTGGCGGGATATAGAGGATTCGCTTTGCATTTTTATCCTTATTGACTCAAAATTACCAACGAAATCATGGTTCTGTTGGTTGAACAACAGTCACCAGTGTTTTTATGAGGGTGTTTTTTTTTCTTTCAGGGTCTCCACGGCGACAGCGTGCTAGCGCATACTTGAAATCCTCTGGTGGTCAGACCCAGGCGGCAGCGCAGGAGGAGGAAGATGATGGGCTGCCATCGCTTGACACAGAAGTCTGGAGCTGGGGTCGGGGCTCCGAGGGGCAGCTCGGCCATGGAGATCAGCTCGCCAGGTCTTGACTGCAAAACTGGACTTGTTTGCAAATAACTTTATTCTTCCACCTAATCAGACATGTTTACAATAATTAAAGTACGTCACATAGTGAGGCTGTGTGTGTGTGTGTTTCCGTGTGTGTCCAGACTTCAGCCTCTGTGTATCCAGGCTTTGTCAGGTGAGGAGGTGGTCCAAGTTGCAGCAGGTTCCCATCATTCTCTGGCTCTCACTGCGACCTGTCAGGTAACGGCACACTGAAGCTTCTCCGTTAGCATCATGCTGTGTCGCGCTCATGTGCACTGATACATCTTCCATACAGAAAAAGGAGGGGAAGACACTTGTGTTTGAAAGCTTATACTGGCTTGTTTCCTTATTTTCCTTTATTAACTGAAAGTAAAGCTGCCAAAGGAGTGTTGACTGAAGCCACCGTGAGCTTCAGAGCTGTGCGATTTAAAAACTGCTCTTGCGCCAGGTTAGAGCCCTCACAGAAACGAGCAGCAACTCAGCTAACCTGAGCAGGAACCTGTTCTGCTCAGAGCTGATCGCTGACAAAGATGATGTGGAGAATAGCCATTCTGGCTAAACTGGCATTGTTCATGCTTTGCAGGTTTACTCATGGGGCAGCAACATGTGTGGACAGCTGGGTCACGTGAGCAGTTCTTTCATTGTACCTCAACTAGCAAAGGTGCGTTTGGTTTATTACTTTTCAGATGTTTAAATACGAACTATTTCGTGCTGTGTATTCAAAAGTCTGCAACCTGACTTGAACTGTGGGACTGCAGCTGTCTGATGGCCTTCGGGTTTGGGACATGTCTGCCGGTCAGAGCCACTCGCTCCTCCTGGCTGATGGAGACTGTATGCAGCCTGTGTTGTTGTACTGTGGCCAGCAAAAGGAGCCTATGACAGACCAGAGACAAAGGTCCTACCAGAGGTCCCCCAGCAGAGCAGAGAGGTACACAGTCAGACCCACCCTGCTGCCTGTCTGCCTGGAGGTATGTATGAGCCCACCGAACAGCAAGAGAAGGGCCATCAAAGTCACACCGAGTATTCGCGTCCCCATGTTTGTGTGAAGATGGGTTACATCAGCAGCGTGTGCAGCGGCGGGCAAAGCTGCGCTGTCCTGGCAGACCAGAAGGTCATGGGTTTTATTTCAGCCATCTACGAGCTGGCCTCCAGAGAAAGGCAGTTCTACTGCTGGCTGTGCCGCGTCAGGAAACTCGTCCTCGCACCAATACGGAACAAGGGTAACTGAAAACAAGACGTTCATGTTTCCAACAGCAAATGCCTGGATATGAACAGCAGGTCTGTTGTGTGTCTGTTGCCATCTGCTGCTTTCCACAGAGAGTGCGTCTCCATTTTTGGGCGACCCTTGTGCTCGCCTCTTTTCTTCTCTCTGCCAGCGTTTTTCTCACCTGAGCGTCCTGATCGGTCGACACTCCACATCTCTTACCTACTTCCTGCAGAATGCGCAGGGCCATGACGTCACCTCACTGCCCCTGCTGACACACATGGAGCACTTTCTGGACCTTTACAAAGAGTATGGCCTTCCGTGCACCCAAGTCATTGCATTTATTCACACAGACTTCCTCCTTTTTTAAATATGCTAATTTATTTATTATACATTTAGCTTTGCATTTTCCCCCTCCCCGTCTGACATGTCGTGAGCTAAATTGTGCATTATTTCTTTAAACATCCTTTAACAAAGAAATCAATGCCTTCTTGTGGCAGGAATTTTTTAAAAAAATACTTAAAAGTGAGTAGATTGAACATATTTGCAGTGGGAAGGATGCATCTGTGATGAAATCTGTGTCCGTCTGCATCCAGGTATTGTTCCTCTGTTGGTGACTTTCAGGTGATGGGGGGGTTCCAGGCCCTCCATAAGCTCTCACTGTAAGTGGTGTTTTAGCAAAGACTGTAGTGTCCTCCTGGCAATTTTGACCATGCATCATTCCTGTGTGTGTGTGTGTGTGTGTGTGTGTGTAGTGAGTGTTTACAGCCAGCAGTTCTCGCTCAGCTGTGTGTGTGGGACCAGTCTGCCAGTGAAGACCTTGGTCTGGATTCGCTGCTGTACTGGCCTCTGCAGCAGCTCCACCAGTATGACCGAGTTCTGCTCAAAGTGGCGTCCTGCTTCGATGTGGTGAGGAACAGTTTTTATTTTTACTTCTGTTTCTTTTTAAGCTTTTCACTCCCCCTCCAATCCCACACTTCTCTCATTTCCTGTTTCACATTAGCCTGTAATTGACTCATTTACTGTACACCAGGCTTTTGTCTGCATTGTAATTTTAATATTGTAAAACACAAACAGGCTTTCAGTTTGAAAACAACATCATTCTCCATCTTTCCCAGTTAACAGCCCAGTTTCAGTCCCTCCATCAGGGCAGCGGTCATTACGAGTCCCTGTCTCTGTCCCTGTCAAGGAAAAAGACGGAGGCAGAAACCACCTTCCTCTTCTGGAAGAGCTACTCAGGAAAATCTACTGTAAGCAAAAACGATTTAACTTATTGTTTGAGAAGAAAAAACCCACTTTGCAGTTTGTTTTTTTTTCCTGTTTTCTTATTATTTTATATTGTTCTTTTCTCACTCAAAAAAGTTTAAGCCAAAAGTAGATTAGTAAAATTATTTGTGGCTTAGAAGTCATAATAGAAAGAAGCTCACCTTGTGGTTTGACTTGTTCCCTCATTCTTCCCTTTGAGGTGGTGAAATGAGTATGTTTCTTTTGTTCTCTACACACACACATTGATGCAGTTTGTATCTAAACCTCTCACACACAAATGTTGCTTCCTTCTGGCAGCAGCTGGAAACTGAGCTCAAGTTTTTCCCCCCTCCATTTGTTCTGTATGAACAGTTTGGCCAGAGCACCTCTGTAGCAGAAGCGTGCGCCACCTGTAGCCCAGCTAGCCAGCCTCAATGCTTTGATAGAAAGCATAGAGGCCAGCCAGGAAGCGCCATCTAGTGGCCAGTCCTGGTATCGGAAAATGCTTCCAACACAATCCCCTTGGGTGGGTCTGTACTAGTTTGACTAATTGTGTGATTAGATGGCAATGTAGGTATGAGAGATTTATTTATTTTTGTCCATCAGGAGAGTCTGCGTCTTCCGCAGCGGCGAGTGGTCTGTGAAAGCAGCAGCAGAAGATCCTTGACTCTACAGAACGCCGGGCGATTCTCCAACCACTGGTTCATTCTCTTCAACGACGCCCTGGTCCACACGCAGGTACACACAGGAATATGTTCTCCATATGTTTCCATTCCACTGATATCCTCCTTCTGCCTAAAGAACTTCCACAGCATCCACCTGGTGTTTGTTATGTCTGTTTGCTGGAAGGTCTTCACGTGTGTGTTGTATTTTTCAATCACTCAGGGCTCAATTCCCTCCCAGCTCCTCGTAAGTACATCTGTAGATTTGTTTAGTTTCGCCTGCTGTCAGTCGAAGCACACGGAGTCTTGTGCTGCATCAGCATGGGTCTGCTGGCCTCTTTAGGCTAACTTACTGACAGGGTTCACATGAGACAAATAAGCTGATCCGAAGGCAGAAGAGCACTGTGTTGAAAGGCGGCTCACGCTAGGAGCACTGGTGGTGCTAGAGTTCAGTTGCTGGTGAAACTCTTCTTGCTTCACCTTCATTGACACATCTTTGCCTCAGTATTGCAGCTTCCAGCAGTGCATTGGTGTGCTAGTTGCATAGAATGGGTGCACTGAAGGGGCACTGTGGCCTCACAGCTTGTCTCTCCCTGCTGAACTGTGACTAATAGCTGTCCATTTCTTGGTGTGGAGTGTTCATGGAGTGTCTTTCTGTGTGTGGTGTGGATTGCATTCTTTGTCAGATCTTTTACATCATGTTAACAGTGTTCATTTATTTTAATGAAACAGGAAGGAGCATGTTAGGGGTTTTTCTTGTACTTTATTTTATAAAGTAAATTGTCTGTGCTAGATAATTAATTTAATTTTTTTTGGGCAAAACTGTTGAGAAATTTTCATTAAATCTAATTTTAAGAAAGAATTGTGAATTGTTCCTCTCGAGGCCGTGCAGTCAGACTCGGATCAAGCCGTTGAACCTTGGTTTGCTTAATAATAAGGGTTGGAGACATTTAGAGAAGCAAACCAAGTGGATGCACGTGGGGTGGATGTGATCATTTCTGCAAACTTTGATCTGGTCATCATTTCCCGAGCTGATGTGAGAAAATGTTCCTCATTGAAGGATGATGTTGATGGAATGCATCATGTGTCTGTCCAGTTCTCCACACACCACGTCTACCCCCTGACCTGCCTGTGGGTGAAACCAGTCACTGACGACAGCAGCGGACTGTGAGTTTGGGTCAGACAATGTAATTTATTGACGTCAGCATCAATTTGATTACATTTGTCCAAGAAGAACTCATGCATGTCACCATAAAATCATTTGTCTCATCATGTCAGACATCGCATGATGGGATGTACTGCTGTTATCTTCAACAAGCTTATACTGTCACTGTACACAAAATATACGCTCAGATTTCATCCATAGGTCTGATTTCATTTACTAGCTTCCCTGTTGATGGCAAAGAAGCAGGACAACCAGGAGATTTAGTAGCCAGAAGATGAACTCCATTATTACAATGGAGTTTTAGAGCTCTCCACAACCAGTAGGTTGGAGGTTGTTTGGAGACTCTAAATTGAGCCTATGATGAATTGTTAACCTGTCCAGGTGTCACCTGCAGCAGACTCCACCTTCCTCCTAACCATGATTGCGGTGAATAGGAGATAGAAGGCTGTCATTGCTAATAAACAATAATTAATAGTTGCATTGGCTCATTTTTGGTTGAAACTTTGTGGATGTTGCCAGGGTTGTTCATATTATTTATGTTTTTTTGTCTCCAGCTATGCCATTAAAATCATTTGTCCGGAGGAGAGTTTCACCATCGTGGCTTCAACACCACAAGAAAAGGTACTTTTCTGGAGAGTTGACATGTTTACTTGTTGACCAGGTTCTAGCTCATCTGTTGGATGCACTTTGTAAATGTTGACTTGATTGGCTTGTGTTTTCATATTATTTCAGAGTTTAGATTACTATGATACAATGAAAGAGTTTGAACTTCTGTTCTACAGTTTTTTATTTGTTACTTTAGGACTAATCTAAAAATGAACTCTGACACAGAATCCTCACCTTTCTGTCATCTCAGAACAAGTGGCTCCGGTCGATCAATCAGGCGTTGGATCAGGTGCTCGGTGGTAGTGGTGAGGGGTCGTCGCCGGGGACGATGGGAATGTCCCGCACGGTCTCCTACACCTTCACCGGAGAAGGACGGTTTAAAGATGCCAAATACAACGGCAGCTGGATGTCCGCACGGGTTCATGGCAGGTGAGTCGGTCTCACCTGGTCCAGTGGCACTAAGGGCGACCTGGTCGACCTGCTGATGCTCACTCAGGCTAAAACTACCAGAAAAGAAACTCTCAGCTGCTCACCAAATCCAGCTGTCCTAGAAATGTGTTTTTCCTGACTTATGGACTTTTAAATCACTTCTTCTCAGAGGGA
This sequence comes from Arothron firmamentum, assembly GCA_016586285.1. NCBI lineage: Eukaryota > Metazoa > Chordata > Actinopteri > Tetraodontiformes > Tetraodontidae > Arothron > Arothron firmamentum. Next base: position 10,546 of record BJFM01000934.1, read on the forward strand.
CTCTGAGGTGGCCTGATGGGCGGACCTACTGTGGAAACTTTAAGAATGGCTTCGAGGATGGGTGAGGACAGTCATCACACGCATGCAGGGCTTCAAGACTGTGTGTGAAGTGTTGCTTTATTATTTCTTCTTCAGTTACGGGGAGTGTGTAATACCCAACAAAGAGCTGAAAAAGTCTGACAGTTACCATGGACACTGGAGAGATGGGAAGATCCACGGTTTTGGCAAATACAAGTCAGTGCAGCATTTTATCCAGCTGTGGTTAAACGCTGAGTGAACGACACGAGCGTTTAGCCCGTCGTCATGGTTTCTGATGCGGCAGTGGTCACGAAAATGTGCTAATGCGCTCAGGTACGCCAGCGGCGAGGTGTATGAAGGCTGCTTCAGCGACGGGCAGCGACACGGCTACGGCATGCTGAGCTCCGGGAAGCTGGGGAAGAAGTCCTCCAGCGTTTTCATCGGCCACTGGGTCCACGACAAGAAGACGGGATACGGAGTGTATGACAACATCACCAGGTAGAGGGGCCCCTTGGAGATTTCAGACAGGGTAAAACAAGAGGGAGCTTTCTGTTTGGAGGTAGATACTCTGCCATCGCTGCACTTTTGTGTGTATTCACAGGGGTGAGAAGTACATGGGAGTGTGGGTGGAAGAGAAGCGGCACGGCAGTGGCGTGGTCGTCACGCAGTACGGCGTGTACTATGAAGGAACCTTCAGGGACAACAAGATGAGTGTGAGTTTATGCTGAAGAATGCGCTTCGGATGTCCAAATAAAGGCACCAGACGTATCATGTTAAGGAGCGTCAACGATGTGGGGAAGCTCACTCTGACTGTGTTTCTCTAACAGGGTTCTGGGCTGTTGATGTCAGATGATGACACGGCTTTTCACGGGGAGTTTTCAGATGATTGGGTTGTCAACGGGAAGGTAATTACAGAACTATTATTTGTGTTTGGTTTTGCGTTTTTCTTTTCCAGATGGAAATGAAGAGAATGACTAGAACTGAAGTGGTGTTCCTTCTGCAGGGTGTTTTGTTGTTGCCTAATGGAGACTGTCTGGAGGGGCTGTTCAGTGGAGAGTGGACATCTGGACTAAAGGTGGTTGGAACATACACCAAACCGTTCGTGGACGAACCTGTAAACAAAGAAAGAATTAACATGTTGTAAGTAGTGATTCTGTCAGAGCTGGAGTCCGTCCACACACCTGGATGGTATCACATGAATTCACACGCGTATCTGAATCTCCTTCACATGTGTGCTGAAGGCCGCGGGTTTGTGTTGTGGTGACGCATGCCTGACAACCTTTAAATGCGTGTGTTTGATTCCGTGCAGCAGGTTGGGTCAGTATGTGGTGCCCGCGGGGCAGAGGTGGCTGTGTGTGTTTGATGAGTGCTGGAGTCGCCTGGGCTGCAACGGCGCTGGGAGAGGAGACAGAAGCGTAGCCTGGGAGAACATCGCAGTTACCATAACAGCTGCACGGAGACAAAGGTAGATCCAGCCAAAGCAATGCACGTGCACAGAGTTCAGTGCAAATGAGGCGTCTGTTTGAACTCTGTGTGTGCGCGTGTGTGTGTGCAGTCCAGATCTCAGTCGGTCTCAGAACAAGGTGTTGGAGTCTCTGGAGTTTATTCCTCAGCATGAGCAGTCAGTCACCACCTCAAACTACGACAACATACGTAGATACCTCATCAAGGTACAACCTGTGAAGGAGGTGTGTGTGTGTGTGTGTGTGTGTGCGTGCATGTGTGTTGGTTAGACATTCATCATGTGTGCTCTCAGGCTTGTGAGACCCCCCTCCACCCTCTGGGCTGGCTGGTGGAGACTCTGGTGACCGTTTACCGGATGACGTATGTGGGCGTGGAAGCTAACCAGAGGCTGCTGGGTCAGGCCGTCCAGGAGCTTCAGGCTTACCTCACACACTTCTACAACATTGTCCAGTAGGTTCAAACCCTCACATCTGTTTTTGAAACAACCAGGGTTTTTTTTATTCAGTTGTGCTTCAGATAAACCACTTTATTCAGTCAGGAAACGTTGCTGCAGGTTCTTGTTTCCAGGGATGCCAGATGATGGTGCCGTCATCCCAGACCCACCAGAGTCTCCATCCAAAGTCCGGAACAGCTCCAGCCTGGAAGACTTCAGGTGGGTGTGTTCGTACTCAGCCTCTCTGTCTCCTTGTCTTTCACATTGATAGAAAACCCTCTGGCTCTTGTCGCTATGTTGCAGCGCTGTCGTGGTGAGCTGCTCCTCTCTGCTGCTCCCTCTGCTCCTCCCTCGGCTCTACCCTCCGCTCTTCACTCTGTATCGGCTGCAGGAGGAGCAGGCGGACGCTCAGTACTGGGAGCGAATCCTGCGTCTGAACAAACAGCCTGATCAGTCGCTGCTGAGCTTTCTGGGAGTGCAGGAGTAAGTGTGCACATACCCAGCTGACCCACACGACTCCGGTCGTTGACCTGATCTGGTATTCTCTTCTCCTCCGGTGCAGAAAGTTCTGGCCCGAGTGGATGTCCATTTTGGGAGAGAAGAAACAGGTCAGACACATCACCAAACTATGGCTGAATCAGTGTCTTCTTCTTTCATTTTAATGCACCTTTTTAAACTTCCGTCACAGATTGTGTCCAGCAGTAAAGACGCCTGCTTCATTTCTGCTGTAGAGACCCTCCAACAAATCAGGTAGCGGTCATGTGACCTGTGAGCTGTCATGTGTCTCGTGTCCTTTAGGGGCTCAGATTTAAAACGTACTCACTCTAACAAAAGCACCAGAGATGTAATGGAGAGCATTAGACTGATATTGATAATGGATATTGACATAACAAGGGAAGACTATAAAGAAATGTTAAAAAAAAGTGATTACTGGTTTTTAAAAAAATCCCCCTGGTGGCTAGCGTCTGTAACTGTGTTTTTTGTTTGTTTTTTTTAATTTTGCATTTTGCATTTATTAAGGTGATCAGCAGTTAAAAATTAGTGTTTTTTTTAAACATATTTTTTAATGTGTTCAAGTCACTTTAGTCCGTGGTGACGAATGACTCCTTATCTGTGTGTTGAGAGTGATAAAATGTCTCTCCTCCTGCAGCACCACCTTTACTCCATCAGACAAGCTGGTCGTCATCCAGAAGACGTTTGAGGAGTTGACCCAGGAGGTCAATCCCATGCTTGACAGCCACTTCCTGTGGTGCATGGATGACTTGCTGCCACTCTTCATCTATGTGGTGGTCAGAGCCAGGTTTGTTACAACACACAGATGTACAGGTCGTGCTGCACTCAGAAAAGTGTTTTAAACATGTTGTGGCGAGTTTGCACAGGGTTTTTTTTTGTTTTTTTTGCTGCTGTCCAGGATCAGAAATCTGGGAGCTGAGATTAATATGATTGAAGATTTGATGGATCCCAATGTTCAGCATGGAGAGCTGGGGCTGATGTTCACCACCCTGAAGGTGGGATCACTCACTGTGACACAAACAGGCTTTTACATGCTGCGAGATGCAGTTTGTATGTGGTTACCAGTCATTACTCACGTGATCATCAGATAAATCATTCTGCTACAGGCCTGCCACATCCAGATCCAACATGAGTCAACGACATAGGAGAAGATAGAAAGACCTCATAAAGTCAAGAGTTTCCACAGGGAAGAGCTACAAGAACAAACCAGTTACATTCAGCTGGAAGCCACTGGGATGCACACAGCTAAGGAAAACTTTGCTGCCTAACAGGAACATAATGTGAACTGTCCTCATGGATCCTTTTACAACCTAGAGACCCCAACGAGACGGTTATGGCGGGAGCAATAAAAACTGCACATGTCTGGTACGGTACATGCCTTTTCCTCAGCTGGTGCTGATACAGCAGTAAATGCGCTTACATTGATGACAGAACAGGTTTAAGTATTTATATTTTAAGCTCTCTTTCTCTGAGTTGTTTTTTTTATTCTTGCCTCCTTGCGAGAGGAAAACATGCAGAGGGAACAAAAGTTGCAGACTGCCTGAAGTCATTCAGTCTTTTATTAAGCATTTCCTAAAAGGTTTTAAGTTGTGGTACTGTATCTTTCTATGAGTGCACTAGGTCGCAGTCATTTGTAACTGGGAGAAATGATTTTGTTTTTTTTGTTTTTTTTTTAAAGTAACTTCCTAACTCTGTTAATAGCATACACCTAAATGTAAATGGACATTCAAATTCTACATCAAATGAAATATGACTACATTTCCACTCATCACTGATGATGTTTCCTGGGACTGAAATCAAATCAAACATGGCAAAAAGTTAGCACTGATAACACAGTTAACCTACCATTTGGTGCTATTGATTTATTTGTAGGAGTAATGATTTATTGTATATAGGAAAAAACAGAATTATTTTTCTAGGAAAACACAAAGGTCAACCACTATGCAAAATTTTTCAAGTTAAATTTGGATAACTAATCAGAGATTAGAGAGAGAGAGATTTAATAATGTCAAAATAAAAGTATTAAGTAGAACTAATTATGTAATCATATATTATAAGAATACTAATATATTTCTTACTGTAACTGATTAAAAATAATTGAATATATTTGATTATATTATATTAATGTGCTGTTAATACAATGTATCTCAAATAAATGGATTTGAACTATGAAATAGTTTTTTCCTGTATCAGATATTCCAGTCAGGTGTCACAATGAGGGAATAACAGCAAAATGTTTCTCTTTTTTATTTATTTATTTATTTATTTTTTGAGTATCTGCAATCGCTTTATTTTTCTGTTTCTGGTGAAACTCGTCTCGAAACTGGAACAGAAATGACTGAAAGCAGCTTTTGGACCAGGCCAGATTTATTCCATTTTATATAATAATTGTTATTATTCATTCATTTAAGCGTTTTTCTCTGAACTCTGGCTCAACTATAGTTTCAGTAATACCACCTAATGGCCACAAGAGGGAGCGATCTGCTCGACCACCTGCATGAGGTGGCCGCATCTGGGAGCTGAGCAGCTAACTGGTCCACTAACCATCCTCTTTCTGTCTTAACACCAAATAAAACCCAGTTTAAGCCAGCAGTAAACCACTAGCTGCACCTTCCGAGTCTAAGGCTAAAGTTTAGGGTGTAATTTTTGTGATTCCTCAGCCTTGCGGCCCTCAGGGGGAGGTTGTTTGGGGAAACAGCAACTGAACGTCGAGGATGTTTTAAAAACATGAAATCTGCTGGCGTCTGTTTTGGAAAGACGACGAGCAGAGTTGGAAAGAGAGTGAACGACCTTTGGAGACGCTTGAAGTACAGAACACAACAAAACCCATGAGATTTACACGTTTTCTTCGTCTCCGTGTTACACTGCCTATTTAAGAAGTAATAATGAGGAGAAAAGGTTCAGGAATTAACGGGGAATGACGGCTGCGTCACGGCAGAGGTGAAAAACCCGGAGCAGAAGTCCCAAAATCAGCTCAAAATCCGCTCAAAACCGGCTCAAAATCAGCTTCTGGACGATGTTGCTGCAAAGAGATTAAAACACAAACTAAAAAATGCCACAGATGGTTAGTGAGTGTCGGATTTTAGGTGTAATTATTCCAAAACCTGCAGCGTTCACGGTCCCGAGCCAGAACAAACACGAAGTCTTCTAAATTATTCACATCACACAGTTGAACAGCCCACGGGAGTCAGCCACGATAAACACGAGCACGCGGAACGATGCAAGCATCATTACTGCGTGATGCAGCTCCCACCATCTGCCTGTGTGTGTGTGTGTGTGTGTGTGTGTGTGTGTGTGTGTGTGTGTGTGTGTGTGTGTGTGTGTGTGTGTGTGTGTGTGTGTGAGGGAGGACATTGGGGTTGGGGTTGAGGGGTTAGCTGGGGTGGTCAGGGTCTGAGCAATGCATAATGCCTATGAAAGTCCTCACAAAGATAGCAGTCCGAGGAAGTGTGTGGTGCATGCTGGGAGAGGATTTTTTTCCTGCTACTTTAATGTCATTCAGGTGAAATAAGCACTAGATGATCAAAGGATAAACGGTTATACTGGGAGAGAGAGACTGAAGGACTGGTTATACTGGGAGAGAGAGACTGAAGGACTGGTTATACTGGGAGAGAGAGGCTCAAGGACTGGTTATAATGGGAGAGAGAGGCTCAAGGACTGGTTATACTGGGAGAGAGAGGCTCAAGGACTGGTTATAATGGGAGAGAGAGGCTGAAGGACTGGTTATACTGGGAGAGAGAGGCTGAAGGGCTCCAGGTTAATGTGAGAGTTGTGCTCGTGTTTGGGTTATCACCACTCCTTTCGATTCCCTTGTTTTTATTCCTCTCCCTCATCCGTCTTCCAGATCTCTGCTGGACGGACACAGCTGGTCTCTGGGGGTTCTGGGATTGTCGGCCCAGTGGTGACCCGTGGCTGCGCCCGGGCGTGGCCGCCGTCCCGGGAGCATCGCTGGGCTTTGAGCTTCATGCTGTGAGCGAGTGAGGCGCCTTTAATCAGAAATCCCATCAGTTCTCCTCAGAAGCTGAGACTCAGGAGGGTCAGGTGGCGTCTGAGGATGACACAGAAGTGGCTCCACCCACCCCCACCCTCAATAAACCCCACCATCAACATTTATCCAAACAAATCCAGGAGAAGTTACACTCTTTTCAGGAAGGAGCTCAAACTCCGGGCTTTACCAGGTGCAACCTGTCCAAACCCCAAATTCCAGTCAACGAGACAACTACCAGCGCTAACCAGCTAGTCTGGCTCGCGTTAGCCCGGTGGGTGGATCAGCCACAGCTGGCTCACGTCCACGGAACCTCTGGCAGGCCAACTCTTCAGTCAGGACATCCCAGCCAAACTCCGCCATCGGTTAAACCACAAGACGACGTGACGCAGACGAGTTGCGTCTCCTGCAACTCTGCCCTCTTCACCAGCCGTTTCTCCGATTTAAGTAGATTTAGCAGGGAAAATGGAGGGATGGGAGTCATGAGATAGGACGTGTCCCTGCTCTCGTGACTCTAGATTAAATTACGAGCTCAAACCACGTTTAGATTGAATGGATTTTTTTAAAAAATCCACTTTTGTAACGTTTGCCTGGGCGCCATGACGATGAGGCAAAATAGACGTTTTCTGATGTGTTTAAGTGCTGAAACGAGCCAGAAACCCCTCCGTCGGGCCGAGTCCCCTGAACAAAGACAGCGGAGTTCTTTTGTTGTGTTCCCACGCCACCGCGGCCCTCGGTGATGGCCGCCGGTGTCTGGTGTCGCTCCCGAAGGAGGCGAGCAGACACGCAACCAGGCCACCTGAGCCTGTGAGAGGTGTCATCTGCAACAATGGCTGTTTCAGTCAGGCTGACGGGAACAGAGGCGCCTGAATGTCACACGGAGGCCGAGCCTCACCGCGGGCGACCCCAGACGCCAGGTTAAAAAAAACGAGGGCCATGTTGTGTCAACAACAGCTAGCGTTAGCATTAGCAACTTCATGCAGACATCACTAATTCGGCAGGGAACTGCTCCTGGGAACTGCTGCAGCTGCTCCAGGTGTGTTCACGTGCACGCTGGTATTTTTGGCATGACCGGCTTGTCGGACTTGTCAGGTTTATCGTTCAGGATGGCGTGTTTCTGTACAGGGAAGTGACACTAGGGCGTTTTAAAGGTGCAGTCTGTCTGCTACGGCTGTGGAAATATCTACCCATGCGTGTTAGCAGCTAGCCCCCGCCTGTTTCCAAATGCCACCTCTTTCCTCAAGAGGAAACACTTAAACGGCTTTTCACGAGCTCTCCGGGCCTTCGCCCCGTTGCGTAAACAAAACAAGCTCTTTTTAAACACCAATTTTCCTTTTTAAACAGGAAAAAGAGGACCAGCAATAAACGCGGAGCTGCATTCCAGGCTGATGAGCTAATGCTAAGGCCCTGCAGGAACCAACAGGTGGGTTTATGAAAGTCCAATAGAACCGAAGTGACGGTTTACTGCAACCACGCCGCATGTTTTCACAGCAAACTGTGAGTCCCCGTCAATCCAGCCCCCCGCTGACCCTCCAATCCAGGCCCCCGCTGACCCTCCAATCCAGGCCCCCGCTGACCCTCCAATCCAGGCCCCCGCTGACCCTCCAATCCAGGCCCCCGCTGACCCTCTGGGTCCGTCCGGATGCACCGGCGGATGTTCCTGACTCACCTCGGCAGCGTCGTCCAGGAGACGACCATGCCTTCGTTTTCACTTCTGCGATGAGGCGACTGTTATTCTTCCCAGGAAGGAGGTGGAAATCTGCAATTACACACACACACACACACACACACACACACACACACACACACACACACACACACACACACACACACACACACACACACACACACAACACGCTAAACATTACCTCAGAGGTGTGACCGCTGAGCTCGCCCTGTGGTGAGTTTGTAGTTCCTGGAAACCACAACACAAAAACACACACACACACACACACACACACACACAGATCCATCCTGGTCCTGACTCACACCTTCTTCTTCTCTAACCTAGTTTTGACCTGAGTAAAAATAAAAATCAGCAGATTTTATGAGCTTTTCAAGGTTTCCAGACGCTGGGCTGGTTTTTGCTTTTTCAAGGCCTTGAATGTGAAGGCTGTACTCTTCGGGACAGTTTCCCAGTCTGGCCTGACGTCCAGCATCGCAAACGCAGGAGGAAATCCGTCTCACGGCGGCAAAGAGAGCTCAAGCTTGAGAGGGATCTCTGCAGCGATCAGCTGGCTTGGTCATGCTCACCATCCCACCACCTCAACTACTGGTGCTGCTCAGAAAGGACCGTTTCATTCTCACTCAGGCTGTCCCCATGGAGCCGTCCTAGAAGAAGAAGAGGAAGAAGACAAAGAAGAAGAAGAACCCGCATGAGCCGTGCCTTTGGATTAAACTGGAAACTGAAAGGACACGCGTTGAGTCTAAACAGGAAGCCTTATTTCCCGCTCTGGATCACGCAGCTGGGGCGCCAGAAGGCAAACATGGCGGGACGGCAGATAACGGCGGCTGTTGTGGCTCCGGCGCTCTGAATGCAACCAGCCTCCGTCTGGGTCCTGACCTGCAGCTCACGAGCAGGAAACAATCCATGAGGACACTGGACTCGGGTCAGGACTCAGCTCAGGACTTGGGTCAGAACTCGGGTCAGGACTCAGGTTAGAACTCAGGTCAGGACTCGGGTGAAGACTCGGGTCCGGACTCAGGTTAGAACTCGGGTCAGGACTTGGGTGAGGACTCAGGTTAGAACTTGGCTCAGGACTCGGGTCAGGACTCAGGTCAGGAGTCAGGTTAGAACTCGGGTCAGGACTCGGGTCAGGAGTCAGGTTAGAACTCGGGTCAGGACTCGGGTGAAGACTTGGCTCAGGACTCGGGTCAGGACTCAGGTCAAGACTCGGGTCAGGACTCGGGTCAGGACTCAGGTTAGGACTTGGCTCAGGACCTGGGTCAAGACTCAGGTCAGGACTCGGGTCAGGACTCGATGACTGAAATTATCGATGGCTGCAGCCCTAATTACAACATCACTGCTAGAAGATTATCATCAGATCGATGAGGATGAGCTAACGTCAGCATTCAGCTGCTAATTACAAGTTCTACTGGAGGAAGACTGAGCCCATTGTTTCATGACACACAACAGATGAGTGTGTGTGTGTGTTTGTGTCTGTGTGTCTGTGGGGGTGTGTGTGTGGGTGTGTGTGGGTGTGTGTGTGTGTGTGTGTGTTCTCCTACTTGCAACATACTGAATACCAAAATATTTATTCTACTAGCAAAGTGGGGACATTTTTGGGAATCACTAATTCTGTTCTGGAAAAATGAATCTCTTAATTCATGTTGTTGCTATGGAGATACGGGATCAAAGGTGCTCCTCTGCCCTCATTAAAGCTAATTCAGCGTTAGCGCTCACTCACACTGGGAAACTCCGCTTTAGCACCACAGGAGTGGAAAAGCCGCAGCCACTCAGAAGCTTTTGCATTTTCTGCAACATTGTGCTGCTAAATGTGACTGTTTACATTCTGACATGATTGCACAGGTGAGGGGTTGGGGG
>BJFM01000934.1:25085-41023 GCA_016586285.1 Arothron firmamentum
GGTATCTCCCTCTGCTATCCCTCTGCTTCTCTCTGCGTCTGCAGCCACACAGGCATTGATGAAAGAGGAGTGCAGCTCAGGTTCGAGCCGTAAGCGCAGCGATCTGCCTTTCTCGCTGCAGCAGTTTTGGCATCAGACGGAGGGAAAACACAGATGTCGGTACAAACTATCAGGCAAATCGTCCAGCTGAACCTCCAGAAAGGTCAAGTCGAGTCTAAATCTTCCACTCCAAAGTTGCTTTCGGTGAGGAACGGCAGCCAAAAGTTTGAAATCGTGAGCTTTGTGAAGTACAGGATGGTGTCTTGGTGAGGGAAGCGCGGCCTGTTGATGGGTTGATGACGCGGCTGCATGTGCTGTTGTCAGTAGTCCAGCTCTATCCGACTATCCCATAATACTTCAGGAAGAAGCGTTCAAGGCAGAAACATGAGGCTGCTTCCCTGTCTGCCTGCTGGAACAGACACCTGACACCTGTCAGTGCGCACCAGCCCTTCAGGTTCAGATGGCCGCACTCGGACTCATCTGCTCTTCATTGGTCCTAACTGGTCCTTTGATGCAGTTGCTAGGCAACTTCTGTCTGCTCTCACTCCTTTTGTGTTCTGTCTTCCTGTGTCAGAGCCAGCGCGCTTGTTCGTCAGATGGAGCAAATCATGTAACTCAGCTGGAGCAGACTGAGAAACATGCACTGAGCACTAAGAGGAGCTCAGTGAGGAGTCAGGAGCTGGTCCTGGCCCGGGCTGGTCCTGGCCCGGGCTGGTCCTGGCCCGGGCTGGTCCTGGCCCGGGCTGGTCCTGACCCAGGCTGGTTCTGGCCCAGGCAGGCGAGCCAGGTGGAGGAGCGTCCCTTTATTCCACTGGCCTCGGAGACTGAAGATCAGATGAAACTGGTGTTCGATTTCAAAGTCAAATAATTGACAAATTAATTCATTTGTTAGTTGCTGCTGCTAGTACTTCCAACAACAACCTCCTCATCAACAGTTAAATAATCGATTAGCTGCATATTTAACCGGAGTGGGTTTATGGCCACAATAAATGTAATGTTTGATGAAAAGAAATAATCTACATTATTTTATATCATCTTGTCTTATTTATTTAAATTGCATCAAAGCGTCACCAGTTTATGTTAAATGTATTTTACATGTTTAAAAGTATTTTGCATTGTTTTTTGTAATCAAGTCATCTCGGTGCAGCGAGTATTTGAGTAAAGTGAACCAGCGTGACGCATGCCGCTTCCTGTAGCCTCCTTCAGAGTAAGAGTTCTTAAACAAAGGCACCGTTGTTTTAATAGGAAAATTGGCTTATAAATTTAAAAACTACATGTAAGAAGACAATGAAGACTAAAAGATATTTTAAAAAAATCCTCCTTTATACATTAGATAAACGCCACGTTTGTCTGTGTTTGTATTTTGAAAGACAGAGTGAAGAGGTTTCCGGTGTCGCCGTACGCTGAGCTTGCTGCCTTGACGCAGCGGGGTTGCTGGCGACATCCTGCAGCCTCGCATAGAACAGCAGAAGTGTTTCCATCCCGGCTGGCATCATCGTCACGGAAGATGGTGGCAAAGCAGAGGATCCGCATGGCCAACGAAAAACACAGCAAAAACATCACGCAGAGAGGAAACGTAGCCAAGACGCTGGTGAGCTTAAACAGCGCCGGAAGTGTGACGACCAGTGAGGTGACGTTCACTCCAGCATGAACACAGCAGGGTGGCGATGATGATGATGATGATGATGATGATGATGATGATGATGATGATGATGATGATGCTGCTGGTGATGATGATGATGAGGCTGGTGGTGATGATGATGATGAGGCTGGTGATGATGATGCTGGTGATGATGCTGGCGACCATATTTACTAATTAAGGGTATTAAAGCGTGATTTATCCCGGCCTGGTGCTCATCATGTCGTTCCTCACTGTAACTTTGTCTTTACTGGGCCTCCAGTGGTTAGTAGGTTATCTTACCCAGGCCCGGGCACGTAACCATTAACAGCTTAAATAAAGGCGTAGGAATCAGTGGATGGTTAATAAAACACCTCAGAAGTGTCAACTCACAATATTTGATGTTTCTGATAAATATGCGTCGCTGGTGATGTCAGGCCTGTTGAGTTTTACTGCAACTCTCCTCCAGAAGTTGGGATGTGTCTGAAGTCTACGTGACTGGGATGGACTGGAATGGAGTTCATCTAATGCCACACAGCAAAGGAAAAGTCTGAAAAAGTTTGGAAAAAAACAACACATGGTCCAACAGAAGGTGTCACCTGGCAACAGGATGGAAAGAGGCTAATTAAGTCTTCAACCAATCCCAAAATAAAGTAAATCACCAGCTCAAACTCAACACAGAAAACAGCCATGAAAGGCCTGATAAAGTGTAACAGAGGACGTTGGTGTCAGGAACGACGCAGCCAGGATCTGAGTTGTTTTGCAAACATGCAGAGTGACGTTTTTAAGAAGCGATAAAATTCCCCGACAGCTGGTTGAGCGAGCGCTGCACCGGTTAAAGGTCAGAACCCACGTCTGAGCGGCGTAGTTACAGAGTTGAGGACGCAGACCAGGCACAAAGCAAAGCTGGACAACCAGGTGAAACCTTGACACTGAGCAATTTGTTAAAGCATTCTCCGCCATCGTGGAGGCCGTCAGCGTCATGTGTGCAACAACCACGTCCCCGAGACGAACGTGTCCCACGTCTCCCTGACTCATCCGAACACGCCCAGACAACAGGTCAACACGGCCGACTCGGCGAATTCTGAGTGGCCTAATTAGACGCCTGGGCTTGTTCTGCACAGCCACAAAGTTGTTGTTGTGGACGTTGTGGTGAATGATGTCACTGTCTCATGCCCACGGTGAGACAAACAGCGTGGTGGTGGTGGTGGTGGTGGTGTGGAGTGTGCAGATTAACAACCTCACCTGCGTAAATGCTGGTTTACTTACGTACTGAAACTAAATAATAACAACATATATAATGCTGTTTTAATGCCTTTTGTGTTGTTGTTATTACAGCGGCCTCAGGAGGAGAAATACCCTGTGGGTCCCTGGCTGCTCGCACTCTTTGTATTTGTCGTGTGCGGCTCAGGTGTGAACATTTGACACGTATTCTTTGATCTACATGCCGTTGAAAACATGGTGTAAGCATATTGGAGTAAAACATATTAATGACGTCAGATCTGTCTCAGATAATCTTTAATTTATTTCAATAAGTGTAGATTTCCATGGCAGCATTCCAGGGCCTAAAAGTGAGGTCGCCTGAGCAGAGCTTCTGACACGCTCGCTTGTTTCCAGCCATCTTTCAGATCATCCAGAGCATCCGTATGGGCATGTGACGGAGAAGGAGCGTCTCCCCGTCCGCCGCCCCTCGCTTCCCGCCCTCTCACCCTCCTAGAGAGCCAAGGTTGAGCTATGGACGCAGCAGACCTCCGGCAGGGAAGCTTCTCTTCCTCCTCCTCCTCCTCCTCCTCCTCGGTCAGCGTTTACAGCCTTTCAGCCTGTGGTACCGGCAGCTTTTCGACGGACGGTCTGGAGGCAGGCGGGCCGAGCCCAGCGCCTGGCCTGACCTCGCCTTGGATTGCTGTGTCCCCGCCTTTAAACGCGCGGCGCGAAAACATGTCTCGCCGCTCACCTCGCGCCTTAGTGTGTAGGTGTGACTGCCAGAGTGCAGCCAGTCAATCCTGCTGATCACGTGGCGGTTGTGTGTGTGTGTGTGTGTGTGTGTGTGTTCTATACATATCTGTGTCATGTGGGAAGAACCTTTTTCAAATAAATGTTGAGCATTTCGGAAACTCTTAGTTCTTGTGTTGTTTGAGGGAACGCTGGAACGTTGGAGCTCAGATGTGGGAAAAGTGAGTGAAGTCATTAGCAGAACTATGAGTTTTTAATGCAGCTGTTAGGAACGTGTTGCTGGGGCCCCCAAAGCACTGTTATCAAAGGAAATATGGTGCCAAGCTGGCTCTTATTCTTTAAGCATGTTTATTGAAAGCTGTGAAGTGCAGCTGTCAAGTGCAATTGTGGCAAGTATGTTACAATATCTCATCCAGTCTTTGCAGAAACATGCACAGAACATGAGCATACAACTGATACAGGAAATGAAAAAAAAGAAAAAGAAAATCTCCAGAGTTTGTATTCTTTTTAGATCTTGTTCATCCATAAGTACATCACTGTCAGTAATTTAAAAAAAAAAGGAAGGTGCAGTACCCCAGCAGGAGGCAAATGTAGATGATTTTACAGTCAGAGTAAATGTTGCAGTAATGTGGACAAAGTTGGCTGTGTTTTGTCAGTTAAATAACCCTAAACTCCCATCCATCCATCCACAGTCTCCAAAATACAGCATTAAAAATAGAAGCCGCCGACTGGGCAAGAGCAGCTCTCTCCGTCACCTGCGCCAGTTTGCGGCCATGATAGCATCTGTTTCTCCTCCCTGCTTCACTATTTTACATGGTACTTACACTATACAGAAATATACATCATCTGCCCATCAAACGTCATTTAAGAAAAGAGAAATATGCAGCTTAGCTCAACGTCCCCGGCCCCGCCGTCACATGCTGCGGCGGGTGGAGAAACCAGCGATAATGAGCATCATCAAGGGCAAAACGAGGAGCTCGAAAGTCAAATACTGAAATAGATTATCATCACCCCCATAAGAAACGGCGCTTTGCTCAGTCAGACCCAGTTTAAGCTACGTCAACTCAGACGTGTTACTCAACCCCCCCACCCCACCCCACCCCACCACCACCACCTCCCCATTCCAGATGGGGACTTGGTGACGATATCAACTGCTCACATTCCTCATCTGTCACTCTGAAAAGGCCTTTTCTGACGACCTGATACGTTAGGAACAGGCCTGGAAAAAAAAAGATGCTTCTATTTACATCATTCATCAAAAAAGAAAAAAAAAAGAAAAAAAAAGTAACAGCCAACACAATCCTCCTACTCTTCCGTTATCGTCGTCGGTAAATCGACATTGGTTGAAATCCAGACACAGGCACAGTGATTCCTAAACGCTAAGTTACGCATCACAGCTGCTGACAGCCGCCTCGCTTTCTCGTTACATGACATTCGAGCTGACCTGTCCATGCTTGGGTATTTTATTACTAATTTTTGGCAAATGTTCAATCACTGGATCTTCGTTTTAACGCTCTGCCGTGAAGCACCGCAGCGTTTCTGTTGGCCACATCCTTCTGAGAGATAAATATGTGCAAATTCTTGTCTCGAGAACATAACCTCCAGCCTCCGGAGTTAAGTTTGCCTTCTGCTGTAACGGACAGGAAGTTGGAAACAGAAAATAAGAACCCCTCAGCTTGTGTCAGCTTGTGTCAGCTGGTGTCAGGTTGTGGAGCGCGGGTTACGCCGAAGGGCCAGAGCTGTGCGGGGCAGTCTGGGTGAAAGTGGCGGCGTTGGGGGGTCCTGGTGTTGCAGCAGTTGGAGGGGCAGGTGGGGAGCCGGTCTGAACCTGGGCCTGGAACTGGGCCATCTGTTCTGGGCTGGCCAGCGTCTTCAACAGGGTGTTCTCCTGTTCCAGCTGGGAGTTGCGCTCGATCAGCTCCTTGATCTGCTCCTTCAGGACCTCCACCTCCTCACGCACAGCGTACATCAGGTGGCTCTTCACCAGGTCCTGAGGACAACACAAACGTGACACGATGACCAAATCTGTCTTGTTCTTGGTGCCAAATAAAAATAATTATTTTAATATTAATGATACAAATGCATTTAATCGTGAAATAATCATAAAAGCATTGAGATGATTTAGTCTGATCCAATTTTATGATTATAAAAAAATAAAAACAGTGAGAATCAATGTCTCCTGTTCAAACAAGCCCTGTTTAATATCAAGATATCCTGGCTATTGATTCAAGCATGATTAGACATTCTGTCTTACTTTAATGTTGCAGACACCATCTTTACTCTTAATTTAAAGTAAAAATTAATGACATTAAAATCACCACTGAAGCTAGCATGTGCTTTCCCTTAAAAATACCACAAATTAAACGTATTACGGGTTAAATGTTAATTTTGAGATCACATACGAGAAAACGCGAGTATATCCCAACGTGTACGTCATCAGCTCTGCCCACATTTAAATATGAGCCAATCAGAGGGCTAGGTATTTATATCCAGGGCAAGGCGTTCAGTTTGCCTAGCAACAAGATTGACAGCGTTGAGGTGAAACAGAAAAAAAAAACAAAAAAACAAACAAAAAAAAAACAATTACAGCAAAGATCCATCACTAATCCACTAAAACAGTTTAATAAGTATTTAGTAAACACTAATGAAAAGGCTGGTGACGTCTGCTAAATTTGTATTTTTTTAATTTAATACTTAGTTTGGGGTTATTTTAGCTTACAAGTCACATAAATCGCGCAAAATTAGCGTTTGTGTTATAAATTTTTTGGAAACCGTGTGATTTGATGTAACTATTTTGCCTGACAATGTCGCCTCCTTAACTTTAGGTCACCGTATTTAACGCTTGTTTCGCTGTAGAGTAGTCGCGTTTAGCAGCACACTCACCATTGCTTGCTCTATCTTGTTGTCAATGGCCACGACGCTGGCTCCGGACGAGCTGCAAGAGAAGAGAATCTGATCAACAAATATCCAAAGCCATCCGCGCTTCATACAAATGTGGGTCACTACACGAAGCCTCGGGAAATTTCTGGAAAGTCGACAGTTTTATTGTACAACCACCGTCGGCCTGTGTGAGTATGCTGATACAGTGAGCATCCGTCCACCGAGCCTCCACCACAGAGGTGACATTACAGGCTGCAGGTGAAACGCAACAAAGGGGACATTTTCAGCTCTGCAAACGCCATTTTTTTTTCTTTATTTACCTATTATCGAGTTTGAGATGCGAGCTCTCCGCGCTCAGTAGCGACGACAGGAAGGAGATGGAGAAATTTCGCAGCTGACAGACGCCTAGATCCATGGCCACGGTGTAACACGACGAATTCATGCTGGTCATGATTTTACAGTCCGTCCACAAACGCACCACCCTCACGAGCACCTCCACGAGACACACATCCACGAGCGATATACACTATGCTACGTCCGCTGGAGCTCGTGCGACTACCGCAGCTTTCAAAAAAAGACGCAAACCAAGGTCAGCTCATCTCGGCGGTGCGCGAAGAAAATCTGCAGCCCGGGACAAAAAACCCGCATAATTTATCCGGACACGAAAGCAGCGGCCAAAGCCTGATTGGTCGAGACGGCGGAAGCTCGCGTAAAAGATGCAGGAACGCCCCCACCTACCGCTCAGCTGACTCGGTTTTGCATAAAATATTCAGAGGACGGAGAGGATGTGGATTAAACCGGGGAAAACCGGATAGGAAAGGAAGAAGAAAGAAGTACAGAACAGAACATGGGCAGGGGAATGTCGTCAACAATGCAGTCATTAACTCACACGGCTGTCCTCAGAGTCATTAACACGGGGATATTATTTCGACCTTCATACTTTAAAAAGAATTTTACCGAACACAGGAGAAACACTGCCGAATACTCACACGTAATTAAAATTCACCCATGTTTCCTGATGTGATAAAGACGTTATGAAGGCTCGGGTCACCCACGAGTATCTACTGCATTTACACTACTTTGTTTGGTAATTGTGTTAAGGTGTTCCGAGTCTCGCACTCATTGTTTGCGTTTAACGTGTAAAAACCACAATGATTGATGGTGTTTATAGGAACACTGGGAATGTCTTCAGAAATCACGTCTATGATGCCTCCATGTGGTAAAGTGGAGTACTGCACAACAGCGAAATACTTGATCATTTTATTTTAAATTATTCATCTTGTTGTAAGGCAAAAAATAAATACAATTTTCAGGCTACCAGATATGAAGCTTGACAATGGTAATTTTGAAAACTTGTGTAAAGAGTAAAGTCATATTGTGTTAATTGACAAAATTTGAATGGATGAGGTATTATTAGTCAGATTGCAGGTATATTTTAAAGCACATATCGAGTATATTTCCTGACTGTTTCACTAAAATATTGCAAATACATGTGCCCCAACTCCCTGTTCACAGACCACTGGGTGCAGCAGTGTTTGCAGCCCCTCTGTGACCGATTTTACTGGGTTACTGCTGCCAGAGTTCTTTAAGATGATGGAAGACATAGAAGATCTACGAGGTCAGTTTGACTCGAGCATCATTAGCACACACGCAAACCTGTCATGCAGCAGGGAGGGGAGTATCCCAGTCACACCTGGAACAACAACTCCTTAACACAGATGTTCCCACCTCAGACACACTCATAACAACACACGCACACGCTGAAAGGCCACCCTCGCACATTCCACGTACACCAAGAACACTCAAAACCATGTTTGTGACACTCCTGGCATTCTTGCCTGGAATCACTCCCACCCACACGGCAGCCCTTGACATTTAAAAATGCGCTGAATTTAGCGTATTTACACATGGTTCTAATGTTTTTTCTAATTAAGAGACCAAGTCAAACAATTTATCTTAATACTGCAGCAAACTGTCCTGAATCACAAATAACAGCTTCCAGTACTACGGATGTAAATAACTCTCACTACTGGCTAACAATTTTCCATTTAGTCAGCGATACAACTGGCTAATTTGGGCATCGGAGCGGTGTCTGGCCTTATTAAGCGTCAGTACCGTGAAGTCAGCTCCTGTCCATCTGTGATCTGAGTTTAACACTTTAACGAGAATCCAAATAAGAGGCTCTAAGCTCTTCTTATCTTTTCCGGTCTCTTCTTTTACTGGAAGGTTTAGTCAATTATCCAGACCCAAATATCCGACACACTTGTGGGCCTCCACTCAGTTAGATGGGGAGTGTTTGTATGAATTTATAAGTTCCACATGTTGATGTTAAAAGACAAAATTCAGTAGCGCTATTAAAAATTCCACTGACCTATTTATTCCGATGCTCTCCTGTGCCAACATCCCAAAACTCTGCTGCTTTAGCATACATCCTGCATTCATGAATGGACACTAGCCCGTTGACCTACTGATGCAACCTATTAGAAATGATCCAAAACTGCACGCAACACCGGTGCAGCACTTTCTCCTGCAGCTGGTGACCAGATGAGGTTCAAACACCATCTAAAACAACAGCTCTTATTACTTCTATCTAGCAAATCTGTTCTACTCAATATCTGCTCACAGGGATTCATTACAAAAAGTCCAAATAATTACAAATATCCACGCTGTAAATAATAATTAAAAAAAGGTTACAGCATCAAACATTACAAGAGAATCATTCAAATTAGATTATACACGTGTACAAGACAAAACTGCTGTCAAAGGTCACATCATGAGACCAAAACGCTCAACAAATATTAAGAAAACTACTAAAGAACTAGAGAACATGAAGAAACATGAATGGAAGGGTGGGTTTAGTAAGTCACCAAGTCTGTTTGTGTACTGTGTGCATCACCAACTGATCACATCCACTGCCTCTGCATGCTTCCACATTTAGCACGCTTCAGCTCTAATAGGTTACTACAAATTACACATTTCACTGCACTTACAGCACATCCAGCACCTTCTGTACCAGATCATAGCATCTGCTGCACGTTGCTGCTGCCCCTGAAGCTGCAGATGACTGAGAGAAAAGGACAATGTAGCCCGGCAGCCCTTTGTGTGGAACTACTGTAGTGATTGGTCCAAGCAGCGCTACACTAGTGCAGAATGCCCGGGGGTTCCCCTGCCTTTACCATTATTTTTTTTACCTTTTGAGATGCTGCTCCAGCTCCCAGAACAAAAGCTTCATTGCTATGTCGTCATGGCCTTGTGCTCGTGCTCCCCGCGCTCTCATGGAGCTGTCAGCCAGCAGGATCATACACGGTCCCGAGGAGTGTGTCCTGAGCGTCTTTGTGTTGTGTGTTCTTAAAACCCCTGGTGTCGGGCTCAGTCTAACGAATCTACGGATCTGGGTCACCACCCTATAGTTGCTTTGATGAGAGCAGCTGCACGAGGCAATCGAGAGCTGCTATTTCGTGTGAGTGCTCCTCCTTTTTGCTCCATCAGTGTCATCCATTTGTGTTTGAATGGCCCAGTGCTGAGTGAATTACTAAGTACAGACAGTAGCTGGGCGGGTGGTGACGTGAGATCACGTGATCCCGGGAGTTACGTAAACCATCAACAGAGATTAGCATGCGGCCCACTGACTTCCCTGCTCCCTCAGACCCCGGGACCTGGATGTTCAGACCATCAAACGCTCAAGTTAAACTGCATCAGTAGCCTCCCACAGTCTTCGAAGATACTTTATTTTAATATATTTTATGAAATTACTAACAGCATACAGACTGGGAATCGAAGAGCACTCAGAGGTTCCTGGTCTTCTCTCAAAGACTTGTCTAAACATCTGATAGTTAAACGGACCTTCTATGTCAGCCCCTGTGCGTGACAGAGCAGAGAAGCGCACGCTTCAGCCTTCTATCTGGCCGTTTCTCATTGAAAAGCTGCCCTAAGAAGGCTTAAATGCCTTCAGAGAGAGGAAACACAACGCGCGGTCAGGGTGCCCCCACAGGCTTAAGAGACGGGCGGCCGAGAAACAACATGTGAAGGGGGAGCACAAAGGCGTGGATTTCACTTGTCCTAACAGACCTGGCGTGCCGGAGTGACTCACAATCACAACATCTGGGAGTAACAGGCGGCCTTTTATCCACCCAGTGACACATTTCCAACTCTCTGAACACTCACTATCTTCCACTGGGATATTCTGCTGACCCACCAGAAAATGGAGCTCTGCCACTTTTGGGGCAAAAGCTAAAATTCTATATTGCATAAATAAAAGTTGTTGACAACATCTCACTTATCTATTGTTGAATTTAGCATAACTGAATCAAATTCTCCAGCATCCGTACTGGATCCGCACCAAATATTTCTGGGTAGACAGGAGACATAACACACAAGAATAAACTTGTCTGAAATTAAAAGAAAAAAGATGACTTAAACTAATCTTGAATCCCTAATTATTTAATGAACAGAGTGATTAAGCTTTGGGGTGCAGTTTCTGCTTGTCCAGCATGAGATCTCTTGTTCATACTTTCAACTCTACGCTGCATTTTAGGGAAATCACAATCACGAGAACTTAATAAAAGGGGCCTGGCATGTCCCAGTGATGAAAAAACAGGCCTATTGAATTGTTGAATTGTAAAGGCTCTGGGCTGAACTGTAGTTTGATAGTGGAAAGCACCCACAGACTTTACCAGTAACCCCTGGCACTGGTTTTCCATAGTCCCATCCTGACTATGGAGAATGGCAGAAAGCTACTGAGTGAGTCACTCAGAGAGGGAGGAATGATGAGTAGCCATTTTGGCCCCCATATGTAAGAGGCAGGTGCTATTGGAGCGTTTAGGCTGACAGCAGCAAGTCCTTAGTCCTCACTCTACACCGAACACACACACACACACACACACACACACACACACACACACACACACACACACACACACACACACACACACACACACACACACACACACACACACACACACTCCAAGTTACATAAGCGTGTGTGAGCAGCAGCTTTGAGTAATGTGGAGTGAAACCTGGCATTAAACGGATTAGCAGCTAAAGCACACACGGCGCTCCGGGTCCAGACAACAGAGGGCAGGAATGATGCTAACTGCAGCAATCTGAGAAGAGGTGAGCAGCTACGAGGCTGCGAGTCAAAGCCCACATCTCTGCCTCCTCATACAGATTTCCAAGGATGTAAATTTATAAACAGCTAACAAATTAGGGGAATATTGAGCCAGCATGATGCTGAAAAGCAAGGACATGCATTTGTTTATGTCCACATCATCATTTGTGCTTCTCTCTCCCCTCATCTGCCTCTCCCTGTCTTCACCTACAGGTATCGCCAACCCCACATTTGCACACTGACCTGCAGACCCCTGACCCCCACCAACCCACGAGCTTTGTTAACTCAGTGTAATTAACACATTTGTATTAATGGCCTGTGTCTGTCCTCTCTTCTATCTGTTCTTCCCCTTCAATCCTCATAGGAGCCTGGTCCTGCTCAAGGTTTCTTCCTGTTCAATGGGAGCTTTTCCCGTGCCACTCTCGCTTGTTGGGGACCAGGCCCTGGGTTTCTGTAAAGCATCTAGCGACAATTTGGATTGTAGCGAAGGCTCTATAAATGAATAAAGCTGAAGCTCAAAGTCGAATTAATACGATATATTCAAGGTCTGTTGTGATGAATGACTGCGTGCAGCACAGTTGAATTTAAATGGATATTTTATCTAAACACAGCATTTGTATATACAAATCATACAACATCTATTTGACCTCCTTTTCTCATAAGTCTTAGTGTTTCTGTGGCTGTTGGAAGGGGGAGGGTTTCAGTGTGGGCTAGTGGGAGGCCGTCTACTCCACAGAGCAGACTCACAAGGCCAAATGAATCACATCCCTCACTCCCTAACCTAGATTTTCTAACAATGTTCCCTCCAGCACAACATCAAATCTCAGTCATGCTGATCCAAAATGGCGCTGATTTGCTTTAACTAATCTTTAGGAACTCGCTTGTGCACATATTTAAACTCTTAAAGTTAAGTTGTCTTTCTCTTAATCTCTTAAATCACTAACATTAGAACAGTTATCCTACAGACCCTAACCCACACATGTTCCCTTGTTTTTGTGTGTGTGTGTGTGTGTGTGTGTGGAAGTAACCGACAGGGCAGGACGGTGAGTGGATTAACTACTGAGGACTGATTGCCAAGCTTTAAATCTCTGACGACAGCAGCGTCATCACAAGCAGCAGCTTAGCTACCAGCTATCTCTTATTTCCGGTATTACTTTTAGTCGGCCAGGTCCTTTCTGAACTACATACAAAAGGAAACTAAAAATGCGTTTAATTAAAATGTGTGGCATGAAAAGTGAAAAACCAGAATTACAAAAAGAATCTTACCTGTTACAGCAAAAGGTCAGGACAGCACAAACATGAAAGACAGAAAAAATAGAATCAAATTAACCACAAAATGCAAAGAAATCATTAATTCTTAAAATAAAATAAAAAAACATTTGGCGGAAATATGATCGAGTTAAAATTAAAATAAAGAGATTTACCATAAGTGACATTAATGATCAGATGTTTAATTTTATAAAACACAATCTATGTAAACAAACCAAATAGAGAAAGAGTTTTGCAGATATCGCGAACCTCAAACTACTGGAGATAATAAATACTATGCTGCCACCTAGTGGCCAACACTAGAACCTTCTGTTAATAGTTCCATTATTTACACCGATAAAGCATATTTGTGTAATTTTTTGGCTCGAGCTATTGTGTACATCTAATCTTAATTATATCTGATATAATGACAATAAAAACTTCAGAAAAACACAATTCTGTGCATAATATATGAATAAACTATATCAGAGATTTTAATCCTGAGGTACTCAGCCAAGAAATAAACGTTTTTATAAATGATGGAAAAACATGTACGGTAATTTTAGTACAATCCAAGCACGTTTCAAAGTGATTGTGTTCTGGGGTCAAACTAACACCTCAGGTATTACTCATCAAAGGTAGCATGAAATGTAAAGACCCTCAAAATTGACTGCAGTAAGGCATTGTCATGCTTCTTGTCTTGTTTTTACGTTTAATCAGTCTCTATGAAAATGGCCAATGAATCAATTATTTTTAATTCTAGAATAAGTTTAAGTGAAGCGATCTACCAAAAGTATGTTTTGTAAATCAGACGTGGAAATTAATAACTATCACACTAATGTCAGGTGATTTTTACTGTGACTGCGGTGGCTAACTGTGATGTGAATGTTCTGGGGTTAAAAAATTCAATATTCAAGAGTTTTATTAAAAAAAAACCCAAGATGTCTTAATAATAACAATCTTACCGAAGCAGAGTGCTAGTGTAATGATCTCTGTCTATAATAGGCCAACCAGCAGGGGGCAGCAGAACACCTGTTACACATACACAGCTGACTGTCGGATGTCGGAGCGGCTGCTGTGCCAATAGAAGTTTAAGAAAATGCAACATTGCCATGATAAACTTCCTGTGTGGGTGAGCTTGCATATGTAATTACCACAACAACACACAAAGCTGGACTGAAACCAAGTCCAGCTTTTGAAAATGACTCGAATTAGATTAGGAACAAACTCCAAATTCTAAAACCACACTAACAACCATGGACACCAACTCAAACAAACAGGAAACAATAAGGACATGCCAGGGGGAGAAATATTACATTTTATCTTGTGATCTATGAGAAGGACAAGTACAGTGCAGGCATGTGGTGCAGCACGTTACTGAGTGGAGCAGGAGGAGAAAAAAAAAAAGCTAAAGGAGTCTGGAAGATATTTAATAATCTTCAGCAAGAATAAGAGGTTAGATTCAAACTTTGAAGCAATTAGTTTGTTAACAACAGCCTGAACGCCTTGAATGTTTCCAGCTGTCTGGCAGCAACTTAAGCTGAGGACACATCAAGAATTATCCTCAGAAAGGGCCCGTTTCTGAGCTTATTTCCAGCATCTAGAAATTAAATAGTACCGTATATGTATTTTCAATTCATTTAACTTTATATTTAGTTAGAAAACTTAACTAATAGGTGGATAAATTATCTACTACTCTTACACCCACACAGTGTAAGAAATCAACTCCACTGCATTGAGTTCGTGTCATATATGTCTATGATTTAGGAAAATGTGGTGTAAAATTTGATATCTATTACACAAAATCAAACTATTGGTGTAGCAAGGCATGCTCCGTGCATTGGAGAGAGAAGGGGGAGAGAGAGAGGGATTCCTGGAGCTGACTGGGCAGTGTTTGAGCCAGAAGAATGCTGGCCATGATTCAGCACATTGCCTGCATGTTTAGGGGGATGACAGCAGTAACCCTCGTTTTTTAGAAAGTGGAGTCCATCAAGGATTAATTTACCCTACAAAATACACAACTATGAATCATTCAGAAGACCGGTTGGAAATGTGGTCTCGTCTTTCACCACATTCTGGAGCAAAGTTCTGACACATGAAATGATCAATAAGCAAAGTCGAGCTTCCTGAAATGATCAGTTGGTAGGTTAAGCTTAAGATCCGACATGCTAATGGATTCAACATAAAATATAAAGACCTCATGACATTAATGAGTTAATATACTCATATGATCAAGAACCAACTGTGATGCGTTTTCATGTATATCTAAGAGGAACATGTGACTTCAGAGAGCTGTAGGATTTAATGATCAATGTTGACGGATGATGCCCAATTAATCTCCAAAAACAGATTCTTCAAGAGACCAAGCCAAACTCTGCCTGGGCTGTGATGCTACCGCGAGCCCAGCACATCAGTCCTGCAGCCTGCATCAGGTGACGACTTCCACAGCTTTTCAGAGTTCCTTCACGGAATTGAGGATTTAAACCATTTTATTTAGCATTGCTTTTAACAAAGACCATTTTCTCTGACTCATTCCTTTCTCTCATACTGGTTTTCCAAAAAAAAAAAAAGGTCTGTGCTGAAATGCCTCTAAAATAAAGTGTGGGACAGCGATTATACTTGCTAAAGAAGTTCACAGCATCCTCCTTAGGGGAAACAATATAAATTAATCATGTTCCCCTTGCTTCTGTCTTTAAAGCTAATGAGGAGCCAAAAAGAAAGCTGTAGATGGTTTCTGACAGCCTTAGGCTGTCGTGGCTCCATCCACGTGTGCATCTGTGGGGGTCGAAAGTGCAATTTTCTTCTAGATGAACCAATCCATTATCCTCCATTACGAGCCACTAGTTTTCATTGAACTCTTCAAAGAACCAGTCTTGTTTATTGATTTGCAGCCATGAGAAAGGAGGAAAAATGAATTCATCTGTGCAAAATGTACAATTAAAGCCACTGCCGGTGACGTGATCTACCCTTAGCTGTGGGAGAAGAGGGGCTGCGTTACCGTCCTCCTCTGGTTTCATCCTGCCATTCATGTTTCCACCACTTGTCTTCTAAATGTCCAGTAGCGAACGGCAACCCCCCCCCCCCCCCCCCCCC
>BJFM01000934.1:49699-62469 GCA_016586285.1 Arothron firmamentum
CCCCCCCCCCACACACACACACACACACAGTGTGTGTTACAGTATGTTTGTATACTCACACAGGCATGTCAGTTTCATTTATAATTCATTCACTGGTAAAGAATAAATATGTTGCAATGGAGGTGGCATATAATGCTTAGCTACTTTTGTTGGATGTGGTTTCAAAACATGATTCACTCATCTAGGCACTTTTTCTGCGGGCACTCGACAGGGGTCTACAGTAGTGTTACAGCCACTCATCTAGAATTATTTGCCCATTTCACCTTTTCTTTTCTTGTATATTTGCTCAAATCTAAGTATTTACAGTAAATTTGCTTGGACTGTGTGACACATGCTGCACTTACTGTATGTGAGTGAGTGCAACAGGCTCCAGGTAAATGTCATCAGGAAACCCACACAGTCACTAATGTATCATCTATACATGACCGTTCAGCGTTTGTTATGGGTCACGGTGCAGTGGCTGTTTTCCAGCGGAGCCTCAGAGTGAGTATGACAGACTCCCAGACTGTAATTTAAAAGCCTGTCAAGTAATTCAGTGTTGACACAGACAGACAACAGTACGTTCATCACAATCAAAGCAGAAACCTTAGAACCGGGTGCCATGCTGTCGAGTAAAAGGGGAAATCGAGAGCAGCCGGCGCGTTTAATAATGGAGCAGAGGATCTAAGATGGCACAGACTCAGATTAAGTGTCAACAAAAGCAGCTGAGTGCAGTTTTAGAAAGCAGAAAGAAGGGTCTGTGCCGTGATAAAAGAATACAAATGTATTTAATTTTACTTCATTTGATACAATAACACTCTCTTTTACAAGGATGCTCCAAATCTAAAAAGATGATGGATAGAAGATGAGGCACAATATACATCATGTTTGCGTGCATCAGGAATAAACAGGTGTGGCATTAGATAAGCAACACAAGTTAAAATAAACCAAGATGGGACAGAAAATCTGGTACAGTGTGTCACAACAGTGTTTCTGCAGGATTTTTATGATTAATATTTATTGTGCAATATTAGCCAGCTGCTGCCATGGCAACAGGCCTGACTGAGACATGTAACGTATTTTAAAAATTATCACTTAACTTAGACAACAATTTTAAGGGGCTTTTAAAATTATCTTGTGCTGATGAAGAAATGTTTCAGGCACCTGAAGGTCAGTTTTCCCATAAAAAAAGGTATTTACCTCAGAAACCCAAGCTGGTTTTTCTCCCAGTTACATGCCTCAAAGTGAGTCTGACCTTGAAAGAAGAAAGAAACCTCAGAGGCTTTTGGGAGTTCAAGCCAAGCCATTTCATCCTTGATGAAAAGAGCTTTCAGGATCCTATCAGAGTGATTACACACTCCCGTTCATATTTTCTAACCTGTAAGACACATTTTCAGCACGTTGCAATGGCACCAAGAAACTCCTGCCAGCTTTTGATTAATATCGATGTGGTGACGGTGAAATGTGGCGTGTTGAATTAGATCATTGTTGACAGGATCTGATTTGGTCAGGCTCATACAGGAAAGAAATCCACTGCAGACAAAGGAAAGTACCACTGGTCCAAATCCAAAGACCAGTACCAGCTGTTACACCTCATTTTTTCCAGTTGCAATTAAAATTTACAGAATTATTTACCCAGGAGGGTACAGCTACAGCTATAAACAAAACTGCACCCATTTTCCTGGAACTTTATTTAACGAGAATAATTCTGTAATATTTTGGAAAGTTTGGCATGTTCCACCAGGGGAAATTTTGTGGTTTGATTAAAAATTAAAAATGTTTACCTTACATGGAAGCATGAGTGCATTCCAACAGCTCATGAAACCACGGGGCACCCTGCAGTCTTTGTTGTGACAGGTCTTTGGTCCACGGGACAATGTCATGGTCTTGAATGGAAATTGATCACATTTACATGGGGACAATTTCTGCACAATTGTAATGCAATTTACAGATTGATGCTTAAATGACAAGAAAACAACTATAACAGGAATACAGAAGGATAAATAGTGACATTTTAACCGGTGGTGATTAAGTGTTGACTAGACTTCGCCATTCGACAGAAACACCATCAAGGCCTGGCGCAACAGTTTAGCAGTTTCAAAGATAATCCACCAGGTGGCAGTATAACTGCAGGGCACAAAAAAGAAAACAAACGTCATTTATTTGCTCCAGAGACTGAAAAACGACAATTAAAGAATAATTAAGATAACTAGAGAGTCTTGAACTTTTAGATAGTTGATTCCTACAAAGAAAAGAACAGCAGTGACAAATGCTTTCTCATTATACCTGAAATGCTAGATTTTCCCTTTTGATACCAGCTGCATATTTTGTTGTTATTAATCCAAATGGCGATAGTCATATGTAAAGATTATTTTGCCTGAAAAAAACAAAGAAACTCTTTACAGTGCTGAGAATGAAGGATTAAACTGTAAAAATTAATCATGTGAATTTCCTCTTTAATTTTCCTGATTAATTTTCACAAGTATAAACATATTCAGTTTAATTTAATGTTTGCTGTTTTTTATTACCATAATTATTTTAGTTTCCTTCTGAAGAAACTGTATTTCTAATGATTCTCCAGCCACCCTGCAAGGAATAATGCTAATGATCTTGAAAACATGTTGAGATCAATGCATCATTTATTGAGTGGAATCAGCTTTACCGCTGATCAGACCCAACCGTCAAGGTTCTGCCACCGCTGTCTTTTACTTTGAAGTTTTCACCGGAAGCAGCTTTTATCGCTATTCTTCGTAATTGTACTGATTTGAGTCATTTAGATCATTCGGTGACTGATCTCCGCCAAAAATGGCAGATAAGACAGAACTCAATCTAACCGGGGCCAAAGAAAATAAAGTTGTCTGGCTTGTAAAGGTTAGTTGAAATAACGAGCTGTTAATTTATTAATGATATCAAGAGGGTCAAAGTTGTTGCGAATTAATCCGCTAATACAGCTCGAATCTCTGTGTTCTGGTGTCGCTTTGAAAAGATTGATTGTAGCTTTCTTATTGTTTTGTTACTCGGGTAATGACTTTAAAACCTTAATCAGTTTAACCTTAAATCAGCCTTAAATCAACTCACCAGGTGCCCAGGTATTTATCTCAGCAATGGGAGAAGGCCTCGGACACAGGAGAAGTAGGAAAGATTAGCCTCACAAAGTAAGCTGCTGTCACTTTTTAACATGCCTTCACCATTAAATCTCCCCTGATTATGTTTTTTTTTTTTCTTTTGTTATGTGTTGACAGGAAAGAAGGCAAAACAGAGGTGAGATGCTGGATGTTGGCGTGAATCAGCTCTGCTTCTGTGCCGGTTGAATGTCTCCTTCTGGCCATGCTTGTTTTCACCCAGCAAACTGGCTGCATTTGTATCAGCAGTAACATAATCCACAGCCTTAATGCTGACCTAAAGATGCATGACTTTCTCTCCATCTCCTCCCCATGCAGAGGATATTACAGCAGCATTTGTTCATCAAACACAAAGCCGTAATTCAATTAAAATTTGTTCATGTAAAGTCTGTTACAATCAAAATAGCCTCTGGGCGACTGACAGACACCCAGGACCTGACCCCTAACGAGCAACCGTGGCAAGGAAAACCTCCCTTTTAACAGGAAGAAACCTTGAGCAGGACCATAAAAAAACAACTTTAAAAAATATATACACATTCACAAAAAGGAGCAAATCTAAATTTACATTCAGTGAAAATCACCCTTGAATTAATTAAGGTTCATGAATTATACTAACAGGAGGTTTGAATCAAGCATGTTTCAGCATCCAACATTTGGACTATTTAGAAATTTAAAAAATGCAGTCTTAAAGAAAGGCTTTTCTGGTTAATCTAAAATAATGAAAAAAAATATTAGGCTTCCTGTATCCTGGATACCAGGGCTGCAGCCCTCCGCTGCAGCGCGGTTTGAAGCCAGAGCTTGCTTGGTAACAAACACTTACCATGACCATGAGAAAGGATTTTAGGTTTGGGGCCTTGTGTTGAGAGGTGCTGTCTAATTTCCATGTGCAGTTGCTAACAGCAGTGAGTAATGCTCCGTGCACCCTGTTTTAACCCTGTAGCTGCTGACAACAGGCAATTACACACAAATAGAGCAAACAGAATTGCATTTGACCTGTTCCATAGCTCCAAAAGGTGCAGCATACAGAGATTTTTTTAAAAGCTGAGTTTTCAGCGTGAGATCACTCTCCAGTGATGTTAAACTGCTCGTACCAACTCATACAAAACCCAAACACTTTACTTTGGGCTGGGAGTCAGCTCCACTTGTACAACAACAAAAGTGGCTTTAATGCTCAGGGGTTGAGGGGATAAAGTCACCCATGAGAGTGTTGAAGTCCAAACTGTTCAGAGTGTCTGCATACACATTCGACAGGGATGACTGTTTCCCTGCAAAAGTGCTGCATTTTTAATTTTCTGTGTTTTCAGACCAAACACAGAGCTGCTCTCATGAGCTGCTCATGCAGTGTAACTCAGGATGACACGAACGTGTGATTTAATAACACCTAAGGGGTCCGTTTGTAATGATAATACAGCAAACATGTACAAGTGTGTATAGAACTTGATTAAACAGCTGCTATAGTTTCCCCCCAAATCTAAGGTGAATGTAAAGGAAGAGGCAATCGTGAGTTTTATATTCTCATTCTTACTACAATCAGCACAAACGTGGGATGTTTCCTCTTCATGTGGGACGCAGGATAAGGTAATATTACTGTGTTGTCCATCTTAAAGCGGGGAGAACCAGTGACTGGACCTGTAGCACGGGCTGCTCCGCGCCCGCATTCACCCACTTTGCTCAGGTCAATAATAATCATGTTGTGTTGGATCAAAGGTTTGTCAGTAGCAACTGAGTTGCTCAAGCTCAGCCGTGTTTCCTAGGTGTCTTTCCGCCTGAGTGAGGATCTAACCTGCCTGGGCGCTGGTGAGAAGGATGCCTCCCCTCAGGTCCCACGAGATCACCCCTTCAACATGCACGCTGTGGGAGGCCAGACGCTGCTAGTCTACAGCCAGAGTCCCACAGGTCAGCATCACTCTGCTTCTTCCCTCTAACTTCATCTGAAACGTTTGATGGGGGGTACTTGGGTCAAACTTAATGGATCCGACAGGGTGTGATCGGGCAGGGCGTGTCCTGAGCAGAGAAATGGCTTCATCCTTGATTTTATCCTTGATTTCATCCTTGATTTTACCCCTGATCAGTTTGATCTAAGATTCCTTTGGCAGATCCATTTTAATTGGACAAAAAGAGAGTGTGGCCCTGCGTTTGATTGATACTTACTTTTATAAACCTTGCAAAAACACTGAACCGTTCCAAATGTACTGCAGAGATCTCACAGTTTAGATTATTCCAGTTTTGGCGAAGGTGTATAAAGTTTCTTGTCTGATAACAGAAAATCTACAGTTTGGTCTGATATGCTGCCAGGCATGATGTGTCACACACATACATTTGCCAGGGTTTGCATCAGACCCAGGGTTTAAATATAACTACGTTGTGGGCGTCTTCCCATTTTTTAATTAATTAATTAATTAATTAATTATTTTTGCAAATTATTCCTTTGAAGACCACAAAATAAAGGAGAACATGCATTTTAACCAGCAGTGAAACCGAATAAAATTCCTCCCAGAATGCCTTTGGGTCGTCTCTGACCACAAAAGGATTTTCCACTTTTACATTTCTTAAATTAGCAGAGTTGCAGTGTTTTCTAAATGGTAAATGCCACACTTTTGTCAAAAACATTCAATGAAAGCGGACAACTTGGTCACATTGTGTTACTATAATAAACCCAGTAGTTTGCGTATACCAGTCACAGCTGCAGGTGATGAATGTGCCTGCATCTCACGTCCTTGGATTCATTCATAGCCAAGGACTCACGGTGTGTGTGTGTGTGTGTGTGTGTGTGTGTGTGTGTGTGTGTGTGTGTGTGTGTGTGTGTGTGTGTGTGTGTGTGTGTGTGTGTGTGTGTGTGTATCTAATGAATGTTCTTTCACACAGATTCTGCAATGCATTGATTTAAAATCTGAGAAACAAGCACGGTGAGCAGGAAAACATTACTGTGCTGCTCTATTAGGCAAAGAAGCAAAGTTAAACAGGATGCAGACAAACCTTGGAGCCCATTAATTAGTTTTAATCATTTTTCATCCCAGGGAAACTAAACGGTTCCCGTGGCGTGGACATTCAGAGCCTTTCAGTCATCAATAATTCCCACCATAATGAGATCATTAAATGAGCTCCTCTCAAAACAAACCATTTTTTTCTGGCTTTAGTTTCTAAAATAAATTATGAGCTGAGATTGTGGTCTTTACCTTGGCAGGTGTCAACAGAGATGATTTCCCTCTTCATCATGATGCATCCTGCAGTCACACGGTTTATTCTATCAGCACCTTCAGGCTCTTTAGATTCACCCACACTTGAATGTGCATTAATTCCTCCTACATGTGAGAAATGGATTTTTATGCCTCTTTTTAATTTTTTCCCAGTTACCCTCGGCCCTTTTATGACCAGCTACACTTAGAGATCATCTCTATGTATTTGGCGCTGGTGTAGGAACCAGCGCCAGAGGGGCCGCCCTGTTCAACCCTCCTGCTGGAGGTTGTGCAAACCTGGCATTGAAAGGCGTGCAGACCTTTTCTTAGGGTTGACGCAGCTTGCTTGAATGTGAAAGTACGCTTGAAACTGCATGTAGGCTAATGTCCACCGAGATGTGGTGCTGCGGTCTCTATCTACCTGACCGACGCTCAGCTCCACCCCCACTCACCCACACGAAGGTGTATTGCATGACACCCGTCTCCCACTCAGTTTCCCGGTCTCGCTTTTTAAACACGCACGCGCTTTCCAACATCACTCTGTTTGCACTTGTTTGATCTGCACTTGTAGTCTCTCACTTTTCCCCCTCACATCTACTGAAATATTTTGTGATAGTTAACACCTCAGACGAGAGCAGAGAAAAGCTGTAAGCCAGAAATCTAGTCATCATCTCCAATTGTTTTATCACCGCATTTGATACACAACATTGCATTAATACCGCCTGGAACGGTTTCGGAGGTCTTTGTTTTAAAAGCCGATGTTTTGGGTGTAGGTGCTCAAGTTTCTGGAGGTGCAGGAAGAAAAACTCCAGTCTCGTAAAGACAAATGGGACGAGTCTAACAAGTACTTTTCTACATTATTTGACCTTTATTGCCATTAATGACGTCAAGCCTGCCATCTTTTAGCACTGACAACTGGCTCAGCTCTGAAACACTTCGGATTCCTCCAGCAGACGGAATAGAAAAAAAAAAAAAAAAACGAGCCACGACAGCCTTAATAGAAACTGCTCGTCAAACGTGTACAGGAAGATTGGTTTATGGCTGAAGAAATCCCAAGCATTTGTCACTGCTTAACACCTGAGCTCCATCCAGCCCCACATCCTTGTAATCCAAACATCTGAACCTGCTTTATTCATTCCTTCGCCTCTCTTATAGATGTATTTAACGGGGCAATAACAGTGAGGTTGCTAATGGTAACCGCCATTCATTGATACATACATGAATGGTGTCTGACATGGCTTTTGTACTGTATGGCTGCTAGCTAAGTGTTCCCTCATTATTTCCCACTCGCGACGTTCATCTTTGTTCTGGCGAGAACCAGGTATTGATTATGAGGTTGCTAAGCAACAGGCTTAGTTGAGACGGAAGTGTGCAGGGGAGAAGAGGAGATGTAATGTGCCGCTCTGTTTCGGTTTGACTCTCCTCCAGCCGTCTGTAAAGCTCTTATTCAAACTTTTGAGTCCTTTAAAGCACCTCAATAACATAACAATAGTGCATGTGTCACTTCTTTTTTTGGCCCTTTTAAGTGCATTTATGTCAGCTGTGTCTACTAATTGTTAAACATTACTCAGTTCAACAAGTAGTAGACTGCAACTGCAATTATTGAACTGCCAGGCTTAAACAATAATTTATCTGTATAAAATATATTAGCTGTAATTCCTAAACAGTAAATACCACATTTATCTGAAATTAAATTTCAGTCAATTCCACGGATTTAATTTTGAAATGTTTTCACGCATGGAGACTCAAAATCACGGAAACCTTATTTAAACCAATCTTACATAAGTATAATGGGTTGTTGGTTATTAAGAGGCCTGATATCGCTCTAAAACTCTCTCGTGTGTGTGTGTGTGTGTGTGTGTGTGTGTGTGTGTGTGTGTGTGGTTTTGGAAGGCGTGAAGCTGCTGGCATCCTGATGTTGGCCTTTCAAATCGCTCTGTTGCTGTTGAATCCTGAACGCTGCAGGTGTTTTACTGAGGGAGTGCGTTTGGCTTGGCTTTGTAGGTCCATTTCAAAAGTACGGTTCATAAATTGCCAAGGGTCTAAAGAGGGATGTCTCTTGACTGGATACCTCTTGAACAGCGTGACTTTGTAGTCGGAGGAGAGAAGCAACACTTTGCCTCGAGGGCTTTGTCTAACTCCACTCACAGGCAGGCCCGACGCCGTAAACGACGCATTCGGTTCTCGGCTGCTTCTGGGGCAGACGCTAAACTGCTTTCCTGAAGTTTTAATGAGAATTTAGGTTGTGTCTCTCCTAAATGAGTCTAACGGGAAAGCTGTTTGCTGCAGAGCAGCAGCAGCAGCTGTGAACTGCTGTGTTTCCGATGATGTCAGATTAGTCCCGAAATTCATGCTTTTGTGTTTTTAAAGACTGAAAAGTAACAACTTTGTAGCTTTCGGTCCATTTCAACTGGCATGGTATCGCCTACACAGGTGTTCATAATGGAGATGTTTTCCTCTTGTGTTCCTTTGATAAATTTAGGTCAGTGTAATTTCCAAAGCTCTTTAATGTCAGGATTGATGGAGATGAGTCAAGACCAATACATGTGGTTGCGTAACTAACATGAGCTCATTGAACAGAACTGCAGGGAGATGTTGGCCCTGGTCCCACAATTAGTTAATGGGAAACCACAAAGTGAAAAACTTCCTAAGTGATTGATTGCCGCCACACTTTCACCACGAAGACCGATGATTTAAAGCAGGCAAACCACCGAGTCGCTAACACGGGTTAGCGGAGCCTGCGGGGCTGTGACTGCAGCAACGGCAGCTGGGTCGCTTTAGCAGCTAAAACGAGAGCGACTGAAGGAAGAACGGAGTGTCTAGAAATCCCGACTGGCCCTGCCCACACAGACTCCGATTACAGCCAAACGTGCATCCAGAGAAGACTGCAGGGAAGGAGATGAATATTTAAGTTATTGTTTTGCCCTTTTCTTTTTTTTTTTAATTGTTATTTCTGCAAAAACAGCAAACCAGCCAAATAATTTTGGCAATAATTCTACAAAGCAGGAAAAACCCAAGTCAGTAGCAGTAACTCAGCAGCAGGAGAGGTTTTTTTAATTCATTTCTGAGATGTTGTGGATCTAGGTTGGAGCAACTTTCTGCGAGGGGGGTGGCAACATTCCTGGGTTTTTTCTTTTTTTGTCCATATGTTAGCATTGCACAATTTTCCACAGGGAACCTCTCTCATCCCACCACATTCCAAAGGCCATCTATCAGATCGGAGGCTGTTGACTGTGAGAATCATTCAAACAGTGACGTTATTGTCACGTTGGAAGCCGTTTGTGGTGGGTTGAGCTTCTGTTACCAGCAGGGAGCTTCGCTAGATAGAATGCAAATGTTCTAACAATCACACTGACTCACTCGTTTTCAGTTGTGTTAAGGTCTGTATATTCCCTTTTTCTTGTTTGTGTGAAATGAAAAGTCAGTGTATCCTTCAGACCAGACTTTAAAAATCACAGCTTATGTTTTCTCTCCCTTCAATGTTCTAGTGAGTCAGATGATCAGATAAGGAAGGAAGGATGAAGGAGGCTTTATTTGTGTTACCACTGTGTATTACTGATGTGAGGAGTTTGGCCGGTTTTCCTGCACTGGCTGCAGTTCACAGGTGGTTTCCACATTTCTCTCGTTCAAACATTCCCTTCATGGCTGGACTTCGATATCCCAGCAGGTTGTTGCTCTCTGCAGCCATTTTCGTGATTGCTCACCAGCACTCTGGACAGATTTTCTCCTCGTGGGTCCTTAAAAGGTGGAAATTGCACACTGCTGCTGCCGCCTGTAGTTGCGGCGAGCGAATGCCTGGATGGGCGCGCCTCAAGGCCAGCTGTTCTCCTCCCAGATGCAGGGTTGCTGCAGCCTGAGGCCAAATGAAAAGTGTTGACCAACAAAAGTCTCATTTCTGATTTGGCTGCTGAAAATGAAGATTGGCCTGACTTTGCTGAGGCGGGATGCTTTCCTCTGTCTGCCAGCAGGTTATTAAAAAGCTGAAAAGGTCGAGCAAAATCACGCCTGGAAAATGTGCAGAATAGCCTCTTCAGGTGAGGTTTTTTTCTAGCGGGACAATTTTGTTACGCTGATGATTGAGGGTGATTGAGGGTAAGAAACGAAAGAATCACATACGGGATTAGAGGACCATAAATGTTGTTGAATCCCGCAGCAATTTTATTGCCTTTAAATGAAGCCTTGAATTGTTGTTTATTTCTTCTTCTTCTTCTTCTTCTTCTTCTCAACCCACTTCTGAATTTAACCTCAGCTGAGCGTGTGGGTTTCAGAGGTGGGCTAAAGTCAGCCTTTGTCTTTCCCTTTAGTCATTAAACATCAGCACATGTAGGAAACGGCAGCTTTATTGTGTATCAGACATCGGCTGATTGGATTAGAGCTCTCGGCAGAATCATGCAGTCGTCGTTGAGGATTAGAGTTCCTCCACGCGGAGCAGGGAGATGTTTTCATGCTGTAGGAGGGTTTTACTCAGCAAAACTTTCCTCAGTCATCCTGGCAAAACCAGCCTCTCACCCACCGCTAGTCTGGCTTTCACTGTCAAAATTAGAGCGCTGCTATAAATGTGGTGCGCATCTTCGTGCCCTAAAGGCAAACCTTTGCACAGACAAATGGAGAGAGAAGAACTTGAATGGAAGCACAAACTGGCTGCTGTGTGATTAATCCAGCATCCTAAAGATGAGTAACACCCTGTAGTTTCCCTCACAGAACATTAAACAGCAAACTACACATCCTCAAATGTCTTTCATGAGAAACAACCAGGTGGTATACATTATCTGCCCTACACTGACACACCATCTCAGATATCAAAGGGCATTCTATATACACTGGTTCCCATGAGAGATGGTTGCATGCCCTGTAAGAAAGCATTTATTTGGCCTGAGATGCAGAAAGTAGCTCGAACCCCCACATGTAGGCGGCCTGAGCGTTTTAGCCCTGGGTTTTCTGTGTGTTTGCGTGCGGCCTATATTTAGGTGTAACAAAAATACATTTAATATCCTTAAAGGCACTGTAATACCTTTTTTTTTTATTATTATTAATAACCAAGACTGAAGGCAAACTGCACTTTTCTAAGAAGAGTCATGAGTATTAGTCAGGGTGAGGGAAATGTGTTTATTGCTGCTGTTTTTTCCCCCCCTCTGTTGTCATGGTAATTAACGGTTTAGCTCCTGAATACTCTGCTAGTTGAGTGGCTGTATGCATAAGAAGAAAACCTGAGGAGAGCATACCAGGGATAACAGCTGCCATGCAGAGCTAAGGGTGGAAACGTAACTTCCTAAATCGATGTGTCAACCTGTGGATGACGCTGCACCTGCAGATTTGCACATCTTTGTTTGGTTAAACTGAAATGTAGTTAAGCTGCACTTGTAGTGGCTTCACCGTCAGGACACATCCTTCACGCCAAAGCAAGAATCGATGTGTCCGCAGCAGGATAGCCATGACCCTGCAAGGGTGGCATTTTCACCACGGAGCTTTTGTTGGAGGTCGTGAGCCTCGTTCATGAAGGAACCTCACCTGAAGATCTGCACAAGGCTTTGAATTTAAAAACGAGAAAGGCTCTATTTATATCTGTTAATAGGGATGCGTGGTGGTTTTTCAAATGTTCACATGTTCAGACCCGTGAGCAGGAAACATTTCCATCACAGTTGTCAGGTTTGAGGGGCCAGTTCTGGGAATCAAACCCGAGCAGCTCGGCTCTGTCAGGGCCCGTTAACCAGATCATACAGGACATTAAGGAGCGGAAGAAATCAAGACTCCGTAATATTGACATCGATCGTAATTGTTCATCTGATTATTAATACCTCAAGTGGACATGATGCACCAACTGTCATGTTCTGTTTGCAGCACGATGTCCCTCCTCCCCCTCGCTCTCTCCCTCTCTTTTCTCTCTCCCTCGCTCTCTCCCTCTCTTTTCTCTCTCCCTCCCTCTCTCCAATCCTGTTCTGTTCTGTTTTTTGTACAAGTTGGCTAAAATATTTACCGCATATTAATTTTTCTTTGATGAGAATATTTCCACTGCTAATTTTTTGGCATCTTTATTTGGATTTTCTTACAAATTGGTCAATTTATGAGATGCAAAAATCTGATTTTGTTTATTGTAGTTACACTGTAAAAAAAACAAAACAAAACCTCACATCACTTTAGAAAAGCACTTCTGTTCAGCTGAAACGGGCCGCCACCCTTCAGCATCTGTGGCTCATCTCTTTTTGTGTTGCTGAAAAATGGCTGCACTTGCCACTTTTGTCTGAACAGAGTTGAAGTGGAAGACTGCTGCATCCCCATTCTCCTCCTCTTCCTCCTCCTCTGCCTCACTTTGTCTCTCCACCACTGTCTCCCTTTATTACCTCTCCCCATGCACTTAAAGATACAATACATATTGAAAAATCACAGATATGTGAGTCATGTTTCTGGCTGAACAGCGCCACACAGTAATGGCGTGTGTGTGTGTGTGAGAGAGTGAGTGTGTGTGTGTGTGTGTGTGTGTGTGTGTGTGTGTGTG
>BJFM01000934.1:62548-94715 GCA_016586285.1 Arothron firmamentum
TGTGTGTGTGTGTGTGTGTGTGTGTGTGTGTGACAGCAGCATGAGAGTGAATGATGTAAGGGTTCAGTTTGCCTGGCAACAGGTAAAAATGCAAAGATGAGCTGATAATAGTAATCTGATTGAAACATGTTGTCGCTGGTGTTGAAATCTCTTTTGCTCCCTCTGCCACCTAAATCTCTCTCTCTCTCTCTCTCTCTCTTTCTCTCTTCTCTCTCTTCTCTCTGAGGTTCTGCTTTTAATCCAACTTTGCAAAAAAACTGCCAGGCGCTAATACGCGATTCAGAGAGGTTTGAGTTGAGACGGTGATGTTTTGAGGGCAAGGTCGTCGACTTGAGTCCTTGAAAGCGGTGGTGTTTATCTGGAGTTGCGTGCGCATCGCGGCCGTCTGGGGTGCGTGGGTCGGCCGTAGGAAGCGCTCCATGCGTGTCGGAGGTGGACGCGGACACACGAGTCGCGTTAGCAGCCACTCCTGCAGCTGCAGTCACCCTGGAGGTGCAGCACAGTTAGAGGCACACACAGGCTTGTGATTATGTCTTTTGTAAATAAAGAGGTAGTCAAGGCAACAGTTTTTCAAAGGTTTTCCACTGGCACTTTTCACTGCCTGTCTGTACAGTAGAATTCTGCTTTAATTGCATAATCGTCGTTCGCTGCTGGAGCGTTTTCGTCCGTAATTGCAACCACTCATCAGACTAGGGTACATTTCATCTTTGAATGATCAAACAGTCCCCGTGAAGGAAAAAAGGTAGTAGATGGATGCTAGAAGCTTGTCAGAGTAAATAAAGTAAGCGCAGCATGGAGCGCGTGGATGCGGCAGCGGCATCATGTCAGCCGCCGTCACTGTCACAACGATCTGATTCACAGGTCGTCAGGAAGTGGGTGGGGGTCCCGTCAGTCGTGCCACCTTCGTCTGCACCACGTTTGCGGGGCCGGTGGGTTTGTGATCACGATCTCTCCTTTCGGCATCGGTAACAATGTCCCGTTTTCTCTGTGCACAGTCGTCACCATCAGGAGTTACTGACTGTGGTCGTTGAAGGTCAAGTAAATGAATATTGCTCTTTGTTTTTGCTACTTGTGGCAGACTGGCTGATTAATCAACTTTTAGATCCATCACATTGTGACAATAGGAGATAAGATTGGAAGGAATACGTCAGAATTGTGAATCTCTAATAGTATCAGTAGTGAGTACTCAGAAATCTGTCAATCTTCACATCCCACATGGAAGAATGACAATGGAGCTGCACGGACATTTTGTCCCATAGTTGGTTTTTATGTACTTCTGGGTCATTTCCTTTCCCATTCGAGGCGCGGTGCAACGCTACTAACCTTTACGTTAATAACAGTCCAGCTAGAAAGTGATGGCTCCTGCTGGTGTGTTAGTGTTGGGGAAGCTCCGGAGCCACTGGCACAAGATCACATATGAGCAGAAGCTCATTTAACCAATCATCACTTTACGAGACTAATGTTGGTTGGGTGTTCGCCGCAGACCGGAAGCTTCTGGAACATGAACGCTGACAGTTGCTCCTCTGCGGTGCCGTGCTGAAGAGTTCCCGTGCGTGCACGCAAGTCTGTGGGGGGGTCACATTTAATGGTCAGTGTTTCAGATTTCCTCTTACACCAAACGCTGAACCGTAACACAGTGTTCAAAGATGGATTTCAGTGCACTTTAGGCTTTTCAGGGTGACTTTTTATTTGTAAAATAATCACATTCAATAAAGAAAATTGGCATTGTTGTGGCACTGGCTCCACAGGGGCGCACAACACTAACAAACACACCATTTACAGTATTTAGTGCACATGCATCATGCTAGAGTCAAAGCCCTTACAATAATCACAGTTCTTTGCACTTAAAGTCAACATTTTGACGTGATCCCAGTAACACTTTACTCAGGAGTCCAAACTTTGATGTGGATTGTTCACTCATCACAAAATACACACTTTTTTTTTTTAACCAATCCCCATAAATACAAGCTATTAAACTAACTACACACGACACACGCAGTGTACTGCCACAGACGCACACCCAAACACACACGCACACTCGCACGGGCTATAGTAAAAGCTGAATGGCGCAACAGTGTATCACAGCTGGATTCGCAGGCTTTTGCAGCTGTGGACAAAGAAGCAGAAACGGTGCGTTTGCAGAGAATCGCCTGTCGACGTTGAGCGCTGATTGGGTTTTTTCGTTGTCGTGTTACAGAGCAGTGCTTTCTGCACGTCGCATCAGAAACCATTTAGACATCGTAAATGAGAAGTGGGACAGGCAGGTTCCTTTAACTAGTAGCTTAAATCGCTCTGACTGAGGACAATATGCCAGTAATGAAATAATTACCGTTGAATCACAAAGTCTCGCTTCAACTTCAAAACACAATTCTGAGTTTGTGAGCCGGCATTGTGCAGGACGGAGACGTTGTAAGACCGTCAAAACCACCTGTTCTTCCACATAATGACACGTTTTGAGCTCGGCAGATGTTACAAGACCTTCAAGCCAAAGTCTTACATTAGCGGAGGAGGAACGGAAGGAGGCGTCCCTGCCGTTTGTCCTCGCCGTCCTCGTCTCAGCGGTCCGGCTCCAGCCTACTTGATGAAGTGCAGGGCCTCGGCTGCCACCACGGAGCCCTTGCTGCTGTCGAGGCTGGTGACCATCTTAAAGCCGCATCTCAGAGCTAGCATCACCGTCTCCAGTTTCAGACAGTCAAGCGTGCACAAGAACGTGCTGTCCTCCTTCAGCACCAGGCGAGAGCCCGGCTCCGACTTGATGAAGTGCCGGAACTGGATCACGTTGGACGACACCTCAAATTCTTCTGGAAAGCCATCCAGGCGGCTCTTGGATATTTGCACCAGGCGGGCTTTGACCTTATCGAGAAAGACGGGGTCGCTGCAGTAGACTTTGAGGCCCTGGGACCTCTCGTGACTATCCGTCATCTCCAGAAAGGCGGTCTCCTTCTGGGCCGCCCTCAGGCTTTCCCACTCCACCACAGCTTCCACCAGTTCGCTGAGACGGTAAAAATCGGCCTCCTTTCGCAGCAGCCCGGCCTCCCGGAAGTCATCGGGCAGCTGGAGCTCACCGGTTCTGAGGTAGTTGAGCACATGGCGA
The DNA here is from genome assembly GCA_016586285.1 of Arothron firmamentum. NCBI lineage: Eukaryota > Metazoa > Chordata > Actinopteri > Tetraodontiformes > Tetraodontidae > Arothron > Arothron firmamentum. The sequence continues at coordinate 65,643 of BJFM01000934.1, forward strand.
AAGACCGGCCCGTCTCTGTCGATGAACGGGTTGCCCATGGAGTCGGTGTGCTGCACCGGCTTCTTCCCGTTGGCGAGCTCCTCCAGAAAGGAACCCTGGTGCTTGGCCAGGGTGACCCGGTGGGCCGTGTACAGGAAGCCTCCGACGTTAATGGTGATGGTGCCGGAAGAAGGCTTCTTGAAGCTCTTGCTGGGCTGCAGCAGGTCTGGGTTGATGTGCCTCAGTTCACTCTCCATCCTTCCAAGGTTCCATTCCATTGTCCGGTCACCCTTTCCAGCCCTGACCCAGCCTGCTCACACCTGCTGCCTCTGCTCTCCACTCTCTCCCTCTTCTTCCGGGCTCGTGCCGTGTCAAGCTGAGCTCCCGCTGGCAAAATGAAAAGGTCTCGTCAGCCGCAGGGCGAAGAGTTTTCGAGTGTCTGATGTGGATGGGAAATGTTGTCTGGCAGAGCAGCGAGTGTGAAGTGGAAGCTGAAAACTGTTGGGCTTTCTGTGCAGCTCGACGTCCCTCCTCTCTCCCTCTCTCTCTCTCTCTCTCTCTCTCTCTCTCATTGACAGCGGTGCATGCAGCGAATAGAGAGAGAGAGAGAGAGAGAGGGGAAGGCAGGAACAGAATAAGCAGCCAGTAAGCTCCTTTCTCTTCTCTCTTGCTCTTTTACGCCTTTTTTTAGACGATTATTAAGAAAATACTTACTGTGCTCCAGCAATTAACACACACGCACACACACGCACACACGCACACACCAGATGGAGGGGGTTGCTTGTATAATTTCTGCAGCGTGAATCTCTGTTTGTGTGAGTCTGAACATGAAAGTCCCTTTTGCAGCCAGATCATCTGTGTTTGCAGCTCTGCCTGCGACACCGAGTCCGTCTGAAAGCTCCCTGAAGCCGCACGCTCCTCCCGTCTTATCTGATTATAGCGCTGATCTTTGGGGCCGTTGGTTTTAATTAAAGCAATATGGAGTGTATTCATGTTTTTTGACAGGGTGACAAATTCAAGCATCGATGGGGAGGGAGACAGTGACAGAATTCTTCTTCCTAAGCAGCTTCAGCACTTGACCAAATAGCAGCGGCACAAAAATATCTGGAGATTCAGCCAAGAGGGGAAAATACAGAGTAAATACAGGTGAGCTGGAGATCCGGATCAGTGTTTAAACAAAGGCCTCCTTTTCTATCCAAGTCGACATTTAAAGTTGCTGCATCTCCGTGTCTCCGCATGCATAATTCAGACGTCACAATAGTGATTTTCTCCAACTTGCTGCGGTTGGTGTTTCCCGTCACGGCTGTGTGAACGTGTGAAAGTGGGTTTAATGTAGAATCTTATCTTCAGGCTTGAGCCAAGTCTGTGGAGAATCCGGCGAAGCACACGTTTGAATCTGAAGGTGTAAGAGAAGCAACAAGTGCTCTTCTTCAACAGGTTTTCGCTGGCGTCCTCCAGCCGCGGCTGCGAATAGAAGAGCTGACTGACGGCACCTGGGAGCCGCGGCCAAGCCTTTCCGAATGCAGTGGGCTCGCGTGGGTTTCAGAAATGTGCGCGCTCGTTTGTCTGGAGGTGATCCAGCACTGACGGCGCTCTGTCCACGCAGCCGCCGCCTAATCAGCAGCGATTAGCGGCGGCGTCATCAAGGGGAGTCAATTGGAATTGCAAACGAGGCCAAGATGCAGCGGAGAGGATTGTGGGTGGTTTGACCTGGTTTTTTTTTGTTTTTTTCCCTCTCCATGTGTTGTTTAAAACAGGCTCATCGAGGCCACTTGTTATCTTCAAAGTGAGAACAAACTGCATCTCAGGGCCGTTGGATCTCAATTACCTTTCAGTTAAACGTTGACGTTAAGTTGAAAACCTCGCGTGAACGGACTCCCCGTCGCCCTGAAATGCCTGAATTATTCATCCAGCTGTTCTAAGAGCTTGTGGTGTAGCATGGAGTCCGCGGCTGCTGCGAGGCTGGCATGGCAACCACTTAAAATAGGCTCTTGCGCGAGCCCAGAGCTGCCAGTCATCTTGCTTTTTTCCATTAGGAAAGTGTCTGCCACGTAAGGTCGGTCTACGTGCTGGACATTCGTTTGATAGGTCAGGCTGATTCATATAGGCGGATTTTATTTTTGAACACTGTAATTATACAAAACACCGGGTTTCAGAGGAGCACTGATGTAACACGGGGAGGATAATGCTCTAAAATCAAGCAAATTAATAAATCTAAGTTTTTAGTCAGAGAAAAGCAGGGAGGAAGAACTTGGCTGTTGAATAAATTATCTAGAATCTTGACTGTCAGGTCAGTGTAGCTCCCTTAGAGCCTAAAGTTAAAAACAAGCGATCAAATTTTATGTTGAAATAAAGTTTACTTCTCAAGCCGGACTTGCACGTGGACGCTGGTGACTGCTGTTAAATGCTGAACACGGTGGCCCGTGCACGGTTACAACAGTGGAAATTCACTTCAGAGTTGATTAAAGGGATCATTACACGCTCTAAATGAGGAGCCCTCTGGGCTCGGAAGGAATTAGCTCTAATGGAAAAGTATATTTGGAGATTTGATGGGCCCTCCCCTGTGGTCTGCAGCCGCTTCCTTGCTGTCGCGTGACTGAACGTGCGCGTGTAAAGATGAGGGAGAAGAATGAGTTCTTCTGTTCCAGAAGCTGTTCTTGTCTGCGTGTCTTTAAAATGATGCAGCAGCTCCCACAAATGTTTCAGATTATCTTTACATGGGTTCTTCTAAAAACCCATGTAGACAAACACAATATTCACCAGCTTCTAATGACTGAAATGAATGACTCTTAATTAACTATTGATGCTGCAGTGGGAGGGCTCACCAACAAGGTGAGGGAGTATCTGTGCTTTTTATAGCATCCCTATGATTAACTCTTATGTGCCTGGAACTTTTGTCCGTGTCATTGTGCTGGGTCTCCTTCTGGGCCTCATTTGTGATTTCCATGGATGACATCATATCGTCAGCGTTGCCTAGTAACTTATTTGACGGTAGATGGAAAGGTGAACCGTCACGGTTGGTTGCTGATGCGTGTTTGTGTGGGTGGAGATTTGCAGCCTGCTGTTGTGGACACTGGTGGTGTGCGTTGACATTCCTTGTTGAGGCTGTTTTTTTTTCGAAGATCTTAAGAAAACCTCTGTCACGGTGATCCGCACTAATCTCCGAGGAACGCCGTCAACTCCTCCCCCCTCATCTCGTCTCAGACCCAGAGCATCAGGACGAATGAAGAGCAAAGAAAGGAGGTTCTGTGTGTTCCCTCAAGCCGCCCGACGGCCTGGTGCCTGATGTTTCTGCTTAGCTTGTCAGTGGTATCACCACAAGACGGGATTCCATTTTAAAAAGACGGTTACAAATGTGGTCAAACTTCTCTTATCAAACTTCCGTCACGTCAGGAACTGTTTGTCCGGTAAAGCTGCATCGCTCTATTTTCACTTATTCTACTGAGCACTGACACTTGGGGAGGAGAAGGAGCTACAGTCGGAGCTCAGCCAGGATCTGTTTTTAATAAACAGAATCTGGAGGTTCTGAGAGAGATGGAGGCTCACACGTGTAGAGAACCACACCAGAAACACCAGTCAAAGATGGTCCAGTTTAAAAAGACGGGACAACTTGAAGGTTTTGCAAACCTTGGGCAGAAAACTCATCAGGTGAGACCTTGGAGTGAAGCAGAATTTATTTTCTGCTCCCAGTAAACAATGGTGGCTGCTATAAGGTGTAGGGCAGAGGGGGGGGGGGGCATGGTGGGCGGTGAGCTGCTGTGTTGAACATTAGGGAGGCCAGAGCTTTGAGGAAGAGGGCCTTGAGCAGATGGGGAGGTGGATGAGAACCTGTTATCTTTGCTCCGTTTTCCTCCCGTTCTGCTTTTTCATACATGCACTGCCTTTACGTGGATCTCCTCCCCTGAGGACCTCCTTGGAGGCTGGTCCCAGAGGTCACCTTGGATGTCCTCTGGGACCTTTTGCAGTAAATTCCCTGCTTGCAGCAGATCGTCTCCTCGAGCAAGTCAGAATACTCAACACCTGCTGAAGGTCTGGAGCTGAATCTCCTCCTCGGCTCTCAGTCTCATGTTTGTTTCACGTGTCCGTCCCTCTCACAGACGAGCTGTGCACGCCGCAGCCGTCTCTCGGATCGCGTGCACTGGTGCGTGCGCGTGTGAAGAGATCTCTCGCCTACGTGCATCTGGTTCTCTGCAAGATGGTCAGGATCGGTCCTTATCTTCATGGTCTTGACCCGGTAAAATCACGACAGCATGCGCAGCGGGGAGCCCGGTGTTGTATATTTTAGCTGTCAAGATCACACGTGCACACTTGTTCCTTGTGTGCGGGGGTGTTTTTTACTCGATGGCAACAAATTGGGCATAATTGCCTCCATTAGTTGGAGAGGAAAGGACGCACATGGGACATGTGCGTCCGTCGATCTTGAGCGACTCCTGATGTTACGACGCGTGATGTCAAGGCATGTTACTATGGTTACTATGGCGATGGCTGCATTAGTACAGCTTTGGTTAATGCGGAATACTTCGGGGTGGTTCGATGTAAGAGAAGCCCGCTGACATGTTGGGGCTCGTTAGCCACCAGGTCCAATTAAAGGGAAGAAGACAACAGGAGCTCTGGTAGTCAGTGCTTGGTCGTGTTGATTGCAACGGCAGGAATAGAACAAAATGTGTAATAAATGAAAAGATAGCAGTTTAGCCAAAAATCCTGGAGCGTCACTGCTGAAGTTTGCCTGTTTGAATGAAGCTAAGAGGAAAAAGCCGGCTGTCACATGCCTCTCAGATAATTAACGAGAATTTGGGTGATTTACACCAGCTCTTGTCATCATATCTTTTTTAGCCTTTGATTGGTTTTCTCTTCTCGCTTAAGTGGTGGGTGGAAACTGTAGCTGCTTCTCAGACCTTTTAATGTATCCACAACACAAACAAAGCCAAATTTCACAGCGATGCACAATGAGCCAAATGCTGCCAATGCAACGCCAACGCGCGCCAACTGGGCTCCATTTCCTGCCCATTTCCAAACTTCCAATGGGGGACAAAAGGAACGACAAAAGCTGCTGAAAGGACGGAGGCAGACGAGCTTGTCTGAGGGTTGAAGGGAGAAAAGGCTGAAGGTTGGCACTTTAAATGATGGTGAAATCTTGTGATAAGATGGACACGTCCCCATCCCTACAAAGTCTGAAATCTGACACCTACTTTTTATGGACAATAAAGGTTTTGCTGGCAGCCAGTTAAATCGCACGCTTTTTAAAAATGTATTTACACCCAAAATTTTGGAGTAAATATACAAAGTACCGTTTTTGGGTGTTGTGTCACGTCTGAATGTGTCTGAATCATAATGGAGCTGCTGAGTCATTGTCTGTGTTGTAGATGGGACCAGCCTGGAGGGGTCGGTGGTGCACAGAGCCGAATGCACGCCTGTCGTCAATGACAACTACATGAAGCTGAAGAGGTAAGTGGACTTTGAGTGTGTTGTGCTTGCCGGGAGTTTTTGTGATGCGGTACAGATGGTTGTCTTTCAGCACCTCTCCCAGTTAACTCTGGGTTGGATCTGGTCATGTGACAGCAGGCGTCCTGTCGCAGGAAGCAAGGTTTTTGGCTCCGTGCGCTCTGAAATGGCTCTCACCTTGATTTTTTGGTTTTTTTTCACCTTTGGGACACAGAAATGTGTTGCACCAAAATGAGAAGAGTTCACAAACCACTGAAATCCACTCTGCCCTTTCAGACGTGTTTCTCTCTTTTTCATTGGAATGTCTTTTTTCTAGCTTGTTAGTGGATGGCATTGCTATAGCAACAGCATCACAGTGGCAGATGCGCCGCCACAATAAAACTAAAAGGCAAACGCAGCTGCGAGAGTTGGCCGACTGCATGACAGGATCGACATGAAGGCTGTCGACTGACACAACAGCGTCACCTTCCTGGGACCTTTCCCAAAGCCGCTCCTCGTTTTCCCTCGTTCAGCACCCCGATGTAACAGGTTCAGCTTCGTCCAGTCATGTTCGGGTTCCGTTCTGACCAGGAAGCGCTTTGCTGCTGTTGCGTAATCGCCCAGTTGGATGACAGCTGACAAATGTCCCGCCGTCATGGCAGACTCTGCTTTTGTGTTGTTGCAGATAATTTAACACTTTGTGTAAGAAAACGGATCACACAACTGCCTGTATAATCAGGAGCAAACCAGTTTTGACATATTGAATCTGATAATATGTGTGTTTTTCACCATTAGTCACAGGAAATTGGAGAAATAAATAGTGCTTATTTTATTTTTCTTTAATATGAAACACCGAGGTTTTAGTTTACTGTGGAAATCTGTTTTGTTTCAGAATGCAGATTAAAGAGTCCACCAAGTGTTCACGTCTCTCGCAGCAGCTGGACAGAGCCATCACTACTGTTTTCAAGCCAGTGGCCAACCACAATTTCAACGTAAGAAGTTGGGAAGAGGACAGTCAGTCGTTGCCCTCCTGTCAGTCGGACGCAGTTGCGCACAGCTTTAAGGTTGCATCTGATTTTCAGATTGTGTATGAGAAGAAGAAGAAGTCAGAGGGGAAGATGGTGAGGGCAGAGCGTCAGGTGGTGCTGGATATGCTCTTCTCCGCCTTTGAAAAGCACCAGCATTACAACATCAAGGAGCTGGTGGACATCACCAAGCAGCCTGTGGTGAGCAGCACACACACACACACACACACGCACAAGCACAAACGAGCATGAATGCAGTGATATACACTAACAGACCAACAGCACACCTGCCCACCTTGTCCCGTTACATGTGAACAATTCGCCCACCACCTGACGATCGCACCGTCTTTTGTGGCCGAAAAAATTGTGCCAGCACGCTTGCGCACACACCGACATGATGAATCAATAGAGCAGAGCGGATTTGTTCCAGCTCGAGGAGAAGAGCGATGTGTAGGTGCTGATGAGACCTTGAGGTCCTCCTCTCCCTCTGATTACATCTGATTACATAACCACTGGCTGAGTAGGAGTCAAACGCCGCAATACACTCCACACCATCACTTCTCTTTTAAAGCACTTGGCTAACACTCAAATTAACTGAACGAAAGTAACCGAAATGTCCATTATGATGAGCCTTGAAAACATCAGGGTTACTCATCACAGCGGCAACCGCCATTTCAGCTCAACAGCGACACCCGCTGGCGAAAAGTGGGTCTACACTCATTCCACGGGTGGAAACTCGTTATGTTTTAAATTAATTTATTCCAGGAAAGTGAGATTAGAGCCAACTTTACACAAAAATCTAGTTAAACTTACACTATCTCAAACCAAAAATACCTATGGATTGGAGAAAATGCAACAAAAGGCTACTCCTGTGCATTAGTGTTACGGAACATGTTCTTGCCTAATTTTATCTGTAAAATATGTAAAAAGTGCATCACTGAATTGCAACCCTTTTCCAGACCTACCTGAAGGAAATCCTCAAAGAAATTGGAATGTACAACAACAAAGGCCCTCACAAGAGCACCTGGGAAGTGAAGCCAGAGTACAGGCATTACCAGGCAGCTGAGAACACCTAAGAGTTTTCCTCTGAATCTGAGATCAGCACATGGGGGAGAGGGGTCCTTCCACGAATTAAACACCTCACAAACATACATTCAGTTCTCACCCGAGTCTATCGTTTTCTAGGTCAGCTTGCAGTTTTAAGCAACAACTGCGTGTTGTAATTTCTGGAATTTAATTTATGTGCAAGACGCAGGCAGTTTTCATGTATTCGTGCCATGTAGCGCATCTTCCCAATGACGTGTTCAGTAAAGTTTGAAGCAGCTAAAAAGCGTCTGATGTTAAATATCTGCTACTGCGTCATTACTCATGAGTGATGCCGCCGTTTCACGGGTGCTGTAATAGAGAAAATCTTAATGGCAAAAAAAAAATAAAAATAAATCGATGGCACTAAACTTTATTTTCAAGCAAAACACTAATGGAATTTGTGAAGTCCAAAAAGACAAATCTCATACGGAACACCACTTAATACTGTCAAACAATATCAGCCAGGTCCGCTTCAGTGTCTTCAGTCTTTAATTTCCAAGTCACAAAAGCAAAACTGTTAAAACCTATTCAATGATGACCAGGTCAGGTAATGTTTCTCTTTAGCCATGATTGGGGGGCTTTGGAACTCCGTCTGGTTGTGGGGCCATTTGGGATATTGTTACTGAAAGAAAGGAGGAATTCATGTTACCATTCAGACAGGCTCAAGACGGTTTGGAATTAACTGCGACAGACTGATGGGAGGGAAAAAAGCAACCACTGCCCAACGGTAGGAATCAAAGTACTTACAAATTTCTCAACAACCACGCCATCTTTGAAGAAGAGCATGTATGGTGTGATGCCATCTTCATAGTAGTTCAAAGCTGCTGCGATGCCTGTTGGGCTCATGGAGCTGCCCGTGTAAAACTGTCGAGTGACAAAAGCCAGTCAGAAAATAAAGGACAGGAAGTACTCGCTCAGTGAAACAAACATAAGTCAACACACTTTCCTTTAACCTACTGACTACAATAAGTTCCTAACAATCACTGTTTATGGTAACATCTTGGATTAAAAACGAGAAATGGGCCAAAATTCAATGGCTACCTGGAAGTTGTTAAAGTCTGATAGGATTCTCTTGGTGGCAGCTGGGGCGTTCTTCACAAATTCAGGCACCCTATCAGGGTTTTTTTCCAGCAGGTATTCCTTAAGGCTGATTGTGTAAACAGAACAACAGTCTGTTACATACTCGTCAAGATGCGGCATAATTAATTCACCAGCACTGTCACTTACGTCTTCATGTAATCTTTGATGTAGATCTGGTAGGATTTTTTGGAAAACACGGAGGGTTGCAGATTGTGGTTGAGGATGATATCGACGTCTGTGATTGTGCCCTCTTCTGTGCCTTCATCAGCTTCCTCAGCAGAGGCATTGGCTCCAATTAAAGCGCCATCAATCCCGTCATTTTTTCTGGTCACTCTCTGGAGAAAAAGGGTGAGAGTTAATGGAAACCAGTTTTCAACAAAACTCAAGACAATATGTCTAAATATATCCATTGTTCATGCATTGGTGGTAACTCTTTGGGGTATAAACAGCTGAGAAAATAACTAAATAATAAAGAAAAACAGCAACTTTAATGACTTATAATTCTCAACTCACCTTCCCTACAACCTCGTAGAACATTCCATCTTCGGTCACTTTACTTTTAAAGTTCTCCGAAAACAGCTCATCCTCTGCGACGTTCAACAGAAAGCACAACTTAGATCAGCTGTTAAATCACCAACTCCTCTTTCCATTCTACAACAATGTAATTGGACATGGAAGCCATTACAGTGCCCTAAGTAAATGATATGTTCAGCAATTCAAAGATCGAAATCAGATATTTCTTTCGTTACGAATAAGATGGCGACTGATGGCAATATGATACGTAAAGACCACGTCAAGCCACTTTTAGCCCACTGGCGCGTTTTGGTAAAGCTCCTATGAAAACAGTCTTGTTATCGTGTATAGAACATGACGTGAAGTTACTCTCTGCGTTTCGGTAAACCGAAACAGTCGGCAGAGGAACAATGGCCTCGGTCTGGAGCCAACATGCCTGAGCGACGTCGACTAACGTTTCTTAGCTTTGAGCTAACGCCATCCCCCAGCCGAGGAGCTAGGCTGCTAACCTGACCAACATAGGTTCGCGAAAATGACTTGCGCCACCGAAACATGAAGACAACATAATTTATATTGACGAGTAGATTAATGGGACTGCTTACCGGTGAAGATATCCTTGTAGATCAGCATTTTTGTTTTGTTTTGAGGTGTTTAAACTTCCAGATACCAGAGCAAGCCTGCCGCTTCCCCAGCGCACGAGAGGAAAAAGAGCGAGGCCGCGGCGGGGCGCCGCATTTACGCACCGATGACGTCACTGCGGAGGGACGCCTACGTTAGCTTCTTCTTTGTGGATTTTCTTGGGGGTTGCCAAGCAACAAACTAGCGCATATACCGCCACCAACTGATGTGGAGTGTGGATTTGACATTTTGACATTTACTTAATCTTAATCCTGAGATTTGCTCTATACATAAAGGTATTTATAAACCTACATACTGTGGTCAGTAATGGCCATTTGTTACATCTGGTTTAATAGTTTCCATTTTTCATATTCAGGACAGTACAAACGTAATTTTCTAAAACTTTAAATCCCAGCCAAAACTCAAGTTTTCACATCCCCAACTTCTTGAGTTATTGTCCAAATGTTAATCATGAGTCCAAGTCATTCCTTCTAAATCAACTTTATTATTTGTGTTTTCTTCTCGACCAAGCATCACTTGAGCTGTGTGATAATCTCAGGATGACAGAGCAAGATAACACATTGTTTAAACTTTATTTCAGCAGGAACCCATTAATCTGCACATTTGCTAAAATCTGAGTATGTGAGGTTATGTCAATGGGGAGCCCTAAGGTAACGGTGCAATGAAGCAGAAAAGGCTGAAATTAAAACCCAACATAGAAACATTCTTGCCTTTTATTATTAAGACTTTCACATTTAAAAGTGAAAACAAAGTGAGATGCACAAAAAGTAACTTAATATGAAGAGAACCACTGATACACAACATATGCAAGACAAAACAAAAATAAAAATCAAGAAAAACCTCATGTACAATTATACACACTAAATATAACAAATGATTGAAATTTAGACAGACGGTAACAAAAATACAACAGCAAACACTGACAGAATAGGATAACGCACCAATATCATCCCAGTTCATTGTGACTAACCAGTGACCACCTCATGACAAAGGTGAAGAATAGTCCTGTAATCAATGGAAAAACCAAATCTACAACTGCCCACAGTCTGTGATGACAATCTTCTTTATAGGCGCTCCATCTTTTGTGCCCAGCTCTCCCATTTTCTTCACCACATCCATACCGTCCTGAACCCTGCCGAAGGCCACATGCTTGAAGTCAAGGTGTTCGGCTTTCTTTAGGGTGATGAAGAACTGTGAGCTGTTGGTGTCCTGTCCTCTATTGGCCATGGAGAGCACGCCTGGGCCCGTGTGCCTGACGTCAAAGTTCTCATCTTCAAACTTGTTGCCGTAGATGGATTTACCTCCTGAGCCATCGCTTTTGGTGATGTCACCACCCTGTGAGGGAGACGGGATGACACACAGCAATAGTTCATAAACTCAGTCAGTCCAACAGAATTTTGGTTCATACTGAAAAAAATTACTTGTCGAATCTGAATCCTCACCTGACACATGAAGTCTGGTATCACCCTGTGAAAGATGGAGTTCTTAAATCCAAAACCTCTCTCTCCGGTACAGAGAAGCCTGAAGTTCTCAGCGGTCTTGGGGACAATATGTGAGAACAGCTCGATGGTGATGACACCAAGCGGTTCCTCGTTGGCTGCCACTTTGAGGAACACCCTTGGGTTGCTGTCTCTGGAATGCTCCTGGATTCTGGACATCTGATGGGCGGAGGCACTCGTGGAGTCGCCACTGGCGAGGCCCATGTTCTGCTGACATCTGCAGAAGACCTTCTTGAAGGATTCAGCGATGTCTGCGCTTTTAAATTTAGCTGCCAGCTGCTCCACAACACCGTTGCCCTCTGATTTAAAAACCAGAACACACAAAAATATAAAACTCAACACCGTCACAGCAACAGGAAATCATCAAAGTCTGCAAAGTTAAAGCGCAAACCTCATGATATCAGAGTCCCTTTTCTTTTTTTTTTTGTATTAGAACCCAACTTTCCCAGATATTCTGCTACGAAACAGAGTTTAAAGACTCGACATGGTCAACCTGTTTACCTGCGTAGTCCGTGGCCGTCCAGATGAGCGTGTTGGCCGAGGCGTTCATGGGTTGGAGCTCCATCCCCTGAGTGATGATGTGATTGGCACAAACTCTTAGCACCTGCTCTCGTCTCATCAGGATGCGGTAGGAATGTTTGGTTGGGTGAAAGAGAATCTTGATGTCGCCGACGCCGCGCTCCTTCCACTGGCTGTTGGTCCGGTCCCATCGATAGAGCTTGCCGCGTTCCTTGAAAAGGATTTCCTCATCCTCCTCCCCGGACTTTGTCTCCACCTGAGAGGGACAAAATGAGACGAGCGTGTGTTCCTCTATCGTCACACTACTTAAGAGCCTACAAAATAAATTCCACTCAAGATTCTAATTGTACCTCTGGTAGCGAAACTATTGGCTCAAAGTGAATGTCCAAATTATTAGGAGCCTCATCTTCATCACTCCCCTCCTCATCCCCTTTGTTTTTAGGAGCTTGAGGTGCTGCTGCCCCGAACAGTGTTGCTCCAGCGTTATCCCATGTGAAGTTGGGGTCTTCATTAAAGAGTAAAAAACACCAAGTAAAGAAAAAACAAACAACTTAAGAGTAGAAAACATATCCAATCAAATAAAACTGGGTAGCCAACCTTTAGATCCAAATGCAAATGCTTCAGTTTTTTGGGCCAGCTCAGCAAAAGAGAAACTCGCCAGTGTGTTGAAACTGAAGCCGGAGGAGCCTGTGATCGAAGAAACTGCTTGTTTATCTAATAGAGAACTAGTGGTTTTTTATTCCACTTGTTTAATTATGCAAGAGTCCAGCCTGTGAAGAGTTTTACATGACGGCTGTGCAGCATCAAACCATCTGGACAAAGGTTTTTTTGAGTGTTACTTGTTGGATAGCACTGAGCCAAATACAGGCTGACTAGTGGTTCCCTACTGAGAATCTGGGAATAATGGAGGGGGTTGTTGGTATTTACCCTGAGCGGCTGCTGCAGCAGCACAAGATGATGGGGTCTCTGTGTTGGACTCTGCCTCTGGGCTCTTCTTATTTGACAAATCAACAGGCGAACTGCTGCTGCTGACTTCAGTCTGAGTCACAGCTGGCTGGTCTGAGGTCTGCTCCTTCGGTGCAGGTGCTGCTGCAGTGCTGCTGCTGCTGCTGCTGCTCGGGCTCTTTGCAGCTCTGATTAACTGGGCATCCTGGGACATTATCGATAATGACATAAAAAAAACAGAAACATGTGCACACTCCCCAGTTCATGACATGCTCGTCTTAATAAATCTAAAAGAACTGCCTTTAGCATTGTGGGTTATTCATTTGAACTATTCATTTTTGGCAGACTGGGCATCCTTTTCTGTCAAATACATCTGTCTCTTACCAGCTCTTGTTGCGCCTTGCGGACTTCTGTTTCAAAATCCTCTGCTTTGTCGTTGTCGGTGTCGCTGTCTGCGGTGCTCAGGCCGCAGAAAAAGGTGGGTGGAAGCTGAAGACTTTTGGCTTTCTGCTCCTCTTCTGGGGTGGGCTTCTTCTCCCACACCACCTGGCAGTCGGACTCTGCACGTGAAACAACATTCACAGAAAAGGGGAGACTGGGGCTGTGACTGCATTCATTTGGCAAAAGGTTCACCCATCATTCATCTGTAACTACCGTCAATCTCTCTGTACATGAATTAATACAAATATTATGTCAAGTGACATTAAAATGTGTGAGAAAACAAGCAGAAATGTACCATCACCAGAAGATGCAGATTTTCTCTCAGGTGTATCAGGGTACAGCTTTCCATTCAAGGCTTTGACTGCTGACTCAAAGTCCTCATCTGAAACATTGCACAGGACCATTCATTTCTTTTTTAGGTTTAGTAACTTTTCAGTCCTATATTAATATTTATAAAGGAGTAGTGCAAATTATAAGAGCCACATGGATCACAATATCTAATATAGCAACATCCTATATTCAATGAAAAAAGATTTAGCCTGATGATCTTAGACGGGAAAAGATTCCTTTAATATTACATTATTTTCCTCCTCAGTTGCTTCTTATGAAATGAAGTAAATATGACCTTTAATCTCTCTCACCGTCAGTTTCATCTCCGCTGGTGTAGCCTGATTCATTCTGATAGCAAAAAAAGGTTGGAGGCAGCAGCAGTTGCTTGGCCAACGCTGCCTGTTCAGCAGTTGGTTCCCTGACAAACAGAATCTCCACATCCGAGTCCTCGTCCACGTAGGTGCTGGCTGATCCCATCTGAGGCACTACGACATCAGATCGATAGAGAAAGAACATAGACTGTTTACAAGCAGAAATTCACCTTTAATATTCTACACGGAGCTGTTAACTCTTCACACACAAAGGTCATGCAAAACAACACGGTACACCATGCCTTTGATTTACAAATGTGTAAGGTGTGTGTTGAGATTATTCCAGCATGTGTGAACCTGTTCTACATTTCATTTACGTAGTATTGTTGCATGTCAAAGAGCAGAAGTATCTGAACTTCGGCTTTAGCCAATGCAGAGGTGCATCTCACTTGTAGAAGCCGGATCAGACACGGAATTACATTTCATGCTGTTGCTACACATCCTGGACTAAAAATGGCACATGTGAAGCTTGCACAGTTCATTTCTGTCTGAGAGACCTGTCCAAGGAATCTTCTCAGCTCACTTTTCAAGAGGCAACTTTTACTGATGTCTCCTCTGTTGCCATGTAAGATCTGATCCATTTTCAGATTTAAGCATCCTGGAATCAGCACTATAACCTTTATAACATCAAAACGTCTGTAATAGTCTAGGTCCGAAATATGAAGTACAATCGCCTTTTGACATTTATTAATATGCAAAAACTGCTGCTAAAATATTTAAATAATAGCTGGATGATATAAAGAGTGAAGTTATTACACTGAGTAAACTTCTTAGTATAATTAAAATGGTTTCTTAAAATGTTTTTTTTTTTTTTTTTTTCACAAACTGAACATGCAACACATGACCTGCAAAGTTTGTTTTTTTTTCCACTCCGTGCATCAAGGTTATTTCTGTCTAGTGGTTAGAGCCAGGTGACATAAGTGTTAATCCACACTGCAGTGTTCAGAGTACCTGGGGGTTCAAACTGGGTGGTTGAGGTGCTGGTCCAAAAAGCCATTGGGTTATCTTTGAAAAGCCTAAAGTCCAACCCTTAAGGATGATGGATTGATGGTGAAAAGAAACTAATTGTAAAGTTGGGAATTGAAGAAAAGCCCTAAAGACTTAAAAAATCTAATTTCTTTTCTTCATTCATATCTGAAGGTGTACAACATGTATACTGCATGTATGACATATTACAGCAGGTAAACTTGCAGGGAAATCTGAGAATATCTCAAGAGGCTCTCTCTTTGTTAGATCAACTAAAATGATGTTGGAGCAATGAAGTGCAGATTATACAAGACAATTAAGTAAAATTTAATGACCAAAACCAGTCGTGATATTAATTAAAAACAAAAAAAAAAAAAAAATTGAGACCAGCAGTGAACTTGCTTTACCTTTCTCTGGGATCTTGAACACAGGTGCTGCAGATGAAAGAGGCTCAGAATCTTTGGTCTTCATATCAGATGTAGAAACCTCAGACTCAGCTTGAGTTTTAGGATATCCGAAAAACCTGTGAAGACTATCAGTCCCAAATACAAACTTGGGAGGAGAAACCAAAGTCTTTGAGGCTGGACCAGGAGACACAGCTGCACACGGTTTATTATCAGGGAGAAGCTCTGTACATTCTTTTGTGGTGTCCTCTAGAACAGCAATGGCTTCTTTCCCACACACAGGTGTTGCAGTAGGTGCGGACTGCATGGTTCCACCTTCCTGTGTCGTGACCCTCGCTGCTGCTGGACTCATGAGTTCTTTGTTTTCTTGCGCAATCTTGCTCTCGTCAAATATCTGTTTGAAGGCGTTTGCAGTCTCCTGCAGCTTGAATCGAATAGCCAGCTGTTCAATATTTCCCTTGTCTACTTCGGCAAAGTCCATGGCGCTCCAGACCCAGGCCTTTTCTGAACCCTTCATTGGTTCCAGTTTCATAGCTGATGTGATCCAGTGGTTTGCACAAATTTTAAGTACCTGGTCTCTCCTCATTATCAATCTCACTTGTTTAGTTTCATAATTCTGCAAGATCTTGAGGTCTCCGATACCTCTTTCCTTCCATTGAGCTGCTTCCTTATCGTAGCGATAGAGTTTGGCCCTGTGGCTGAAAACCACCTGCTCGTTCTCCTCTCCAGTTGAAATCTCCACCAGGTCAGGCAAAGGGACCACAGGTTCAAAATACTGTCCATCTCGCTCATCCTCCTGCGTTGTGTCCTGCTCGTCGTCTGTGCCCACTGAGGCTCTGCTCTTGTTAAGCTTAGCGGGGGACTTTGAGGGGCTAATGCCCGGCTGGAAGCTGAAGCTGAACCCGCCAGTAGATTCTCCAAAACGGAAAAGGTTCTTTCTCAGCGGGCTGCTGGCGAGAGGAGAGGCGTAGATTGAAGAATCTGCTGTATCATCCAAAGCTTCTTTTCTTAGGTCATAGTTGTCCCACTCCAGGGTGGGACCTGTGGTTTCACCTTGAGGCTTGATAACGAGGCTTGAAGCGTTGATGGATGCGTCAACGTCTTCTTGTGTGTCATCATCTTTGATTTTTGTCTTGTCATCGGTTAAAAAGAATTTAAGGTCCTTTAAACCTGACTTCATTTCCTCTGCTTTCTGAATGAGTTGTGCTGTTCTGCCAGAGTCAACCAGCTTGTGGGGGGTTTGGAGGGGTATGTCCAACAGAAGCGTTTGACATTCTTCAAACTTCAGCTTAAATTCCTCAGCCAGCTCTGGACTTTTAAACTTAGCAGCCAGCTGTTCAAGCCTGACATCCCCCTCAGAAAAGTCATTTGCCATCCATATCCAGGTTTTGTCTGAACCCGCCAGGGGCTTCAGGTTCATGGTGGTCGTAATCCAGTGATTGGCGCACACCTTCAGGACCTGCTCTCTTCTCATCATAACCCTTAACCTTCCATTAGCAGGGTTCTTTAGGATTTTAAGGATACCCACGCCACGCTCTTTCCACTGACTGACACTAGAATCAAACCTAAATAGTTTGACTCGCTGAGAATAAAGAACCTCTTCTTCCTCCTCTCCAGTCACCAGGTCCACTTTATCAGGCATCTGGACCACTGGTTCAAATTGAATATCATCATGTTCCTCTGTTTTATACATGCCATCATCCTCCGGCTCATTTGAACCATCTATCTTGCTGGGGGTGGCTGGTAATGATGAGAACAGTTGCTCACCGGCCCCAGAGAATCCTTTGAAACTGGCGTCTTTCTGGCCAAATTTAAAGTCTCCAGAAGACTTGGCCAAGTCTGCAAAGCTGACTCCATTACTTTTACCGGAAATTAATGGATTCTGATCTTGTTCCACCTGTCCCAATAAAGGTGTGGACACATTTTCCTTCTCCTTGTGTTTGTCAGCTATGTTTTTCAGAAAACTGGAGGCTGAGCCAGACTGGGGTGTTTGATTATCAGTAGAAGGCGTTTCTTTATCAGGATCCTGCAAACCAAATTTGAAGCCACCAGCTGGGATGGGCATAGAAGCAAAGAAGGTTGAAGAACTTGAGATAGTGGACCCAGTGTGAGGAGCTTCAAACTTGAAAGACGGAGCTGAGGTTTTATCACTGCACTGACCAAACTGAAAGGTTTTACTGGCATCAAAAGGTAGTGAAAATCCAGTTTCAGCCGTCTGACTGGACGGATTCTTGGAGCCAAATGTAAAGTCGAAAGGGGAGGTCGAAGGAGCATTGCTAACTGTGCTCTTAGCTTTAGGATTTGGTGTCTGACAGGCTACACATTTATCTGCAGAAGCATCGTTTCTCACCAGACAGCTGTCACAATCCCATTCTCCATCCTTAATGGCAAACATGGTTTCTAAAGTGGAAGCCTGACGCGGAGCCTGGCAGGCAATGCAGGCAGAAGCTGATGCTTTATTTCTGACCAAGCAGGCAGTGCAGTCCCACATTCCGTCCTCTTTTGAAAGCTGAGCTCTGAATTCCGCCACTGCTGGTGTATGTGACGACACTGGAGCACCCTCTGCTGATTTAGCAACTGGGCTAGGGGACTGACAGGCAACACAATTGCTAGCAGAAGCTTCATTTCTTACCATGCACACATTACAATCCCACTGCCCTGGTTTCTTGATGAACTGGGCTCCAAACTCATTGCTAACAGCAGCTATGGAAGGTTGTGCTGCAGGTGCAGTGGCAACTGGTACTGTTGTTTTTGAAGCATCTTTAGGAGCTTTACAAGAACCACAACTGTCTGCAGAGGCCTCATTTTTCGTGGAACACGTGTTACAGTCCCATTGCTCTGCTTTATTTCCAAACTGAGCTATAAAACTTGAACCAAATCCACTGGTGGTGTCCACAAGTTTTGTGGTACTGGTGCCAAAGGCAAAAGTGGCTGGTATAGATGGTCCAAAAGCACTAAAACCAGATACAACAGAGGCTGAACTAGTGGGCTTTGATGTATCAATGCCAAATTTGAAAGCAAATGGACTTGCTTTGGCATCAGGAGTATCCTGCCTTTCTGGCTTGGATGAGGATTTGGGGTTGGCCGTTTGACAAGCAAGGCATCGCTCATCCGTATGTTTATTTCTGACATAGCACACTGCACAATCCCACTCTCCTTCCTTTAGTCCAAAGCGAGCTGCCAGTGATTCGGAAGCCTTTGAGATTTCCTCTTTCTTCTGCTGAGGCTTGGGTTTTTCTGGTGATTGGAGCAAGACCTTCTGTGCTTCTTCAAACTTGGCTTTGAAAAGTGATGCCTCATCAACTGTTTTGAAGCGAATGGCAAGCTGTTCATTCTTGGGCTCCTCATATGCGTAATCAATGGCGTTCCAGACCCAGGATTTGTCAGAGCCAGCATTTGGCTTCAGTAGCATATCAGAAGTGATGTAGTGGTTTGCACAAATCTTAAGGACCTGCTCTCTCCTCATCAACAAGCGCACCTTCCCTTTAGTGGTGTGTTTCAGGATTTTAACATTGCCAATGCCCCGTTCTTTCCACTCTTTTGTCTCAGTGTCAAACCGATACAGTTTTGCTCGGTTGCAAAACATCTCCTCTTCCTCCTCCTCGCCTGTTTTTACATCTACTTTATCAGGAAGAGGTACAATGGGTTCAAAATGAGGACCGTCTTCATCCTCCTCAACATGACTGCTGTCATTGTCACTTTCTGCTGTCTTTTCTTCTCTTACTGGAGATTTTGCAATCCCGAAGACTGGCTTGTTAACATCCCCAAATTTGAATAGATTATCTGTCTTCCCAAAGAGATTTCCGGTGCCCGTTCCCTGGGCAGAGTCAAATGAGAAGCTGGTCACATTTTTACTGCCAAAGGTGAAGATGTCGCTTTGGCTGGGCTGCTGCTCCTTCGCTGCAGAAAACTCTGCTGTAGCATCACTTTTAGCAGAAATGTCCGACGTAAGAAGATTGAGCAGGGTTTCACTGTGCGTTGTCTGAGATGCAGAGAAAGTGAAGTCACCGTCATTAGACTTAAAGTTTGAATTGAATTTAAAAGCGCCGGAAGGCGTTGACTGAGCAACTGCCCCTGCTCCAAATGTAGGCACTTTAGGGACTTCGGCAGGTGCCTGCTGGCTGAATGAGAGCTTTCCAAATTCCTCAGACTTCCCCTCAATGTTTTTCGGGGGCTGGAGAGGTCCCTGGACAGGGACGACGGAAGGCTTGGTAAAGTAGCCAGGTTCGGGCAATGGAGGGTTGGTGGATTGTTGGGCTACACCTTGTGCAAAATATTCCTCACTATATGGGGAAAGGAGACTTGTGGCTGGTGACTCAAAACGAAGAGGGGCACCAAAAACGGGCTCTTGTGCAGGGTACATGCAGCCTGGTGCTGTCTGCAATGGAGATGTGTGAGTAGGGGGCTGGTACGCATACATATGCTGCTGAGGTGGCATGCGGTTCATGCCATACACTGGACCCTTTTTAAAGAGAAACAAGATTACACATCACCTTAAATACACATTTACTCATTTCTGAAGCTGTGTGACCAGTGATAAATTACCTTGGTGGGGGTCACATTTGCTGCTGTGCGTAGGAGATACTGAGAATTATACGCTGGGGACTGGTTGTAGAACACAGAAGGGCCTGTGGTGGCAACTATGGAGGAAAAAAAATAAATAAAAAATCAACTTTTTTTTCATGTCACACCTTTGTGACAATAGAAATTGATTATTCAACAGATACAGAACTTAAATAAAGTTCTATTTAGATCTATTCTTTTGTTGAATATCATTTACAGTAGATTTCCAAATTTATGGTACATCCAAATTACAGTATATGGCAAACAACTTAAATGAGTTGAATATATGCGCAGCACTGACCTGTTAGAGGCGCTCCATGAAAAGACTGGACTGGATTGAACGTCTCCTGGAGGCCCTCAGCCCCATAACTATCCCCATACATTTTATGATGAGGGGAACCCGTGTTCACTGAGGTGTTTTGTCTCAAATCATGGACCTCATTCTGCAGGACAAGAAATTACTTGAGAACAGACTCAAAAGACTCACTTAAAATATAATTATACCACAGTATATTTTTATAATCTGTTATTCTGACCTTAAGGGCTTCGACTTGCTGACATAGCATTTGGAGGAGACTTTTCTGGTCCTCCACCCAATGAGGTGTCTTTGGAGAAATCTGAATAAAAAAAGCAAAGAAATATAAAAATGTCCTTATTTCTCTTGTCTCAATGTTTTGTTTGAATAGAGCACAAACAGACCAGATGTCTCTTAGATGGAGAAACGATGTTCTTATTAGGTGAGGGAGTGGAAAACTTTAAGTGCGATGCTGCCGTTGAGGTTTCAGTGGGGTGAGCAGGGCTGGAGTGGGCAGGACCTTTTCCATCCTTATCATTGTGTTCTTCATCTATGGTCCCTCCACTCTCTGCCAGCTGCTGGTTGACATCATTCAGAAGATCCACAATTTCCTCCATGGAAACAGGAAGCTGTGTGCCACAAATGGTTACATGGGTAAAGAGAAATTATTGCTTGCACAATGCATAATTACTAAAATTACCAGTGTCAGAGCTGACAGAATGAGAATTACTGTGATCATCCCACTCATTTTTTGAGTGTCAGAGATCCCGAAGCTTTGTTTTTATAATGAAACAAACAACTTTAACTAATATAGGTTTGACCCTGAGATATTGACGGTTTAATCAACTTTGAGCTGAAAAGACATGGGACTTGCCTTGTCAATGTCATCTGCATTGGCGTTATAGATCTTCAACAAATATGTCCGGAACTTTCTCAAAAATGTAACACATCTGTCCTGGGTTTCTTCCACACCGTTACTGGCCTCCTCTGATAAGCGCTGGTAGATCTGCCAGGAATACAAAGGAAGACGTTTCCAAAGTATTACAAACTGCTGTTAAACATATTAAATACATATGTTGAGGGCAACAGTGAGGGAAACAAGAGAACCAAACTTACCTGGGCCAGATGCCAGACTGATGACATGTTATTGACAGTTTCCAAGGTAGCAATGGCCTCTTCTGTCTTGCCTTCTATGTCAAGGAGGGTTGCATATGCTACCATGGCTTCTTCTTCATAAGCTCTGACAGAAGAAATCTTGAATGGAATAAGAAGGAATTATTAGCACCTTGAATCGATGTTTATTAAAAATCCTGATGTTAATTAAACCCAGGGTTAGAAAAGTATAAACAAGAAAACATTTACACATGATTTATACAGATATAATAAATTCAACTGTAAGAGTAATAACCTGAATATCTTTGGATGGAAAGTGTATAAAAAGGGGGTCGAGAGGTTCTGGTATACTACGCCTATTTTTGATCCTTTCCAACAGTGGATGTATGACTTTCCAGTAGTGGACACTGCGGCCGATGTACTCCGTCTGGTCATAGTACGAGTTCACTCCATCACCCTGAGTTATTAAACACAGACACAGCAGGACATCAAAGAGAGAAGACAATGGAAGCTTCCATATTTGCAAAGTTTTATGCTGCATTAACAAAAAATCATGCTTAAAAAGTTGATGGTCAGAGTGAATTTTTAATCCGATTAATCATCGGGTATAGATTAATTGGATGGTAGCACGAAAATGCGGCCAATAACTTTTCTATATTCATTGTTGTGTGAATGAAAAGCTAAACCAAAACGGCAGATACAGTATACACAACTGCTTCACAAGAACTCGAAGGCCTGACTAGGAAATACTTAGCATTGTGAAGGTCGTGCAACGTTGACGTGGAATTAATTCAACAATAAATAAATATTCCAGGAAGTGTGTGTGTTTGTGTGTGTGTATACCATCTGGCTTAAACACTGAGCCCAATGGATGACCATTGCAGGTTGAAGGCCATGTTTCTCTCCAGCTCTTAGAGTGTTTAGCCCATGCTGTACAATCATCCGCAGTTTGGCTGAAGTTCCAGGTCTACGAAAGAGAATGACAGATTCAAATACATGTTGACACAAAACTTTGCAACATTACGTAGTAATAATTTAAATGTTTAACACTTTTTAGTCATTAAGAAAAACTGAGTGACACTCAAGAGCTACATTATGAAACATGGATTATTTAAACATATAATAGTAAGCACACCCCCTAATGTCAATAACAATATCTTTGTGCATATATGCTGCTTTATTTTCTTTTGTGACCACAGCGAACTCACGCTGCTTGTCTGTGAATGAGGCTGTAAATGGCATTCCACCACTCTCTCTGTCTCTCAGTGGTCAAGAGACGAAGAAGTGGGAGGGGAAGGCAGCGCGGTTCATACAGCTGCTGCAGGTGTTGCTGGTTCATACCACCGCTGATCTTCACATTCTCTTGGAGTTGACAATGGCTACAAAACACCACTCCATATAAGAAAACCTGGATTGAAACAAGAAAGAAACAAGGGATGCTAAGATTTTAAGGATTAAAAAAATAGAGAATGTAATTCAGTCTGAAAGAAATATTTGCAAAATGTATATATGGAGCTTCAACCAACTGAGTCAATCCACACATTATTTCTTGTACCTCCAAATCCAGTAAACAAATGGACTCTGGTGCGTTACTGTCCAGTTTGGAGGTTTCCAGATTGCGGAGAGGAAAGAGCTGCTGCAGCCAACTGCGCAGTTCTGGTCTTTGATCAAGCAGGGTCCACTGTAACCCCAGCCAGCTTAGATGTTGCAGGTCACCTCCATGTAGCAGGATAGAGCCTAATGATGTATGAGAAAATGTTTACATCTCTATGTGGAATCCTTTTTCTAAACTGAAATAATTTTTAATTATTAATTTAATATAATATAAATAAGAATTTCTACTGCCAATTTCTACTCTGGAGTAGATTATTTCATCATACCACTGTCCCATTTGGCAAGTTGAATGAGATCTGGAGCCATGGCATTAATTGCATGAATGTCATCATTGGCAATAAAGGACAATGAAGTGGAGACCTGTGGTCCAAACAGGAGCTCAAAAAGAGAGTCCTGACCACCACGGTTTCCAAACGCCTCAACCACCTGCACATAGAAGGCATCACAGATCTTTGTTTCTGAACAGAAAAGGTTCTCAGTGTCAAGACTAACAGAAAGTGATTTCAAATGATAAAAGCAAAGAAATACTGCATTTCTCCAGGTTGTGACATAAATTTAAAACAATATATTTAAAATCTATGAACCTGAGGTAAAGATAATGTTGATCATGCTTTTTTCAGCTTACCTCTCTGATCAGGCTGGATGCATCAGTGCTCAGATTGAACAGCATGTGGCCGGCCTGACTCTGTCTGTCATTGGCCAGCAGCTCCAGAAGATGTGGGCCTGACTGGTCTCTTTTGGTCATTTTTGGCTTTGGTCTTTGAACCTGGTGGGAGGAGACACAACACTAAATGTAATCTGTGTCAATTCCTTCTATAGGCTAGAGTCTCTTGTTTGCTTTATACCCAGCAGTGTATTGGCAGCTTGCTATGTCAATACCTGGTATGCCAGCAGGTAGCACAGTGCAGCCAGGTCAATGACAGATCTCCAGGTCAGCTGACGGTCATGAGCCAACTTCAACAGCAGTGTGCCAGCATGGAGGTAGAGATGACCTCTCATCTCCACAAACATGTCAAACAAGTCGTCTGTGTGCCGACCAGCAACGCTGCTCAAGGTCTGCATGGCTTCATCAAGACTACACACACACACACACACACACACACACACACACACACACACACACACACACACACACACACACACACACACACACACACACACACACAGAGTTTTATTCAAGTGTTCTATCACTGGTGCTGATTTATATAGCAGACATGTTGTTGAATTCATTGCCCTAAAAATCAACACAGCCTACCTTTTAAGGGCATCAAGGCTTGGCTGCATACTGTTGTCCGACAGTGTGATTCTCAGGAGGTTGCAGTGGGCCAACAACAGTTCTCTCTGTAGACGCCGACACATTTTCTCATTGCTAGAGACACTTGGCTGAGCTAGATACTCCTGTAACAAAGAACAACAGTTTATTGATATGGTTTAAAAAAAACAAAAACAAATCAGATCTAGATGCTATAATTGTCCAGATCTAACCTGCAGTGTGTGCAGCACCACTGTGTACCAGTCCAGACTGTTGCGCAGCATCCCCCTTTTCTCAGCAGCGAGGCAGTGTTTAACAGCCTCATCCAGCCGTCCATCTTGATTGAAAAGCTGCACCAACTTTACATTCACATGAGCATCAGCTGGTCTTGCTGTCAGTTCAGCTTGCAGTAGATCAAAGAGCCGGTTCCAACCCTGTTGGCCCTGACGACTTAACAAACGCTCCTGTGTGATGTTGCACAGATAAATTAAAACATCAGTGAGTCATCATTTTCCACATTAATAAATACACACATGTTTGAAGATTTCAGGAAAAAAAAAATCAGGCAGATATTTTAGTGGTTAATTACCAGTTGAGTGAGGTAGTCAAATAGATATTTTCCAAAGAAAAGAACTGGAGGCTCACCTTCAGGTTGAAAACTGCAGGGTTCCCTGGCAGCAGCTTGCTTGCTTTCTCCACCCAAAACTCTGCTCTGCTGTCACATTCATCTCTACTGACCAGTAGCTCCGCCACCTTCAGAACCAGGTCCTTTTGGGCTGGATTCAAGTCTATAGAACGCTGAAGATACACACAAACAAAAGAAAGATACTTTTCCCCCCGTATTGTACATTTTTATCCATTCAGCATTTTCCAACAGTTTTTATGCATACATTTTTTTTTAAAAAATCATTTACTTTGCAACAATCCAAAACAGTCCCCATCAACATCTCATACCCTGTAACATCCAACTGCTTTGTTGATTTCTCCCTCTCTTTCAAAGAGTTGTCCAAGGAATTTATGTGCTTTAGGATCCCTCTCCTGGACTTTAAGATAATCGGATACATGTCTAGAATGAATTTAAAAAAAATAAATAAATAAATGTCATCAATATAAAAGTTTTCAAAAAGAAATAACAGGCACAACCCTTTTTTTACACACACACACACACACACACACACACACACACACACACACACACACACACACACACACACACACAGCATATCACTTTAAACAGAGGCACAATTGTGAAAAGGGGTCTGCATTTATTCAATAATGTTTTCTCCTGCTAGCACATCAAACATGCATACAGTAGACTGTCGGCAGCAGCATGAGATGGAGTCTGTATACTCTTACAAAGTGTGTGAAAGAGTAGTGATGGTAATATAAAATGAAAAACAATATCCCAGATTTTCCATGTGGGAGCCAGATTACATTTAGTTGGTCTTTATTAGGCCATGGAATTTTTATGAAGGTGGCTAATGTGGAGAACCTCGAGATATTTTCCCCAGTGTAAAAATAAAAAAATTTTGTAAAATTTGGACAGTTGGAAGAGTCAACCACTTACCGTTTTGCTAGTTCGTATTCCTTTGCTTCAAAGTACAATTTAGCAAATAAAAAGCCTTTGACTGGCTTCTGTAAAAAAGAAATGAACAACAATGAACAAAGAACATTTTGAACAGTTTTAACAATAGATTTTTATATTTTTGTTCACTTAGAACTCAAAATGGGCTAAAAGTGAATTCCAGACACAAATGACAAGAAAGTTCTGATGTGGTAAAACATAACTTTCTAACGGTCTATAGAATTAAAATTTATCACCTCTAATGATTTTACTCTTGATGATTAAGTTAAATAATTTTCAAACGTATCTGCTCAAAACTGCAGTTTTAGTTAATTTACGAATGGCATCAACTTAAGACAATAACGTGATTTTACAATGACTGGCATGCAGCTAATTTGGATAAGCCTTTATGCTTTGGTTATTCATGTGTAACATTATAGCACTCGTAGCGTTGCAGCTTCGAGTGTCCATGCGGAGTAGTCACACAAGCCTGACGGCAACCCAATACCTTGCCGCGCAAAACTTACTCATGAGGGAGTGGAATGTCATCATGCCGGTTAGCTAACACTAGCTTAGACGTTCTTGCAGGCTTGAACTCCAATCTTAACAGTTCCAACCAGCCTGACATACAAACTAGCCCAACTAAAATTAGTGTATTTGGACCCAAACTCGCCTCTCGTCGACTTCAGCGTTCATGTTGGCTACTTGACACATTTGAGTCAGTGTTAGCATGGTGTCAGTGATAGGTGCTAACTGCTAGTTAGACGTACCTCTTTGAGTAGAGGAGAGGAATTCTGTACTGAAGAAACGTAGCGGTCGACTTCAGCCTTACTCCGCCGCATGTTTTCCAAACATAAACGCGTCTATAGCGCGAGAAACACCAAAATGCACTATCCGTTCCGAAAAGGAAATAAATGAATGTTGACGTAAACTTCACTGCTGCGTGAGACTCCCTTGAGCCCTCGCTTCCATTCTCTTCTTCTGCTGAATTAATTGGACATTTTTTAGTGCTGCGCCCCCCTCAGGCGTGAAATATAACTAACGTTTTTTCGCTGAGGTGATTAAATGTCAAAAACCTTAATTTAGCGACTGTGCAAGTGCATTCCAAAGAAGACCATAAATACTGCCTTATTTCATACGGATTGTGTTATAATTAAAAGTTAATCTAGATCTGTTAAGCCTTTAATTAAGCAGGTGAAGAAAATGGATAGACGGATGGAGGTTATTAATAGTTGTCAAGTTTTTCATGCTTTTGTGACCACAACTCTTTTAAAGTTGTGGGAATATATATTAGAAGTAAATCTGGAAAAAAAACAAAAAACAAAACATGTACTCCAACAGAGTGTAACTGCATTTTTATTCAAACTAGTTGACAAAAATAATGTTGTGTCTGCTTGTGTGGAATAATTTCAGTTGAAAGAGTAGTAACATCAAGCAAAATACACACCTAAATGGTGAAACTGAGGTCGCAGCAAATGTCATATGTGTTTTGTATTGATGTGACATTGTTGATAAAACAGTGAAACGTTGTGATAGTGGAATGTGATTTTTTTTTTTTTCTTCAGTTAAACTATGCTAAAAATACTGTCCCCAGAATGGGAAACATGGCTTCCCATTCACAGCAGTCTGCTTTCTTTTCTAATGGAGTCTAATAGAGTCCCTAGGAAATGGCCGCACCTCCCTAAGAGGATCACTTTTACTGGATTACGGTCAGCAGGGCCACATGTTCATGCATACCTCCTGCACGTGCTGTAACACAAGTTACCAGTTGTTGTGTGCAATAAATCTGTGTTCAGTGTTCACTGACAGTGTAACAGTAATTTTTCTGATGTAGTAACTTGAGAAGTATTGCTTCTCATACATGCTGATATTGTGCTGATTATATAAGACTGCACAAGTTAAAGAGAAACTTTTTTTAGGCATTAAATGCAAAAACAAAGCTTTTTGAGTGATGCGTGAATCCAACAAAAACACTAGATTATGTAAATAATATAGAGATGTGAAAGAAAATCTAAAACATACTTTGCATTATCAAGCATATACATAAATACAAACAGATAGTACAATAGTATATGTTGGAAAACATGATATGGACATATCATGTACACTTTAAATAATGTTTTTCATCAACTTTCTTTGGTTATTAAATTATTGAAGAGAAAATTCAGTAAGAGGAGTGACAGACATGATACAAACCACCAAGTTGAACATAATTGTTCTCGTAAAGGCCATCAGGAATCATGTTTCATAAGGAGAAATAAGGCAAGCATGTGAAATATATACTGTATAACATATTGCAGAATTTGAGACACAAGACATGGGGTGACGGCACAGATTCAAACACACTGACTGAGCATCGTTTTCTCTCCTCTGGGACTTTTGATACACTGATGATGCAAACCAACACAAACTTTATCTTAAAAGATTCATCTCAAGAAATTCACAACATCTCATCGCCGCCCCTCCACCTCCCCTGCCTGCACTGATTTTGCATTTACTTCCGTGCAACAGCGTCAGACAGCTTCTTTAACCTCTTCTTCAATTCCAGGGGGAACTTCTCGTAGCACTTCTTACACACTGGCTTCATATCAAACTCCACAAACTTGTTCCTGTGCAGAAAAAACAATATCTGTTAATGTAAAGATTCTCACAGTCTGATCCTATAATGATAAACAATTAAATGTAAAATAATTAATTTGTACAATTTTCTAAGAAATAAGTTGGAAATGAATACCTCCAAATTCTCAACATTTTAGTTTTCATTAAATAATGTGTGCAAATAACGGGGATAATTGTACTCTTTCTGTAAACTTACATACTTGTTATTTCTCTGGACAGATTTGCACATAACTGTCACTTGTTCAACTGTGTGTGCTGATATTTTATCCTTCTTGTTTACATCTAGAACCTTTTTTCAGGGAACGCAGTAGAAATGTTCCCTGAGCTGTTTCGTCTGCACTTACAGTCATGCCTCAAATTCCACCAGCAGTAAAAGGCTGACAGAACCACGTGTTCTACCCAGTAGGACCTGTGCAACTGCAAAGCTGACAGAGCAAATACAGGCTTTACCCTCTTTGCTTCACCCAGAGATCACAGACAAATAGCCTCAGCCCTGACTGCTGATTCAGGAAGTCGTGTGGATCTTGAGTCTTTTACTGTGCAGATTCAGCTGATGTAAAAATCAGCAAAATGGATAGTAAGAAAAGCAAGAAGGAAACTGACCAAAGGGGAAACGCTGCAGGTGAGGAGAAAGGAGAAAAACAGGATCACAGACACATGGGGATCAATAATTTCTTCTTCTTGTCTTTGGAGTCGCGATCGCGCCTGGCCAGCCGGCGTTTCATGTCCTCTGGCAGGCGTTCGTAGCAGTGCTTACACACTGGCTTTAAATCCACCTCCACAAATTTATCCCTAAATGGGGGTTTGGGGGTCAAGATTGTGAGGGGGGGGGGGG
>BJFM01000934.1:105835-124952 GCA_016586285.1 Arothron firmamentum
GTGTGTGTGTGTGTGTGTGTGTGTGTGTGTGTGTGTGTGTGTGTGTGTGTGTGTAACAAGTGCCAACAAGGTTCATGAAACCAAATTTGAAAGAAATTTGTGACGGTTAGACAGCTTCAACAATGAATAGAGAATTTGGAAATGCATTCTGTCTGAGTATGTATGGAAATAAAAAATATAAACTACTAGACCAACATCTGAAAATGTGATGGATATAGTGATGCAGTTAACTTAACATTAAACAACATCAATATCACATCGTAGTCAATAATGGTTTACTATATAACTGTATGTATTAATATAATTAAATCTTTAAAACAAATTAATATTAACTTACACTAGTTGCATACACAGAAAAAGCCCTTTATGCTGAAAATTTTAAAAATATATCATATATATTCTATATATTAAAAACGAACATTTAATATCAAGAATTTACAGCTTTCTTAGAAATGATGTGGTGATGATATTATATTTGTAACACCAATATTTCTTCACCAAATAGAGTGGGGATGTTGTTAGAGTCCCTTTGTTGTCACTGCAAACAGTCCTGCCATTGTTATTCAGACCTGCACTGTCACACCGCTTCCTGTTTGCTGTGTGGATGTTTGTGTGTATGTGTGTGCATGTGTCAGTGTGTGTTTGCTGGAAATGTTTTTATTTAAAGCCAGCATGCCTCTCTGGATGCCAGGCTGTCCATCCGGGTGAAGATGGAGCACGATACCAGGCTAATTTCAGCAGGAAAAGCTCACATCCTCTTCACCCACAAGCAGTTCACAAATGGTGAGTCGAACTTCAAATGCAAAGAAAATCTTTGTCTCTTTGCAACTGATGTTGGTAGAGTTAAGATAAACAACAAAAGAGTCGTGAAAGAGTAGATGATTGTTGTGACATTATTGCACCCAGAGTTGCTCCAGACTTCCTCCTCTTAATGATTCTGACTCAAACAATCCACTGAAGCGTTCAGCAGACGAGTGCTGCATGTGTGTCGTATCAACAGATTATAAAGGCCTGTGTCTGCCTTGTAATGCAAATTTCACAAACACACAGAAAAAAATGCTCCAGAACACAAGTTCACTTCTCTTCCAAACAAGGAGAGGAGGACGGGGCCGTGCTGCTAAGCTCCAGTTGTATCAACACGGTGCGGATTCAGATAAAAATGTAATGCTGTGGGAATGTAGCAACTTTAGTATCCACAGGACTTCATTACAGGCACATTCAGCCCAGGCTATAATCAAATCTGTAGCACACACAGCAGTGTTCGTATTTATGGGGGAAAAAACACGCTTGTAGTGCTCTAAACAGCAGTCTCTGGAGATTAGATGGTCAGGAAGTGGGTCAGAAAGCAACAGCTACTGTCCAGTAAGCTTGCGTGGACATTCCTGTGCAGGGAGGAGAAGCCAGAAAGAAGCATCCTCTATCCTTCATTCACTTTAACACTGGCAAAAAAAAACAACAAACCCCATTCCCTATAAAATAAACTGTCACACTTGTCAACATTAACTGCTGTTGCAAGTAAATACAACCAAATGCATCAATACTACTAGGCACATTCCTTTGATAAAAACACAGTAAAAAAAAAAAAGTATTGTTATCTTCCTGGATGTTTCCTGGTGTGAGAAGTAGGAATCAAAGCAGCCGCTGTGTTTTAAATAGAATATCTCCAGTATATGTACACTGCATGTGAGCATCAGACCGCTCTGATTTCACCAAAATGTGAATGAAACTGTGTAATAAGAAAACAATTCAAAATAAAAAACACTCAATATAAATGTTTAAATACCACGGATTATTGTCTGTGACAATCTGGGAACCTTTTAACTTTGACATTAAGTTGTCTTTCAAACAAACGTCTTCTTTAATTAACACAAACAAAAACCTCCATTAGCACGACAGGGGGCGCTACTGAGCAGCTAACAAATACGTTTTAAAAAGTAAGTAAAGGAAAATTAGGCGGATTATTTAAATTCAATGACATATCTAAAGAAAAAGCATAAAGAAAAAAATAACTGGGATGTTTTTAAACAGATGTTTGTCATGTCTGTATGACCTCTGATAGAAGGGAACGTAACGGAGCTGCCTTTTTTTTTCTCCTTTCTCTAAAAACTGTCAACTTCCCTACAGTAAAATATTATTTTTTTTAGAAATCGTTTTCAACTCACCCGTTGGTCATTTCCGTAATGCCGAGCATCTCTCCGTTCTCTCCCTGACCGGAGTTTGCGTTTCCCCCAGATCTGTTGCAGATGTCCAGATGTTGGACGATCCTGGATGGTTTTTCTTACAGGCAGCAGAACGACAACGGACATCTCTGTGGTCAAGTTAGGGGTCCAGCGATGACTCAACATCCGGATTTGACTTTCAAAGTAATAGACGATGGCAGCAATATGATTTAAAGCAAGTTTACGGGTTCGTTATAATTACAAAATCAAACAAACAAAAAACAAAAACAAAAACAAAAAAACCCATACATGTATACTGAAAGTCGGTTGAAGAAATAGTACTTAAAACTCTCAAAGTAAATCCTTGTAATCATATGACGGGTATGCTGTCATTCTAGTCAAATCCTCGATGCAGTATTATTAAATATCTTTTTAATAAAATTATACCAACTACATTAAACGTGATTTTAAAAAGTTATTGTAACTTTTTATGAAATATAAATATTTTCTTGAACGTTGAAAAGTGTAAAGTTTCTACTATTTCGGGGACGGGATGTGGCTGATTATTAAAAAAACAAAACAAAAAACAAAACAAAAAAAAAAAGTTGACTTCCACTGTCCGTAAGGTTAAATGTCAAAATAAATGACTATGTGCTTTCTTTTGAAAGCCAGTTCGGTGTATAACCGGATGTCAATAGCAGATTCTCGCACACATTTCTATTTGTGTGCGTGTTTCCACCGCAGAACCAGTCTAATTAAGACTTTTTAGCCAGAGGAATAGGCAGGACTCGCCCTCCGAGCTCTGAATGGAATAAAAACTTCTTTGTCAACACTGGTGTACACCCTAAAATACCCCGCGCCGGAAAATATAGGAAATAACCAGTCACATGTTTTATTCGAGACAAATGAAACGTAAAAAATGTGACTGTTAGTACCATCCTGGAAAAAAGAAGAAGAAAAAGAAATAAATCGGATAAAAAAAAGAGGATATATTGACAGGGGGAAAAAGCAACAGGATGTACCACATAACGGGACTTTGAAGGGTTAATGAGGTTACTGCCGAGAGGGAAGAATATTCTGATAATAATGTGTTTATTTGTCCTTCACAAGGATATACAGTAGCTATTATTTCTTGTTTCCTCCCTTAGCTACGTCACATTAGAAACCACATATTTTTCCTTAAAAGGCAACTTGCAAACACTTCCTCCTCTCCTTCAATACACATCCTTGAAAATAAGAAGTCAAGTTTTGATTTTTGATTATTAGTCCATCATTAGCAGGATTTCTCTCGTTTGTTTGATCATTTAAGTCGTTTAACTAGATATTTACGAATGTGCAAAAAAAAAAAAAAAAGCTTTTTTTCATCATTTTTTACTTAATTTCATGGTTGAAAATACCCAGAAAACAGTGAAGATCAAATAATTAAGGTACTATTAATGTCCCTTCATTTTCTTATGTGATCTGGATTCTGTGAACACAACCATCATAAATATAAAAGCTTCAGATACAAATACATTCATTTGTGCTTACAGGATCACACAGAGCTGCCCCTGGCATGAGAAAAAGGACTTGAGTGACAATGTAAATGCAAAGTGGGTGGATATGGGCAACAGTAAGGTCGGAAGTCAAGGTCATTGCAAAAGGGTCTGGTGGAGCACCTTCCTCAAGGACACTTTGAGTGATCTTGTTGTCGTGGAAACCATCAGAGACAGCTTGTAGATAGATGTTTCTTGTTTTGATATCCAGTGTGTAAAAAGCAGCACAACTGCTTAGAAACAATGACACATTTACCAAAGAATCCACTTAAATGATCTTTTTTTTAACTGATTAAAACACACGTGATTATTAATCGCACAATCACCAATTACCAATCATTAAAGGATATCAAAATTCATGTGTTTAGATTATGGCAATATTCTGTGAATCACAGTGGTTTTGAATCTAACAATATAAAAAAAAATCAGCCATCATTCCCCAATCTACTTTCTGTTTCTTAACCATCAGCATAACCATGTTTTATTGGGGAAAAAACCAAACCCTAAAATATTAACTCCTTTCAGCCCCACACCATATAAAAAATATCCAATCTCCAAATAATCATACTATGAATGAAGCTGTGATCTTCTCCCTGAATGTACGCTCAATATCTTTTTAAAAGTGCTAATGATGCCCTCTGACTTTAATAAAACCATGAGGAAAAAGAGGGAAGACAGGAATGTGTCATAGCTTATGTTATTAATGTTATGTTTTTACTACTGCACTGAAAATTTACTTGTCACGTTGAAGG
This sequence comes from Arothron firmamentum, assembly GCA_016586285.1. Taxonomy (NCBI): domain Eukaryota; kingdom Metazoa; phylum Chordata; class Actinopteri; order Tetraodontiformes; family Tetraodontidae; genus Arothron; species Arothron firmamentum. The sequence goes on from BJFM01000934.1 coordinate 110,282, forward strand.
TTTTGGTTCCATGCCTACCACACACTTGATCTATACTTCAGATTCATATTTGCTGGTCTCCTCAGTTGTACGCTGCACACAATTTATAAATGCTGCAGTTTTTCCATTATTATTTTCACAATGATGCTTATCTGATCCCAGACCAGCTGTGGAGGTAAGAGCTCCAGCCTGAGCCCCGACTCCCAGACCCCTCTTCCTCACCTGCATGAAGGAGATGATGGAACTAATTAGAAACTATCTAATTTCATTGTCACTTCAGAAATTTTGAGATAAAAAAAAGCACTTTGGAGTAACTGTGAATCAGATTGAATCACTGTCGTTTTTCTCCACGTGTTACTCTAAATTAGGACATTAAAAAATTGCCTTTATCTTTTACATACCTTGTGCAATAGCTGCTAGTTTACTTTTCTCCTCTGGACTGAGCTGCAGCATTGTGTGAATGACTGGCAACAGGGCCTGCCTCTCACTCCCAGATCGCAGGAAGATGAACTGCAGAAGTACATTCTTCAGATATTCCAGGTTGGCCACACTCTTCTCTCGCTCTTGGTTTCGCTCCAGACGACGCAGCTCGCTCTTCAACAACTGGCAGGAGGAAAATATTAACAAAAAGGGGTTATAGCAAGCAAAGCTTTAAACGTCTTTGTAATAAACACTGTTGGCTTCCAAATATCTCCAGCAGATTCCATGAACCACACCTAAATTCAGTGGGTTATGACATAATGTTTAGTTGATAAGAAAAGAAAAAAGCTTTTTGTGTTAAATTGCAGAGTTAATAGCAATAACACGTAATTTATTGAAATATTTTAGTACCATAAAATGCAAAACATACTGCAACCTTCAGGAGCTGGTGTCATTTGGCAAACTAAAAATGTATCACTAAAGGCATTCTGATAATACTGTTTGCTCAATTATCAACAATAAAAAACGTATTATGTTTCAAAGATTTTTTTTTTTCTCCAAAAAAGTTATGGCCCTGTAATTGTGATATTTTCTTTTTAAAAGACAAACCTTATACGCCTTGTGAAAGTTTGGTCATTACTGCCTTCCGTACGTTTTAAATTACGTCACAATATGGCGGCGGTGACGGAACAAAGTATGTAGTGCCAAAGCATTGAAACACAAATAATGACAACTTCTGCCTGACAAACAGTACTATCATAAGTTTTGGAACACCAGAAAAAAATTAGCGGAAGATGGGTTTGGAGCGTTTACTCGGCGGGACTCTGCGGTGTTATGTCAAGCAATGTCAGTACCTAAATGTTCAGCAACATGGCTTTTGCTGGGCACCAATACCGGAACAATCCAAGGCCACCGTGTATGAGGTTGTTAAACAACTTATTGGTGAAGCACGTCTGTGTCGCGGCATATTCGCTCCCAAACACCGTCGCGACGCCGCGCTCACCCAGCTGGCTGCCCGCCGCAGCTTCTGCACCTCCGCGCAACCTTCCCGAGATGTCACCCTGTTCGAGCACGACAGGACTCGCTTCTTCCGGCTTCTCGCCTTTTTCTGTGGTGGACAGTTTCTCTTTTGGACATACTTGGCACATTTTGCTTTTAATGGTCTTAGAGACACTGGTAGCGCGAAAGGGAAAGCTAAAGCTGCCACCAGCAGCACCTCTGCAGGCGTGGCCGGGATATGGTCTTTTGAGATGAACCTCGGAACCAACACCTGGAGGTACGGATTCACGGCAGGCTGCCTGGCGATTGGGGCGAGCATCTTGGGACTCGGCGTTCTGTTTTGTCGACGTTCTGTCAGCCGGGTGATTTTACACAAAGGTGGGAGGATGGTGACAGTTGCCACACAGTCACCTTTGGGAGCTGGCCAAAGCCACAGGATAACAGTCCCGCTCTCTCAGGTGGCCTGTCACGCTCACAGGCAGGAGTCCCCATCATTCATCCCTCTCCGGGTTAAAGGACACAAGTTCTATTTCCTTCTGGACAAGGAGGGAACCATAAACAACGCGAGGCTGTTTGATATCACTGTGGGGGCCTACCGATCAGTTTAGATTGTGTTGAAACACCAATTAACAGACATGCTGACACTGAATAAAATGTTAATCTTACATTTTATATGTCTACCATCTTATCTGTGTTTCTAATATTTTTCTCATAATAAACGTGGCGATGTGAAATTTAATTCTACATATACCAGAGCACTCTTGAGTTTGTGTGTTCTTTTGTGTATACATACAGTGATCTGCTCCATGAGAACAGCATTGGTGGCTTCAGTCTCATGCAGCAGGCTGTTCATGTGTTCCATACTGCGGGTGGCTGTATTCAGCTTCTGAGCGAGTTCCTCTTTGGTAGGCTCCACATTCCACACAAATGGCTCTAAAGAAAAAGCCAAACAGAGTTTAAGATGTTCACGTAATTGAGGATTAACTCTGACACAAGACTTGCTGGTAAAAAGTGGCATTTTAGGGCTCTTCTGTCAAATGTACCTTGTTTGGGGTCCGGAGACATGAGCAGATGCTCAAAAGAGGTAAGGGGTATGATAGCAGGAGACAGGCTCTCAGTCTCAGTGGTCTCCATACCCTCGCCTTCCTCCCTGGCCATGGATTGAAGGTCACTCGGAACCACAAGTCCCAGCCCAGCCTGGCTCTGATCAGTGTTTCTGCGTTGAGAGTCTGACTTGCGCCCAGACTGGACCAACACTGAACCAAAAAAACAGAAAAGTTTCAATTTTAATTTCTAGTTTAGATACACTGCATTCCTGACAATGAGGAATTGTCTTTAAATAGCAACTGCAGAGTAGTAGAAACCAAGACCATTACGTTCATGTTCTACCTCAATGTGACAGTAGGGGGCATCAGACCACTCTGGTCCTAGTAGTGCTGGAATAAACTGGGCAACAAGTGAGGGAAAGCTAAGGTGACTCAAGACATAATTGTGATTAATGGCATGTAAAGTGAGCCAAAACACTAGACACTAAACAAATCTCACTGTCCATCTAGACATCCCTCTCTCCGTAACACGGTTTTGTTGTCAAAAAACGATTTATAGTAAATCATTCACACTTTCCTATATGCTTAAGGCCTTTGAAAACCTTAGTTGTATGAATGTCAGGAATTCAGTCTATATTGATTTGTTATGTTCCTGATACAGCATTCCTCCCTGTTGGGATTTCAGCAGAACTAATCTGCAGCAAGCTTAACAAACCACCACAGGTAAATCAATGGACATTGTATGAAGCAGCAAACTGTTAGAAGCGATTCACAGAAAAGCTATGTGCAAGGTTAATGTTGTCTAGCAATTAAATGGCCCATCTGCTTAAAAGGACCCCTGAAACCCAATAATGTACAACTACACTGCCTGTCATTACAGTACAATATGCTAAAATATGAGTCGGTGATACTGGCCCTGTATGTTGGGATACTCCTGGCAAGCATGTGTGAGCTGCTAATGATGCATCTCTCCAGATGTCACAGTGAGCCATTTGCCCCGTTGAGAGGTGGGAAAACAGCCAATATTTCTCAAAACCACCTGGCTATAATGGAGTGACGTACACACTCGCCTGTGCACACTCGCTCTTTCCTCATCATTACTTCATGTGAATTGAATAAATGAAGTTTGAGACCATGAGGGCAGATGTGTGGGAGGTGATGAATGCGCTTTCACTGATGCTCTTCTGACCAAAATACCACTGCTCCCATCATTACTTCCATAGAAAATCCTAGAATAAAAACTTTTAACACTTACTACTTTAAGAGATCGCTATATAATGTGACAATATCACATGTTGCATCATTCTACAGTGTTAAATGGTGATTTCGCCTACTGCTATTCCACATACAGATGTGCTGATTATTAATCTGTGCTTACTGTTCTGGCTCTGAAGGTTGAAGAGCTGTTCCTCCACACGTGTCAGCTGGGCCTGCAGAGTCTCTACAGTGGTCCTGTGGTCATCCTGCAGTTTCCTCAGCTGTTCCCTGTAGGTCTGACGCTGGGTCTCAACCCGGGACGACAGATCTGCCTGAGATTCAGACAGATCCGCCTGCAGAGTTACATTTTCTGACTGCAGCGACAGCACTCTGGAGGCGAGAGCAGAGGAGGGAGAGTTTAGAGATTCCTGATTAAGTGTATAACAGGAAGAAAAAGGAATAAAATATATATTGTGGATAACAGTTTTAAGGATCTCGCCTCTCACGGAGCTCGGCCTCCTTGCTAATGGCTTCTTGGAGGATTTTGTTGTGTCTCTCGAGTAGAGTGTCATGCTCTGTCTGAAGCTGCTGCAGCTCTGCTGTGGTGCTCTGGAGGCTCTGCTGACTCTCTGTTAGCCTCGATCTCAGCTGCTCTACCTGAGAGGACAACTGCTCTCTGCCAGACACACCACACAAACAACAGGCACATAAAAGTGTATATTCTTAAATCCTAATGCATGAAACCAAAGAATAAGGCAGTAGAAAAATCTCAGAATGCAATGGAGATCCTTACCTCTCTATTTTACCCGTATCTCCATCAGTCTGGGTAGTGGATTTGCTCTTTTGCTGTTTTAACACATTGTGTACTCGAACTTTATAGCTGTCATACTCAGCTGTAGTTGCCACAAGCTCAGCCTAGGATCAGAAGATGCCTAATAAATTGTTGGTTTAAACGTAACTATAAACAGATTTTGATCGACATTTAAATGAAATTACAAGATCTGTGTTACTTCAGTCAGTATTAAAAACAAGCCTTGAAGCAAATTTACTGCAGATGAAAAATCACATCTGCTCTTATTGACATGATACCTTAACAGTATCTCTCTCCTGCTGCAGGCCAGTGATGCACTGCTGCAGGGAACTGCTGGTTCTCTGTTGCTGATCCAGTGCAGACCTAAGCTGCTCCTGCAGTCTATGGCGATCAGCTGTCATCTCGCACATCTCAATCTCAACACACAAAGACACAGGCGTATGCAACTTCTGTACGACTTGTTACTTGTTTGTAAAATGAAAAAAAGACAGTTCCAAAACCTTGGAGGTTTCTAGCTGCTGATGGACACCCTCAAGCTCTCCTTTCAAAGAGGCCTGCTGCACCAGGAGTGAACTTTCCTGCAAGCATGCAGAAACAAATGACAAATGTAGAACACACACCATGGACTCAAACCAGCAACACACAAATGAAGAAATATTGCCAACATTTTCAAGTTCAAAACGTTTGATATTAGAAGGCGGCTATGCTACATAGTCAATGGAAATCCTGTTACACAGACACACACACTCCCACACACCTGTTTCTTGGCATCAGCCAAGTCCTTTTTGGTCTTCACCAGCAACTGTTTTATCTTGGACACCTTCTCCTCCCCCTGGTCCTGCTGCAACTTCAAAGTCTCTGCAAACACAGGCACACACATACACACAGACATAAATGCAAACATGGACACATTGCTGGATCATTAAAAATGATAGATCTAAATTAAATTGATTCAGAAACACTCTCAATAATTTGACAACATTACGAAATTTAAAAAACAGTATAACCGTAGACAGAAAACAACACTGTGTAGCTTTCATGCACTTTGTATACGAAAACCTCAAAACGACAGGTACAAACCTATTTCCTGCTTGAGTGTTTCCTCTCTCTGGGTCAGTGTGCTTATCTGGGCCTTTAACTCCTCAACGTACCCATCCTTTTCCAAGAGTTTGGTGTTAAGCTCTTTCACCAGGCGTTCATAATCAGCCATCTCCATATCCAGCAGAGAGTTCTGCTGCGCCTCCTGGAGGCAGTGTTACAAACAACATAAGCAAGAGAACAGAACTACAAACTTAATTCTCTTGTACAGACTTTTGTGGAAGTGTTATTGACATGTCTTCTTAAACAGATGTAGAGGCCAATGCATAGATATCATAAAAATGAAAATATATAAAAACATATCCTAATTTACATAATTCCTTCAATAAAAACGTCATATTTTTGGGTTGTCATAACAATGTCCACACATGACAGAGTGAGACCTTAAGGCAGCTTGCATGTATATTGCTGTACAATTCTACTAATGGAGAGAAAAAGAAATCAGTTCCAGTGCTGGTGGCTACAGTTGCCCTCTTTCTTTGTGAGATGCAGCCGTAGCTGCAGGCTCGCCATAACCAGTCGCTTGACTGGACAGGTCCTCTGAGACACTAGTATCAGAGGAGCTGTGTGTGATATAGGAAAAACAAAAGTGTGTGTGTGTGTGTGTGTGTGTGTGTGCGTGCGTGCGTGTGTGCGTGCGTGTACCTTGCGTAGTTGCTCCAGCTCCTGGGCAGTCTGCTGAGACTGCTGCTGCTGCCTGCAGAGCTGTGCTGTCAGCTCTTCTACCTCCTTCATGGCAGATGACAAGTCCTGGAAACAAACAAACAAACAAACAAACAAACGCACAGACACACAGTACATTTATAACTGTCACTAGATTACTTAGATGTGAGAAAAATTATTTAATATTCAGTTTTCAACAACTGTGGGGACCTCTGACCTTCATTTTCTGCTCTTTAACAGCTCTCTCTGCCAGCAGTTCTTTTTCAAGACTGTTTGTTTGTCTTTGCAGATCCTGGTTTTGGGCCTCCAGTTGTCTGAGTGTGTTCCTTGCAGTCTCAATTCCAGCCAGCAGGTCTTCTTTCTCACTACTTATTGTTTCATTCTAGAAAAGGATAAATGATCTTTGTTAGGTCATAAACACGCAGTAAATCTGCCAGAGCCTTCAGATTGACATTTAGTTTTGATTTGGAAATTTGTGCATTTTTTTTTTGTTTTTAAAGTTGTATTTTCCTTTTTCATAATTGCAGACGATTTGAAAGGAAACAAGCAAGAGCTATATGAATCCATTTACTACAAAATTTGGTAAAAGTCATGAAATGTTCAAATTGGGACATTTTCCTCGCAGATATGAATTCAATTTATCTTACTCAATTATTAATCACACTGAATTATTTTCTATTGCATGTACCAGTATCCTGACTTTCAGTTGTTTTGTTCTATACATACTCTATTTAAAAATCTGTGTAGTAAAGTAGCAGAATATAAAGCTGTTGTACTTGCAACAGCAAAAGTATTTTTAAATTATGCATCATTGCAGTACTTGAGTAAAAATATTTAGTTATTTAATTACGATTAATTACTGCTTGATTACTGGTTGTTTTATGAGGAGAATCTCTTTTTTCAGCTTTTCACCTAAAAACAAATACTTCAAAAACCATTGTAAACCTTTGCAAACACACGTGATCAATCTAAAAATCATTCATGCAAATCTGACAGCTGCAGGCTCTGCGGGCTTTCTCCTGAAGGAACACTGAACCAAATCAACAGCAGCAGCTACTATCCATCATCTGTCAACCACACAAAACCATGATCAGTAAACAGAGATGTCCAGACGGTCTGAGATCCCTGACTAGTTTTGATGTTGCCTGTCACCCCTGAGACTCGTGAACACTCACAAGAGTACACCCGTGTCTCAGAAAATTATGTCGTGCTGGCATGCAGCAGATGGAGGCAATACTCCGCTCCATTTACCCGCCTGTAGTTCTCTCACTGGAAAGAAAAGTGCTATGAGTTCAGGGAGGGGAGATATCAATAAACAACTTTTCTCCCCAGCTAAGCCAGTGACATCAGATTGCCTATCTGTGGATGCCATGCTGTCGAACATAGCTCATAAAAGTGCCACTGTAAATCAGAGGAAAAGTGAGTTATGAAAGACGCAGTCATGAGACTTATGTAGCTGTACAAAGTGGTGGTGCTCGGATTTACTGCATGGTGAAAGCAATTCATGGGCTGGTTCATGGTAATGTGTTGGACAGGGCACGTATCTGCGTTACCTGTTTGACAGCACTGCTGAGTCGCTTGGTCAGCTCGGTGATTTGTCTCTCTGCCGACTCCACCTTTTCCTTCTCTTTATCCAGTTGTTCTGTCTGCCTGTCGTAATCTATTTGCAGGTTCTACACAAACACACATTTATTTAACACATGAAATCAGATGAACAGCTCAGCGTTGGGAAACATGCCTCAGATATCAGCTGCATTTACATTAAAGTGTCAGGCAAAACTCTCATTAGACACAACAGAGTGGTTCTTCTCTAATTAGGAGGCAGTCATAAAGGCAGTCTGTTCAAGGAAGCCTCTGGGAGCGATGTCGCGCTAAATATTTTCTTGAAGCAGGTTTTCTTCCACTTACTAATTAGCAAAGTAGAATATTATACACAATTAAATGTTTGATGATTGCTATCACACTAATGTACACCTTTTTTTATTATCTCGTGTTGGTTATTGCAATGGAATCAGCTCTGACTGTCACACTAAAGAAGAACTTTTAAAGGAATTTTTTAAACAGGATTTTCCCTGAGAAAACTCTCCTACCTTGTAGCCTTCAGCCCCATGGATGATATCTTTCATTGAGCTGTTCATTTTCTCCCTCTCTGTCTTCAGAGATTCTACCTCCTCGTTGAGGTTTGCCACCTGAAACAAAAATCAGTCATCATGGACTCAGTGACAACAGACTCAGTGGACAGATATGTTATTTTTAATCCTTCCATTTACTCTGAAATTTAAATCGTACCTCTTTCTTACTAATGTCCAGTTCCTTCTTTGCCTTGATGGCCACTGCCTTCATTTTGTTGATCTTCTCATCTTTGATTTTGAGTTCTTTTTCCAGTAGAGCTGAGAAACAACCATTAGCATAATTTGATTTTAAGATGCAGTTACCTAGTCTTTCCAAAAAATGTTAATATGTTTTTTAAAGATAGCAAATCTTAAAAAAAAAAAAAAAAATCTTATTTATTAAGAAAAACACATGCCGCTGTGTACCTATGTTATCTGTGATCTCAGTGGCTGCGTTTTCTTCAGAAGCAGCAGACTGGTTAGCCAATTCCTGAAAGTAATAGAAAACGATGGAAATACTCCAATTACTGTATATAGTAGTCACTATTGTTTTTAAGATTGAGTTACACATCTCAGAGGATTTTTGTTAGCATCTGAAATGTCCACATTTTCAGTTTTTGAATAGTTTACAGTAGATTACAATTATATTCTAATGCAGACATATTAGGAGTTTCACTAACCTGGAGAGCAGCTATTTCAGTCTTCATCTGAGCTATAAGGCATTCCTTCTCTGTCAGCTGATCTTGGAGCTGCTTTCTCTCCTTTTCCACATTTTCCATCAATCTTTCCTTCTCGTCTTTCTGTTGAGAAACTTCTTCTTGCAGGTTCTTGTTCTCTTCAACAATCCTGTCACTGACCAACTTCAAGTGCTCTAGGTCCCTCTCCAGCCCACTGGTATCCCTCTCCACCTCCTCCAGATTGTTTCTCAACAGGTTCCTCTCCTGTTCCAGGTCTAGGATGCGAGCTTGCAGCTCTTTTTCTGCCTCCTCTGATGTGGGCACACCTTGAGCTTCTTCGAGGTTATTTCTTAGAATGCTCCTCTCTTTTTCCAGTTCATCAATGCGAGTTTGAAGTTCGTCAACATTTTTTCTGTAGATTGTCAGAGCTTCTGCTTGGTTATCCTCTAAAGCTTTGATGGTGGCAAAGGCTCCTTCTCTCTCCTCTTTCAATAAACTAACTTTTGACTCTAGTTGAATCTTTTCTGATAGCTCCTGCTCAAGCTGAGCTTCCAGGACTGATAATCGGGATCCTAAAATCTCCTTTGAGTTCTGTGATTCAGAAAGCACAGTTGTTATTTCTTCAAATTTTTGATGGAGAGTAGTTTTTCCAGATGAGAGGTCTCTAACACTCTGCTCTAGAGCAGAAATTGTCTCTTGTCCTCTGTCTAATTCTGCTTTCAACTGTTCCATCTTTTCCTTCTCTTGTTTTAGTTGCTGTACTTCATTTTCCTCATTTCCCAGACTCTGTAATGCCTTTTCCTTTTCCTCTCGAAGTGAACGCACTTCATTCTCCTTCTCCTCCAGCAGCCTTCGAACCTCTTCATCTTTTTCACTCTTTAGCTTTTGCATTTCCTCTTCTATATGCTGGAGCTGAGATTGGATCTGATCTCGCTCTACAGTCAGAGTCTGGACTAAATCCTTCAAGTCTTGAGACACGTTCTCCTTCATCTGGAGTTGGAAGAGGATCTCTTCATTCTTTTTGGTCAATTCCTCGACAGACTGCTTCAGCTCACTGGCTAATGTTGTCTGTTCCTGTACAGAAATCTGGAGTTTCTGGTCTTCACCTGCTGACATTTCAAGCTTTACTTTCAAGTCTTGAACATCTGCGATCAGAGAGTTTTTCTCTTCCGTGATTTCCCTCATTCTGTCCAGCAGTTCATCCCTCTCCTGTTTAAGGTTTTTTAGCTTGTCCTGAAGTCCCTGTACAGTACTTGCATTCTGCTCCTTCATTGCATTATACTGTTGAATAAAATCTTTTGTTTTCTCATTTAATTCTTTTTCAACACCTTGCAGTATATCTCTCATATGTTGACATTCAGCCAGGGCTGAGTCTCTCTCTCTGGTTAACTCCTCACACTGTGCCTCAACCTCCTCTACGGTTAAGTGATTTCTGTCTCTAAGGAGCAATGCTGACTCACTGGATTTATTTTGGAGGTTGTCATCTTGGTCTTTATGTGTTTCACTATGTTGTTGAATCTCTCCTTGCAGCTCAGTCTCTGTTGTTATTGCTTTGTCATGAGAAAGACTTTCTCGGGCCATGTGTAATTCATCTATTTTGAATTCTAGCTCTTCTCTCTCCACCTGGAACTCCTCCTTGGTCCGTTCCAGTTCAGCCTCAAGCTCAGCCTTCACATTAGTGAGCAGTGTGAGCTCATCCTGTAACATGGTGTTCTGGGCTTTAAGTTCTTCCAGGGCTGCTCTCGGTCTTCCAGTATCTTCTCCATCACCACTGACTGAGTCAACCTGACTGCATCCAGAGAGTTCAAGCATTTTGGCTATCCCTGATCCAAGGGCAGGCTCCTCATCTTCCTCTTTCACATCTTGCAGGTAGCTGTCTGTAAAGGCAAAAATAAGCTAAAAACATTGTTTTAACCAATCCTGCTGAAGTAATGGATGGGCAGAGTTTGTACAGTACCTTTGAGAGCAAGCTGCTCGGTCAGCTGATCCTGGATCGACAGTAGACGCTCCCTCTCTGTCTCACAGTCCTCCTCCAGAGCTCTCATTTCTTCTTCATGCTGCATAATCGTCTGTGCGAGCTCCTCCTTTAGGTTCTCGTTCTCCTGCTGGGCTTCTGTCAACTTCTTTTGGTGTTCCTCCTGCAGCTCAACAATTTCCTGTGTTTTTTGCTCCTGGATGGTTTGGAGTTGCACTCGAAGGGTGTCCAGTTGAGATTCTAAGCTACGACGGAGTTCTTCAGTGGTCTCCTTTGCACTGGCCACTTCAGCTGAGTGCTCCATTTCTCTTTCACTTTGCTGCTTGTTAATTTCTTCTCTCTCTTTCAGTAGATTCTGGAAAACAGCTACTTCTTCTTGGTGTTTGCTGTTCAATTCACTGATGCTGCTTTCTAGCATCTCAATTTTACCATGGTGATCTTGTACAACACGCTCAAGCTCGTGTTGTAGTGCTGCTAGTTTATCCTGCACAAAGGTTATACAGTTATATTGAACATCCTATGATGAATTTGATTTGTTTGAAATATGCATTACCAAACTAACACAAGCGCACTAACACAGAGTTCAAATAAACCTTGAGTACGTTAATGAAACTGACATATCAACCAGTGTGTAATGTGTGTATGCTTTACCTTGGCTTTCTGCTCAGCTGAGCACTCTCCTTCTCTTTCACTCTCCCTCTGCTTGTCAATGTCTTCTCTCTCTTTCAGCAGTTTCTGGAAAAAAGCTACTTCTTCTTGATGTTTACTGCTGAATTTCTCAATGCTGCTCTCTAGAGTCTCAATTTTCTTTTGGCCATCCTCTATGACATGATTAAGCTCTCGCTGTAGCACTGCAAGTTCCTCCTATATAAATAAAGAGTGTTCTCATAATATAGCTTCATCATGCCTAAAACATTTTGGTGCTGTGCTTCAAGCACAGATCCTGTGTATGTGTGTTTCACCTTTGCTTTCTGCTCATTGCTTTCAAGATCTTTGCGAGACAGTACAAGACTTTGCTGAAGTTCTGCCTTCTCCAATAGTAGGGCATCCATCCTCCCAGTTAGCTCCTTGAACACACGATTCACATGAACTAGTGCAACATCTTAACAGTAGAATGTTTATTCTAGATATACGTTACATGTAAGATATTACAACAAACAAACCTGTAGTAGAATGGAATCATCTGAACCGATATTATTGCTTTTGGGTTGCTGTTTTAGGACTGCAATTTCTTTTTCCAAATCTAATTATTTAAGGAATATGGAATAATGTTAGATATGTGCAGAATTATTGGGAAACAGACTCAAAATAACAAAACACTGTATAATTAACTATAACAAGTGAAATCTGTAACTGAATCTTATATACCTACCCACACATCTACTCTTCATCTTCTGCATGCCTGCTATCTGCTTCTTAGCAAACTTGATAAGGTCATCTTTTGACAGGGTGTCAAGCTTTAAATAACAATAAAAGCAATACTTACAATAAATAATATTTAGAAGAACGTGCAATGTTTTCCCGTACAAGTGTAATACCTTTGACTTGACTGCACCTGCTGGAGACTGACCCACAGATTCTGCTTCTCCACCAGCGGAATCCTGATTAAGGAATTTGCAGAATTTTCATAGATTTTAGAGTGTGTCTTGCACCAAATGCAAACAAGCACAGGTTTTTTAGGTTTCTTTTTTTTTTTTTTTTAGATAAAGAGTATTGTTGGCAAGAACTTATACAACAATATAGTTTTGATGAAGAAACACTTTCAAATTTGGCGGATATGATCCAGGTACTAAAGTAATAATATAATTCATAATTTTCTTATACAGCACCTGTGATGGCAGAGAGTAGTGTTACCCGGTTCATAAATTATACAAGTGTAACTTAGGCTGTCAATAAGTTAACATCATTCAAACTAGAGAAACATAGATTTAATACACTGGAGTAACCACATTAAATTAGAAGCTTCCTAATCCTATTAATTAATTTCAATGTTTAGGATAAATTTCGCCGAGTATTTCGTACTTAATGAGGAGGTAGCTTTATGACAGTCTGTACAACTAACTACATTTTTGATGAGTTCGTTAACAATTAAACAGAGTTGATCTCACAAAGACTGAGGGTTTAGCATCATCTTATCTGTGAATTTAAAGACGCTACAAACGCACTGTTGCTAAAGCTAAATGTTGGAAGTTAAACTCTTTACCTCCATCTTGGTCGTGGTTGAACTCTTTCTTGGTCGTCTGACAAACACGGGGTAATAATATACACGTTAAATAGAGCGATACCAGCGACAATTTGGGATTTTTTCTGTATCTTTACATGAAAACATTCCGTCTGTTTTGGTTTTGAGTTAACAGGATATCATGACTTCCGCAAACGTCAGCTTATTGACGTTGGCATAATTTGTGTCACGTGCTCACTGACGCTAGACGGCCACGACACGGTTTTGTATCATTTATAGCTTAGTACGGGCGCGTTGTTTGGAATTAGCTACAACTATTTTTTGTTCATGAATATAATATGGGGGTTATAATACCAAGTACAAATACAATACACAACAGTACATTTGTTTTAACGTTTATAAATAAAGATAAAGCCTAGGTTTTGTGAAAATCATCTAGAGTAGACAATTTTTATTAAGCAAGCATTAAAACACAAATACAATATCAGCATTGTACATCTAAAAACTGAGCACTGAATGTCATCTATCACACTGTATGACTTGACATCTAAGGGCTTCCAGCATGTGTCATGTTTGACCTATGAAAAGGTCAGAAGCACCTTTGACCTGGTTCATATAGCCTGTTGGGAGGCATTGTATTATATGTTTGAGCGAGAGGTGAATAAAATAAGCACTTTAACATTGATCACTGTGGCTTTTCACTAAACACACCTCTAAAAACAAGGTAAGAAATAAAATGAAGACTTTTATTGTATTTTGACATTTGTGGACATGTGTTACCGCTGTGATTGAAGAAAGATGTGTTTGCCTCTTTTAGAGCAGCGATATCTGCCATGACATCAGTCCTTCCACAAAGTCTGGACAATCTGGCTGGACTTCTGTATTCCTGTCACGTGAGGCACAGATTTATCCGTTGAATATGGAGAGCATCTGTTTTGACACAAGTGATAGAAGCACTGACGGAAGCAGCTTGACGAGTTTCCTCTCCCCCCTGACAAGGCTGGGCTGCTCTGGGCAGAGGGGGCACCAGCTCACCAGACCCCCTGTCTCATCTGGAAGGGAGCATCTCTGCCTTCTACCCTGCATGGGTCAAATGCACCCATCCATCACAGCCTCTCCCTTGTTTTCTCCCAGGACTTCCAACAGTATTTTGCAACCATTTTTATCCCCCCACTGTGGCCGTCAGTCTGTGGCAACTTTGCTGTAATATAACTGACACCGGCTGCCATTCAGGGAGTAATGAATAGTACTGCTGAGTCTATCAGCTGAAGGAACAGACACACTTCTTCTCTTTAGGTCCATCTCCTTCTATTGCTTCCTCACACTGCTTTTTGCTTCAAACATTTCAAACACAGAATGAGACAGATTTATTATTTGTGATCTCTCCACTCTCTTGTCTTAGTGCAAAAACACAGAAATGTGTCATTTGGAGTTGATGATGATGAGCTGATGATCAATATCAGTGTCACATTTAGTGTCAGGGAGTGTAAAGGCTGGTCATGTTCAATTGCTA
>BJFM01000934.1:125004-165489 GCA_016586285.1 Arothron firmamentum
AAGGCAACAGAGTCAGTATAATGACATGTCTCACTTTTTCTCTCTGGATATGCTGTTATTTTGTTCATTCTGTAGTGCAGCAAACACCCCAGTACAAAAGGAACAGTCAAGCTAAGCTAACAGTGTGTGAGGTGTCCACATTGAACTGAACATCTTCAGCTGAGATTAATCAGCATTATTGGACAACTGCTGAAGAGGAGTGTTGTGAAGAAGGTGGCCTCTCCAGCCTTTAGTTCCCTCTTTCCGGCTCCTGCACACTTGACCTCCTACACCAATCAGGGAAAGGTGGCTCACTTATGTCACTGGCCTCCTACAGCGTTATTGAAGCCTCTCAGTGGGGCCCCACCAGAAGCCAAGAAACAATAACTTAAACAAGGGGGGGGGGACAACATTATTTGGTTACATTACAATCTCATCATGTTCCTTTCCTATTATTCTAAACAGTAAACAATAATAATGCTGGTTATTAGTAGTGCTGGTGTTTGCGATTTGAGTGAATCTTTTGTTACTTGTACTCGGCATTTTTTTGGCCCCTTTTCTGTTGACTGGATGTTATATTTATTATTTCTCTGACATTTTACCTCCACAGACTGGCAGAACCATTAATGGGTCTGACATTTTAATGTATAACTTTGACATTTTAATGTATTAATGAGGAAATAGAAAAACCCAGATTGTTCTTTTTAATATAGACCCAAACTGTGGGAAATAAATAATAATAACTGATTCTTCTGAATGGCACAGTGAGCTGAGCTGCTGGTACTGGGAACTGACCCTACATAGCAGGCTACTGTAAGTGATACTGTTTTTTAAATCAGCATTAGTAATTATTTAGACCAGTTTTGTTGTTATTGCAGTGCAGCTTAATTGCCACAGCTGTGAGAAGTATCAGTTGGAGCCTGATCCTGATGCCCACCTGTTATTGATGCTGTCGGCACCATCAGCATTGCCTCCCATCAAATTAAAACCAAACTGCCATTTGATCTCAGCAGTGATGTGATTGTCAGGTTCTAACTTTTGTCGGCAGAAGGTTCACTGCACAAAAACATCCGATGACAACAGCGGTCAGAGGTCATATTTGTTTACCTGTAGAATTCTTTTTTCTCCTGGTAAAACAGACAGAAAAGGTCACTGTTTGAAGTACTCCTGTGAGTTTAGAGAGTGGAGCGAAGCATCTGCTGATTGGACCTGAACAGCAGCGAGGGTAGCGTTTTTCTCTTCCGGGCCCATAGGCTGTGAGGGTTTTAGTTTGGTGGCTCGGCAGGAGAGCAGCACTTCATCAAGGACCGCCTGCAACCATCTCAGCCTTGATTACACCTTCCTCTTCCTCCTCCTCCTGCCCCTCTCTTACCCCCTTTTCCCTGTTATTATTGTTATAATCATACTTTCATTAGAATGTTGTGGATCAATAAATTTGTGGAATGTTGTGATGTCAAAGCTGACAACAAGTGTAAAAAAAAACACTTGGAAGACCAATCATTTAATACGTTTTAATTTTAGATTTTCAATGATTTTACTGGCTGTTGAGGGGTTCAGCAGATTTTCTGCGTTACTGTATTGTATATACCACTTTTTAACTTCAGATCCTGTGGAACTCTTTTGAATGCAGGAACTCCTCATTCCTAATTTTGCACAGGTCTTTTTTTTCTTTACCTGCTGAAATGTTGCTTCAGTCAACTGACAGGCAGGAGATGAGGTCAGTTTTTCAGGAGCTGAGAATGAGGCAGCAGCTTGTGAAAAGGAGTGATTTCTGAACATTGATTTAGCTTCTGCTTGGCTGGGCCTGCCTCTGCAAATGTGTATGTTATACTCAATGTAGGTATATCATGCATTACTCCGTTGTGCAGGCACCATGTGAGCTAATGCACACATACACTCAGCCTAGTGGGGCAGCTCTGCCATAAGTCCTGTTTAATGCATTGTTATTTTAAAAAACACAGCTTGTCACTTACATGCAAGTAATAAATACACACACAGGGGCTGGAAGCTGTCTTGTGCTGTTTCATCAGCAGTAGTGGAGATAAAACATGGTAGCTGATGGTTTCGAGAGTAATGAAGCATCAGGATTTGTCAATGACACCCCTCGTACTAAGTGTGACTGAAATACTGTCTCCTCTCTCACCCTGTTGATCTTTTTTTCTGTCTGTTCACTCCATCTCTTCCTCCTCTCTCCTCCTTTTTGTCATTCATCAGATGGGGCTGTGGCCTGCATCCAATGGCGTGTACGCGCCTTTATTGAAAAAGGCTAACAGGATATATTTCATCTGCACTGCCTCAATTTCAATCAGAGCTAATGGAAGTGCTGGCCAACGTGCTGCTCAGCCTTGGTCATAAGACTGCAGCATGCACACTGCATAAATGAAGTGATACTGTAATATAATCTGTCCAGATGAGCTCAGCATCTCAACTGTAACGTTAGTTGCTCCTCTCTTAAAACGTTACCCTCTAATGAAGAAGTACACACCAAATTAGCATTTTATGTGCAACAATGCCAAAACAATTCATATAAACTGGATCACTGCTGCATTTAAATCAATGAGCATATTTTAATTTTAGCAGTACTGCATGATAACAGACCATTATCTGTCAGATTTGTTGTATCTGTATCTGATATATTTCAAATAATAATAATAATTACTTCTGGCTGGAGTTTTAGTTCGTAGCCTGGCACAGCCAAAAGGTAGTTGCTTTCTAGGTCCAGTAGGTTTTCCACATTTTGCTGCTATGTATCCCTGGAGGTGCCATTTTGGGACAATGTACAATGTGCAGTTAAGCAGCATCAGTCAGTGTCAGAAAAGGCTGGCTCTAAATGGTAAACACACTCCATTAGAGAAATTACAGCAGCTTTAGCCTGCTGCGCAAAGAGACGGGGAAACAAAAAGTTAATGAAAACCACTTGGTAATCCATCATTTTCAGTGATACATGTAAAACACTCTGCCTATTCCTTAACGATATCTGTCAAAACTACGTTGGTTAATCTGTGATATCGTGCTGTGATGAAAGGAAATGGTCAGACAGAAGCAGCCTGCGTAATAATCAAGGCCTTGGTAAGTATTTGTTTTGAACTCACCAGCCTGCTCCTCTCCAGCCACACCAACAACAGAGAAGGTTTTTCTAATCATATTTAGGAACCTGTATCATTAATCACCCTGAAAGCACCTGTAAAACCCAATTCTCCTTGTCGTGTTTTATAGAGATCATATTCGCATTTCTTTTGGAATTCTTTTATTTTTCCGTCAGTGCATCTTCCTTGTGTCCACTGATCAAGATCAAGTGTCGTCGCACAGCCCAAATTTAATCCAGTGGGACCCAGACATCAATAATATATTAGTGGAGCAGTTAGCAGCCTAAAGATATCAGTATTGATCTCCTCCTTGGATTCAGCTTGTTTGGACTGGGAGACAAATAGCCTCTCCGCCTCTCAGAGGAACCCATTTCATTTTACAGTTAGTGCCGTTAGTGCATCCCTGCCGCTGCTGATGTCACTCACAGCATCTGGAGGTGACATTAACACTGGCTGGATTTGCTGGAAGCCTTGGCCACTGCAATTGTTTGCAGAACACAAGAGAAAGTCTGCATTTCCATTCAGGTCTGAAAGAGTGAAAAAGGTACAAAGCCTGTCAGTCTTGGCCGCATGATAATTCTGACATTCATTATGCATCCCCGCTGTTTTGACTCTTGGAGCGAGACGTTTGTAAAAACTTTGCCAATCTTACATTGGGCAAAGTATGAAAAACATGAGGTGATCACCGTTTTGGGCCTTTTCTGAGCTGAGTTTAAATACCAACTGGTTCAAAATAAGAACAAGTCTAAGCAGTTTACTGGTTGGCTTATTCAGTATTCAGTGTTTGCTTAATAACAGGAGAGATGAAAAGCAAACACTGACACAGGCAGGACACAGTGAAATGTCATAACGCTCCATCAATAATCACTGTCATCTGTATTATTTACCGCCCAAGATCAATATTAATTCACCTCAGATCTCAGCATGAAAGCATGGCTGTGTATGTTTTAATTGGCATAAATTAGTTTTCTTCTATTCTGTTTTTGTCATTCATTGTTTCTTACTGTAATTTACCTAGACATATTTATAATACTGGTCAAATCATACTGTTTTCTACATTTTATTGATATTAAATAGTCAATCAAACTGTGAAGACTTTCTAAAATGTACAATTGCAGTAAACCAGCACATTTAAGTATTAACTAGTACAATTTCTATTTTATTGATTTAAATGTAATAACAATTCCTCTGCATTTAGGAAGATCGTCCCATAGCACAGCAACAGCATTGAACTCAAAAATAAATTAGCTCATTCTTGATTTAATTACCTCTCCCCATCCACAACAGGTAATTTGATTATCGTGTGTGTCTTCCTGTATGGAGAAGAGAAAGATATGAATCGGAACAGCAGGAGCATATAAAATATTACAACCCCCCCAAGAAAACCTCAGCAGCCACAATCCACAATCCATCCAGTCAAGTTCCACTGATGTTTCCAAATTCAATACAATCTAGTTTTTACACTGCAAAAGGTAGAGCTATGAATAAAATGGTGGGGCAACATCTTAGTACCCATGGAGGAAGACCCCCCTTGATATTATATAAGTATTTGTCATTAATAGGCCAAGTTCATCGAACCCTGTAAGCAGCTGCTGTAGTATTTCTGACTTTTTATCATGGCTGATTTTTTTTTTTTTTAATGCACTGGCTCATCTGTCCATGTGTACTGGCTCAAACTGGTCACAGTCACGTGGGGTCGTCACTCTGAGCACTATCGTTACTAATGTAAGATTGTTAGGAGGGTGTTGCCCCCAGCTGTGTCGCAGGATAACATGACAATAATGTCACAACGCAAAAGACATCCCAGCACTCAGTGTTCTACATCTCCAATCCCTCAGGTAGCAAACCAAAGAGAAAGAAAATCATTCTCTCTTTGAAAACATGCTTTCAAAGTGTTTCAAGTACATGCAGCCAGTCTCTTTTCTGTATACTCTGTTTCTCCTTGTGCTATAATTAGGATTTGTTGTGCTGCTGTACTCAATTTCTCTTGTTAATTAATCAATTATTAATTGATTAGTTAATAAGTAATGTGTCTGTTCAATTAGTGATAACTGATGGGACTATGGGAGTTGTCCCGACCCCACATACCCTCCTCTGTTTTAATTGGAGTGTGGTGGTCAGGAATCAGGATGTTGTGCATACGTGCACAAACGCACGCACAGCAAAACTGTAACCACAAGAAAACAGAAAATAGGCAGAATCGCGATTCTTGCTTTTCTTAATCTTAGAGAAGAAAAAACAGATAAAGTCACTAAATAAGTGACCAAGACTACACACACACACACACACACACACACACACACACACACACACACACACACACACACACACACACACACACACACACGCACACACACACATACATGAACACACACATGCACAGATTGGGCGGCGGGGCGTGTGGAGGTGGGGGGGTTGGGGTGGACAAGTAAGCAGTCATGCAGAGATGGATGAGCAGTTTTGTGTGTGTGTGTGTGTGTGTGTGTGTGTGTGTGTGTGTGTGTGTGTGTGCATAATCAACCCAGCATCTATCATGTGTCATCTTTAAACTGACAGCCTCTGAAAGCTTTACAGAGACCGGAGGGTCCTGCCACAAGCCGGTAACCAGCAGCTGCTATCACTTCTGATCCTACACATCCTTCCTGTTTCCACAGGAGCCTCTGTAGCTGGTCAACGCTAAAACAAAATTACATTTCAGATTCACTCTCGGATGAAATGCCACAGTGCAAATGCATGTGTGATAGAAGGACACGAGCCCCTCCTGAGCACATCCTCCCTGTTGTTCAGTCGTGAGCGTCTTTCACTCCATTTTCGCTTCTGTGTTTGAAGGCTGAGGTGAATCTGTACTTGTCTGGTTCCCGCTGCTGCTGGATGAAGACAGATGTGCGGCTGCAGTGGGGCAGAAATAGGTGCTGAATTATAGACACACACACAAACATGTTTCTAGCACAACTGCGTGTCTGATGCTGTTTCAAGGACCTTTTCCCCGCACTCAGCATTAACTAAATCACTCTGACGGGCGACCCCTCCCCTCCTCCCACCCAAACCATGGTAATAGAATTTGTAAATGGCCAGTCTCACCGGCTCAGTTGATTATGAGAGGCAGCCTTTGACAAGGAGGAAGGACCGTGTTTAATGTGGCTGGACACTGGTGAAAAATGGACAGTTTGGTTGTTTATAGAGGGGTTTTTACATTACATACAACAGAGTTATTGCTGTTTTCTCTTCAGAAATATCTGTAATTTATATTCTGTCATACATATTCCACTGAGTCATTAATAAATTGAATTTCACATTAGAGAGTGGTGGTAAAAGTTCAGCGGGGAATACATTCTCCCTCAGGACACTTACAGCTTCACGTTTCATACAGTTTCATACAATCACGCGCTCCTCTCTTGTCGTCTTCCTCCAGCCTGTTAAGGTCTAATTGGAGCCGGGCTACTTACCGCCGATGGGATCAATAGAAGGGCCAACAGTGGGCACCCACCATTTTCATTACTCACCGCAGTTCAATACACAGGCTGCCGCTGCGGTAATGAGACAGGCTGCAGCATCTGTCAAAAACAAGCAGCTGCAGCCCAGTTATCTTTCCGTCGTGTGATTACGGCTTTTTCCAAATGTCCTAAAAAATATTGTAGAAGAGCTAAAAATTAGATGCATAATGTGAATGTTCCATTTATTGAGTGCAGTTTAGTACAACCGAAGATTTAAATGTGGGAGTTTTAACAGACAAGTGGTTTGCATTGGAGGTGAACATCCATGTTTGGCTGGACAGAAGTGGAAGAAGATTGATTGATTTATGATGGAATAGATGGCGGTGGAGCCAGGAATCGACCCACAGACGGACGCTTGGTGCTTGGCCTCCGCTTTGCCTGGTACCTGTCTGACTTGTCGCTGATTTGATTCCTTCCTGTTGAACCGGTGGGAGCCTTGTGGTGAGCGTGAGTACTGTGGACCGTGATCTTTTGCTCTTCATGTTTCAGGCCGGGATACAAAACGGTGTCAGAAAGAACTGAGCCTGACAGATGACTGCTCGGGCGAAAAGCACAGCAACTCCTGTCAGAACCAACCTGTCAAAGCTTCACACACTGTCCATGGACTACTGTGCACAGGAACCCTTACAAATGTCTTTTTTTTTGACATGGTGCACAATGATACATCAACAATCATTCAGGCACCATGGCAATGGACCACGGACCTTTTCAATAAAAAACAAGACAGTGTACACATTATAACGACTAAATCCTGATTTATACTGTATGTATAGAAAATGCAGGAAAGTAAAAGCAAACACCTTTATGCGGCAGCTGTGGAGAGAGGATTCCACTTCAGCAATAACTTAGTCACCATGTGATGTTTTCCATGGCTTGTTATCCAAACTGTCACCGTACCTGTCCACATGTGTTGTAGGGAGCACATCCAGATCTCAGGCTTAATTCAGTTGCAGCTACAAAGACAAACATTTTGAGATCCTTGAGACTGTGAAGTCCTGTAAACCTTAAAATTAGAAACCTCCAAACCCACAGAAATGGGTCCCACAGTTGTGACAAAGCATCATTGCATCAAAAACTACATCTAAAAACCAAGACGACTGCAACCAAACAGATTATTTGAACTGTTTTTCCACAAATAAAATGAGTCTGAGCTAATCTGCTCCATGATGAGCTAAAAATTCAATAGTTTGTTCGTCTTTAAACCTGCATTTAAGACTTACTGGAAATTTTTTTCTGTGTATGTCTAAACAGCACAATCTAGAGGTTCAGTGGGCCCATTTCTTAAATGTTTTAAAGAAAACTATAGAATCATAAATAGAGCCCACGCTGCTCAAGGAGGGACACGTGTCTCTTTTCCCAGTTTTTTCCCTCCTTACGATAGCTGCAACTGTCATAAATCCCCCATTAATTTATGTTCCTGTCTGCAGCATTGCAGACATTAATAAAATGTACCCTGGGGACAGAGTGGCTCTGTGTGTGTGTGTGTGTGTGTGTGTGTGTGTGTGTGTGTGTGTGTGTGTGTGTATGCAATGAAAATAAATTGGCCACAAAAAGGCAGTTATATACCAGCTCACAAGCACAGACTTGGTAAAGGTCTCCACTAAATCTAAACATTCTAGACGGATCAGCATCGGCAGAAGCTTTGCAAAGCATTTTAATTTGTTAGAAAAATGGGACAATTCTATAATTCCATTGTGTTCATATGGAGACTTTCACATTTAAGAAATTCCTGATGCTGTAACAAAAGATTGTAGCAATTGCATAGAATAGAATAGAATAGAATAGAATAGAATAGAATAGAATAGAATAGAATAGAATAGAATAGAATAGAATAGAATAGAATAGAATAGAGTATTTCACACCACTGTTGCAGAGTCAGACCATTGCTCTCTACACATGCCTGTGTGGAAACTAAAATGGGCCATGCTGCAGAGTGATTTGCTGGGCAATAATTAAGAATAGGCAGATTGTAGACTGACAGTTTGAAGAATTTATTCACCTAAATTTTGTCTGACATCAGCTTTTGTGCTGAAGGACAGGATCCAGGGCGTGGCTAGCTGCTGGGTGGGGCCTCCTCTGTTACGTGACACAGAGCTCTTAGTTTAATGTAAACGATAGCAATCCAGATAATTCAGGAACGCTGCAGTAAATGGGCCATGACTTATGGCTGTATGACATCATCCCTCTCTCCATCTTCTTTATCTAGCCTTTGGTCTTTCCTTAAATTTAATGTGCCGTTAGTCACTTTTGTTTGCTTTTGTTTTAGGTGCGTGCTTCTTCTCTGAGGCATTTGTGGTTCCTATGTTTCAGACAAATTAAAGTACGCTTTTCAAAGGCTGAAGGAACAACACAAAGACACATTTTGACAAATGCTTTCATTTCTTTAAGTACAACTTGAACCTGAAATCCAGGAGCCCGTCATTTATATTCCTCTAGTTATTTCAGCAGTACATTTTGGCTCTGAGCCTTAAAGTTGGTGTCTTCTGTAGATTACCTCCTCCAGGCTCTCTCTGCTTCCAGACTCCTCCTTTTAAGTCTCCTCTGGCTTAACGATCCACATGCATGCTCTGTGTGTGAACACCACTCCATGATTTCTATGTACAGCACATGCACCTGAGAATGTTGTTCAAATGAACAGTCTGAGCCATGAAATAATAATTTAAAAAACTGTTTTGTTTTGGTTTTTTTGCTGCAAGTTATAAAATATGTAAGCAGCAGCCACCTCCCTGACGTCTCTTTGTCATTTTTAGAAGGAATTAGTGATGAGTTTGGCTGCAGGGATGAATGCATACATCTTTCCACGTGCACGCGGGGTCCACATGCCAAGGATGATGTTCAGGGATTTCTCAGTCATGCTTTAAACACAGAGGAAGTCTTGGCGAGGATGTGCAGCCTGTGGCGGCGCTGACGGGTTGTTGGAGTTAATGCATATAGAAACATGCAGCTAAGGGACATTTTTCCAACATGAAAAGGTGGCAGAGTTCAATCAGAGGATCGTGGTGAAACGGCGAACAAGGGAGCCCTTGTGTGGGTCTTTTTCTGCTATATATCACACAGGAGGCAATCAACATCAATAAACATCAAAAGCTTCAATCTGGAAGACCCATTATTACTTTGCTGGAAGCCAAGTGCAGTGTTGTCCTAATGTACTCTACCGGCAGCTTTTTTTCTTTTTTTTTTTTTAACAAGAGTTTTGATATCAGGTGAAATAGAGCATCAAGGGCTACATGCATACGTAGCTGGAGAAAGTAGCTCTGATGATTAGACACTAATAGCTCATTTATAATATCTGCTTTACAAACTGGCTGAGACTGTGTATTTTCCTTTTCGAATGAAATAACCAAACATCGTGTCCTCTAATGTCAGTGCTGGTTGTGACACTACGCAGCTACTCAAGCCATTGGGACACTTTTTCTGCTTTAAACGAATAGACAAAATGCCAGATGACGCCCATATAGCTCAGATCTGGCACCATCTTGGCTTGAGAACAGACTTTACAAGTCACATTTATATGAATTTATACCTATATGTATTGCCTTTGCTGCTAATTATTGGACCGATTAGTGCAAAACCTTGGGTATCTTTCTTAGTGAGCATTTCATATTACCCACGTGTCACACATCTGTCACCTGCAGGCAAATCAGCTGACGCGGCGGCTACAACTTCCTGTCACTTACATTAATAACTGTTGTTTCCCCCTCCCCCGTCCCTCCCCTGCTACAGACAGAATAATAGCTTTCTGTTACACACTGGTCTGCAGGTGAGGGAGGTGTGCATGAGCCCCATGAGACGATGCACTGACACTGATGACATCATCAGTGCTTTCTTGCTGTAATGTGAACATGCACGTTCTTCTACTTGCCACATACTGAGAACCAAAACATGCATTCTTCCAGCAACGTGAGGACATTTTAGGAAGGGAGGTCATTTTGGCTGGTTCTCACATTCTCAAAGGGCTGTTTGAAGGTTAAGGTGTAGTTTTAAGGTTGAATTTGGTTTGGGTTAAGTTTAGGGTCGGGGTTACAGTTAGTGGTTTAGTTGGGATGGTCAGGGTTGGAATAAGGGCTGGAGAATGCGGTGTGTATAGGCAAATCCTCACAAAGGTAGGAGTACAAAAGTGTGTGTTTGTCTGTGTGTGTGTGTGTGTGTGTGTGTGTGTGTGCGCACGTGTGCGGTCATGCTTCTGAATGACAGACAGATCTGACAGTTCTGTTGTGGACAATATGATTGATGCTTCCAAGCATCCATCCATAGATTAAACCATCTACTAGCCAGACCTCCAGACCAATATCTCTCCACACACACACACACACACACACACACAAACACGCACACACACACACACACACACACACACACACACTCAACTTTAAAAAGTAAAAGAAATGCCAAAAGCACCAAATCATGATTGTGCTAAATAATATTTATTAACATCTGACCTCACATATACTCTTATGGACACCACATCAATAAATAAATAGCTTCACTGTCAACAATGGGCTGCATTTAAAAGTAGGCTAGAACCTCCAGATGCTCTTTTTGGTATACACATTTTTCCACACAAAAATACAGCATCACTGCATTTTACAACATACAGCCACAAATGTGTCAGTCAGACAGCTAACATGATTCTTTTTCCACTATTATTATTATTATTGTTATTATTATTGTGTGCATTCAGGTTTGTGGATGAAACCTAAGCTACAACACACTGAGTAGGAGGCTGATCACATGAGGAGGAAAGTTTACATTCACATTTAAGTCCAACAAGACTGCGCGACTTATAGCATAGCATCAGAACCAAACTCTACATCTTGTAACAACTTTGTTGATTTATTCCATAGTTTTGATTTGTCAGTTCCTAAATCATATCTACAGCAGTCATTTTGGACTAAGCAATGGGTTTTAACATTTAAGTTCCCCTCTAGACATGTCAATTACATGACAGTTGTGTATGAATGATGTTTACTTAGCATGTTTAACCTTGTGTGATGTCCACCACTGCTACTGGTTCTGTTTTATTTCTTAATTTGTTCAAATCTTCTATTGTTCCATCACTTAATTTGCAGAAATACAAGTTTCAATTAGTGCTGACAGTTTATGCTGAAAGTAAATGTACCAAGCAAATGTGAAACAATTAGGACAATCACAGTATTTAGTGTCAACAAAGATTTTTTCAGTAAAATAAGTCTATATGGGTGCATTTACTCTCTGTGAAGGACATTTTCCTGAACTCTTTCCACCTTTTTCAAAGGAACAACACTTATTTGAGGCTTTATAACATGGATAGATCATTATCATGTGATATAACCTCTCAATTCCAGACATTAGGGGACATAAATCTCACTAACTCATTCCTCTGTTTCAAATGTATCGCAGCTTTCATGACTGTAAATAAAACTGGGAATAAAAACAGTTCAAACCTATTTGCAGCATTAATCAATTGTCCCAAGGGCTGATCTACTGAGGTCGGGATCAATAAAGGCCAATGCTCCTGACACCACCCTGGGAGAATCAGATGTTTCCAATTGCCGCTAATTAGTGACCGCTGGACAGTCAATACAGGCGCGGTATGAAGAAACAAACTGCAGCATTAACACGCCATTTCTGAAGTTAGAATTGCTCCTGTTAAACCAGATCAGTTAATGCCAATAAAAACCTTCTGCAGCATTTTGAGATCTCTGAAGGTTTGATCTATATGCATACATCACGTGTGCTTTTATAGTTGCCAGTATGCATATTAATTTACATAACCAAATGGCATTGTAAAGAAATGGAGTGCAATTATAAAGTTACAATGTTGGTAATGAAGCAAATCCAGTAGCTGCCAGGCTGACAGGAGTGGGTTGTTTACCACTGAATAAGTGTTTATCAGTGTGGTGGATGCGGAGGCTCCTGTGGACATACATTCATCAAGGTAACCAGTGCAGGTCCCATATCCCTCATACGTCTTTAGTGCCAAAAAAAAAAAAAAAAATGTAACTTGGTAATATTTTAAGGGCCTTTGAAACCACAGATGTGGATAATACACATGGGTTTTATTTTAATGTGTGTGAAAAAAAGTTGCAATAGAACCTGATCCTACAAAGTCGTCACTATGCTAATATGGATTACCAACCATAGATTTGGCAATATTTAAATGTTATGTTGTGCATTTCAGGCCTTGCCCGCCATAGGTAGAATCAGCTGTAATAGCTGTAAGGTTGGGAGCAAAGCGTTAGCAGCGTAAAATGATCAACATCAACAAGAGATTAAAAAATACTACAGAATTAACATTTTTAAAACATTATTGCTCTAAAAATGAATGTATGGACATCTAAAACTGAAAAGCAATTTTCTTGAAGGAAAGAGGAGAATTTAATGCAAAGTATAGATGGTTTGTGTGCTCTGATAGCCATGTTACCTAACTATCATTTAATGCATAATAGCAGCAAAGAAAAAAAATATTTACGGGTATTTGCACATGCAGGCCATGGAGCTGCTTCTAGATGAACAAGTTTAATTTACAGGAATCTCAGGATAACTCCTGAACATCACTCAGCACCTGCTATCCATGCTCTTTGTTCGTTTTGTCATTTAATTAAAAAGGAAAAAACACAAATTTACATTGCATCACCCAAATTGATGACTGGCCAGGACTTAGATCAGTTGTGACCAACTCTAGATGTTTGTCCCTTCCACTTTTCCACAATGCCAAAAGCTGTTTACACCCCTGCGACATCACAGCAAATTTAAAGGAAACAAAAATATAGCTGACAATTGGAATAAATTTCTCTTGATTCTGTCAAGCGTACACACGTTTGCACACTTTTACACCTCGTTTCTCTACCACACAACTATTATTACCTGTAGCAATACAAGTTTATTGCATTTCATCTGCTGAATCTTCATTTTCCCTCAGTTTTCCGGTAGCAGCAACACCAGTTGCAGGAGTTGACTTTGCCAAAAAAACAAACATTTTATTAGCATGATAATGAGTGATGTATGCATGACAGTCATAAAATAAAACTGGTGAAGGACTCTAAAAGCACAGCAGATTGTTTGGATTTATTTTCCAGTGTGGCTGCAGAGGTCCTGAATGGTGTTGATGCCTATAATATAAACCCTTCTGCTTTCTCTTCATTGGCTCTAGTTTTCTTTGTGCCTTCGTCACATAGTCTTCATTGTAAAACTATTCTGGACTGGATGTCACTTCATCGATAAGGGCCTCAGTATTGGTGAATGTCCCCGCGAGGGATGTACCTATGATCTGCTTGACGGGTGTCATCTCTGACAGAAGGATTCCATCATGGTTCCTCACCAGTGTGGCCTTGTCCATGATCTCCTTGCTGTGCTTAGACACTACAGCATCCATGAAGTCATACTTGTGAGACAACGTGCCGCTTTCAAACAGGTACTTTGTCAGGTACGAAAAGACCACGTTTGCCAGGAAGGACGCCACCATGGACACAGACTTGAACGGAAACTTCTGCTGCACAAAATGCTCCACATCTCCGGTCAGGTAGTGGGTTTTCTCCTGCATTACCCAACCAGGGTAGTAGATGAAAGGTGGAAGTCTGAGGTAGGGCTCCCCTCCACCGATGCGCAGTAAAAGGCCAACAGCGTATGCGGCCACTGAACCGTAGGTGTTTGTGCCTTTGACAAATAACACGCTGAGAAGTTGGGGAAAGATGATGACGTAGACCAGGTCCGAACTCAGGTACCACAGGCCGTAAACTGTTCCGGTCAGCAGCGCCATCGCCGTGGCAAGAGCTCCAAATACAAAGATGGTGATCCGCATTACCCAAACAATCTCATTATCTGAGGCCTGAAGGACAAAGGGGGAGAACGTCCAACCACGTGGGGTCAACAAATGACTCATAAAATCCAACCTGTGTGCCTGTGTGGATTGTATTTAAGACGGCGATATTACCGACTGTCGGAAGGCGAGGTGATAGATGTTCCTCGCAAACATGGAGCTGGCAGAGAGGATAGATGAGTCTGCCGATGACATGACCGCGGCTGACACGGCTCCCAGACCAAAAAAGGAGATGTAGGGAGGACAGAGGTGCTGAAGCACTATGGGGAGGATCATGTCTGATTGATCCTTATCCTTCGGAGGGATGAACCCGTAAGTTGTCTGGTTCCAATCTAGAAGGAAACAGTTAAAAATATCACGTAGTCCCATTTTTAGCATATAGCATAACAAATGCTCGACTGTCAGATCCTGTTATATTGCTCTATGTGGATACGAAACTTGTCTGCAGAAGACAAATAGCCATGAATGATGCCATAAATAATGGATGCTGATTGAGAATATGACAACCGTGTAATATTAACTAAAATCAACACACTTATACGTCAGTTTCTGCAAGTTATAAAATTAAGTAATCAGTATTAAAGATCCCATTATGTTCTTGCACTAATAGTATTTTAATGACTGGGATGATTAATACTCATATTATAACTGATGTATAATATGTCCATAACATTATTTCAATGAGACATTTTGAGCTGATTAAATACAGCAGAATAAAAATTGGAAGGGATAAAACTCTTGAGATGCTCTATCAGTCCTGATTGTTCAGATGTGTGAATGGGTGTTTTGTCACAAGTATCTGAGTTAAAAGAGGGCAAAATAATTACCAAGATATTTTAGCTAAGACTTTTACTGGAACAGTCAACAGATGCAGTGCTTTGAATAGCAGACATTACATTGGCCACCAAAGGAACGTGTTCCTGTCCTCCATGCACATCCATCTCCACCCGCTCTCCACCCGCTCTCCACTACACTGTTAGATCCTTATATTTAAGGTAAAAAATATTTTTTCTTATGCTGCTTAACCCGCTAACACCCATTAAGACTTTTTCACTCGTTCTGTTCTTCATAAATGTCACACATTTGCTTCCTTCCTTGGATATTTGCAAATACTTAATGCCTGTTATGAAACATTTTTTGACAGATAACATTAATTAGCTCCTCTACGGATGAAAAATTACTCAGCTGGCATAGCTTAATGGCCGTCTTCTCCCTCTCTCTCTGAGGGAGGAATTATCTGATGTTCGCGTCTCCAGACGCTGAGTGAATTTACACGTCTGGAAGAAAATGGCTGCTGGGCTGCAAGCTCCTCACGGAGGCATTGTGTAGCCTTTGATGATGCTTTCCTTTTTAAATAAAGGATCAAATTCCTGGATGTTTGGCTTTTCTTGTGATGTTTTATGAAACCATATTAATTAATGTGTAGATGGGCTGGTGTGTGTTTTTGAGTTAACAGCTGCAAAAAAAGAGTGTGTGCAGAATAAAAATAGAGTGTGTGCAGAGTAAAAATATTACACTGCAGTTTTCATCTTAGGCTATTATATATATATATAGTATAGTAGGTTATATTAGTATAGTAGTTTGACCATTGAACTAATATTTACCAGTGGAGGCCCCTATAGCTCCGATGAGGACAGAGGGGACCGCCATGACCAAACAGCCGAAAGCGGCGAGGAAGGAGAGGACCTGGGCGTAGGAAGCTGAAGAGGCAGAAAGAACCCGTTGAAAATAGACCTGCCAGGGAATCCCCCCCAAGATCTAGAAACAGAGACACCACAGGAAATACCAGACCAGATCAAACCAAACAGTCACCTTCACTTAAAGCTCTAAATTGCATGCTATTTAATACTGGATTTGTCTACAACAGTGTTTTAATGTTTGATGAATCTTAATTAAAAGTGTCTCACTAATAAGCAGAAATTGTCAAGCCAGAGCCAGTTGTCTTCAGACTCAATCTTCCCCAACCAGGGGGGCTGGTGTATTGCTTCCTTAGCTGAAACTGTGATGTCTGACACAGCAGGATTGGACAAAGCGAAAGGCACGCTGATCCACTGTTGCAGAGGAAAAAGTCGAGTAATCATTTCATTACACCTATACATTAGAAACTACAGGCTATTACAACTATTTCAGTATACACCGTGTTTGTGCAGGTATATGACAGTAAAACTCACCAAGCCCATAAAGATGCAGAAGAGTTGGACCACATCAGTATACGCCACAGAGTAAAGACCTCCCACAAGTGTGTATAAGATGGCAATCAATGCTGAGATCACCACCGACACGTTGATGTTTATGTCCACGATTACGCTCAGAGTGGCACCTGCACAAGTAATGTATTGGTGAAACAAAATCATCTAAAGGTGTGAATATGATAAAAGACAAAACCAGACTTGAGTTTTCTTGCAATCATCCTGTCCACTGTCTTGTGTGTGACTCAGCCCCTCAGTCAGAGGAACATAGACCTGCAGCCCACTGATCATGCAGGGCAGACACACTGCAGAGGAGGGACTGTAATCTGCTGGCTCTGGCCACCCACACACACACAAACACACACACACTCTCACCTGCCGACGCTTGCTTGAACCTGGACATTTTAGATTATTGTCATGGGTCCATATATCTGAGGGAACCTACCCAGAGCAGACAAAATGGCAGCAGACCAGAAGATTTCCCCCATGAGTGCCGGGATGAAGAGCAGGCCGCCCATCCTTTTTCCATATAGCTGCTGGAATGGATCCAGCATTGTGACGTATCCACGGGTGCGCATCGGCTTTGCAAAGAAAAGCCCTCCTGAATGATATCGCACATAACAAGAATGAGTTCAGCTTTTCCAATAAATGCAGTTGTGTGATATTAGTTTGAGAATGTGACTGTTTATTGTAAAAACAAGTGTTACGATATGAACAAAGACACTGATTCTTACCTACTACTAGGCTGAGAGCATAACCAAAGGGGGCCTGGGCCCAAGCCAGGCCATAGTCTGGCAGGTAGACGTACTCCGCTGTGCCATTGATGTAGCCTCCACCCACCCAAGTAGCTGGAAATGGACAGAAGACGGCAAATTGCTCCAGTATTTAAAAAAAAATGTAAAAAAAAATCTGACTTTCAGGAAGTGTTGGATCCATAAACTCACCTGTCATTGTGAATCCGCCTATAAACAATCCGATGTCCCTCCCCCCGACCATGATGCTTTCGCTTCGCCCTCCACCATCACCAACGCCGGAGTTCTTGTTCTTCCAGGCGGCCCAGATCCCCACAAAAAGGATCAAGATGTAGAAGATGATAATGGCCACGAGGCCCTCTACGTGGATGGTCATGTTCCTCCTTCCACTTGTCCAGATCAATTGAAACAGTGCACAAAGGGCTGGGTTTGCATGGAGAGAACTCAGAAGAGGTTTGGAGCTCCTGTGCGTAGATTGATGTAAGGCTTTAAGTCATTAAAATCAAATATGAATCAAATATCACAGTGACTGATGGAGGTGGCAGATAATAGAGTATAATTCCAATTTGAGAATAAAGACACCTGGGGAGAGATCTGAATTGATTTTCTTAAATAAAGGTTGTTGAACTTTCAAAGTTAAAATGTATGGCATTTGTGTGCATATGCATTCTTATGTCTCTTCAGGTGGGGGTGCTTAACTATGATAACTGGCTGTGGTTGAAGCTAGCATAGTTATAGTAGAGGGCAGTAACAATACAAGGTTACATAATGTTTGTTTTGTGATCAAAGCTCCTCGGTCTTAATCTTTTGAAGATCAAGTGTCAAAGTCTTTTGAGATCATATTACTCTTTAATCTTATTTCTGCATGAGGCCTGGGTCACCTGACTTGGTTGGGCAGTGTTTTCAAATGTGCTTCTCTTTGCACCAGTAAGTTTTGGATCGTAACCTGTCGGGCTTTCTCACACTCCAGTAATAGAAATTATGTCAATTTAAGGTTTTTACGCACGGTCATATCCAACACTGATAAGTAAATTACCAGCCAATTATATGTCTATCTAAAAACACAAATTTAAGATTCAAAATGAACATTTTCTGTTGTGTTAGTTGTGCAGCTCCATGGCTGGGACCATCAGTTGTGTTGTGTAGAAATGTGGTGGGAACACAGTTGACAGCCCTATTTGACAACTGCTAGAATCCATATCATGGCAAAAACCAAAAAGCAAGGTAAAGAGAAATGAAGCCGTTTTTGCAGCCGTGCAAAAACCTTGAAGACATCTCAAGTTCAGTCATGAAAACCATCAAGCACTACAATGAAAGTGGCTCATACATGTACCGCCTCGGGGAAGAAAGACTAAGAGTCACCTCTGCTGCTCAGGATGAGTTTATCCGAAACAACAACCTCAGAAATCAGACGTTAACAGCACCTCAGTTTAGAGCCCAGATAAATGCCACACATCTCTACATTAACGAGACTGGATGAATCAGCCCGTGGTGGTCAAATAGTTACTACGAAACCACTACTAAGCAAAAACAACGAGCAGAAGAGATTTGTTTGGGCCAAGAAACACAAGGAAAGCGGAAACCACGGCAGTGACATGTCATTCTATAAGGTTTGCATTTATTTGGACCAGCTTTTATTTTTCAACAGGCCATGACCCCTAACACCCAGGCTGTGTAGGGCTATCTGACCAGGTCTGGTGCTGACCTGGAGCTTCCAGGTGTTCCTTCAGAGTTGTGATGCTGTCAATGAGATTCTACAATGTAAACAGCACAGCATATACACAGTATTTCACAAATACTTTTCAGAATAATCTGTTTCTCAGCCTACAGCTCATGGTCTATCTTATTTACCTTTACTTACTGTTCGAGACGATAGCAAACTTCCTGGAAATTCAACTCAAAGTTTAGCTGCATGAAAATCTCTGCTAGCTTAATACCTGAGCAACATGTAATGCTGTAAACACAGATTTGGAACCCCAATGAATTATTTTAACCTGCTTCGAGTTAACCCCGACTGGATCTTAATTTAACTCCAAGGCTCACCTTTAAGGTTTTTAAAAGTATGTAACACTTTGCTAGCGACATTAGCATGCTAACACTAATTAGCGTCAGCTAAGAGATCATAACTCTCCGGAAAATCAATTTACAGTTCTAAGCAGTTCTACGTCGTACTCTTAATGTATCTTCAGTTTTCAATTTTACCTGTGAAGTTTTTCAATTCTGACTTAAAAAAAAAAAAAAAAAATCAGATCAATATAAGCTTTTTTCTCGACTTCACCCACGACCCATTAGCAGGCAATAGGTTAAAAACATAGATAGGTATTAAAGTAAGATGATCACCTCAAGAACTTTTTTGTGCCCCGAAAAGAGAGCAGATACAGTTCCTGCCATCCCAACCAAACAAGACACAGCCCATGACTGAACCCAGAGATGCCTATCGCCTCTACTCTCTCCTTGATCAAGAAATCATTTAGAAGACAAAACAGATCATGTTAATTACCAGAGCAGAGTAGAAGTAACCTGGGGCTTAACGTAAAAGGGGCTACACGTCAAAAGACACAAATGAAAGATTCAATAAGCCCCTTTCTGCTCTAATAATTGCAGAGCCAAACATACTCCTGATGTTGAAAATCTGTTTAAACTCTTATCCCACAGTCTGTACGCGCATCCGTGAAAGACTTGAACTGGTTCTGGTTCCACCACGACGCACACGCCCAAACGCAAATGATGGAGCATCAGTTAGTGTTAACATGGAGATAACCTTCAAATCCACTAATAAAATATTGATTGTGGCTTACAAAACATGTTACACTGAAGATTGTCGGTGTTTTACGCACCACGACGCCTCACTTTGAGTTAATCCATTCATTTTGACTGATCGTGTGCGCAATGGCAGGGATTTTTTTTTTTTTAGACATTTTTGCACCAAAGTTATTCTATACTCTTCACTGAAGCGCAGTCAACATTTCAATCTGTTGATATTGTGCGTAAAAGTCACTTAATGGACCACAAGCGCATCGACGGAAAAGTCTAGCAGAGTTTTATTTATGATCATGGAAACAGCAGAGATGCTGCCGTGTTTGGTTTTCGCTGCTCTGCATCACAAGAAGCAAACTGCGGGCTTCAGCTCCGCGCTGCGCTGACACTATGATTCCAGGGGCCGGAATTGCTTTATTGACCTGTCTTTAAATCAACAACTGTCACAATCATCAAATACAAACAAAGCATTTTTTTTTCAAAGAGCAAAAGATGATGAAAATAAGATAAATAAAACTGCCTTACCTTTGTGGTGAAGAAACTGGAGAAAATACAGCACCAAGGCATCCAAAAGATCTTTTAAAAAGTGACAAAACGCATTCTAACTTGGGATTTTGTGTCTTTTGCAAATCCACAAAGGCGACTAAACACAACTGTCCTGTTTTTTCACATCACGGAGCTCGGAGAAAAGAGAGGGAGAAGGAAAATAGCGAGGGACAGGGGAGAGAGGGTGGAGGTGGGTGGAGGACTGGAGATGAATGGGAGTGGTGGTTTTATTGGGTGCTGTCAGGGTGGGTAGATGCTGAATGAATGTCTTCGAGGTCAAAACGAAAATAGCATAGAGTGTGGCATGACGCACACTCTGGGAAAGCTTTCTAATATTATGAGATTGTGGCAAGAAGCCTTTACTTTGCCAGGTAACGTTCCAGGTCAGGATTATCTGACCATGTCTCTCCACACTTGGCGAATTTGCTTTGCGCACGCAGGCTGTGTGTGATGGAAACGTTTCCAGCCAGAACCGATAAATGTAATCGGCAGTCAGGTAGTTTTAAATAGGTTCAGCAGAAATCGAACCATAGTTTTCATAACTGTCGGTTATATGAGAGCTCTCCTGTAAGTTATATGCAGCCTATTTATTTTCTGAGAATAGGAAAAAAACGACCTTCCCCAACTTCTTGCGCGGCTGACAGGTAGACGGAGGGTGAGCCTAATTGGGAGGGTTTCTTCCGAATGAGGTTCAGAAAAATATCTCCAAAATATTACATGTTTTTGTTAAGGCAGCCTTGAAGGAGCAGCCAGACAAAAATGGTGATAAATCCTTTATTTAAGACAAATGAGTGAGAGATTAAATCAATACAACTGTAAAGGACACTCTGAAAAGTTGTCAGTTACCTTCACCATGGGGATACACGCTTGGCTAGGCCAGTTTTAATGCCAGTATTGATGGTAAATACTGGGGCCCCTAAACCTCACGACAGAATTAAAAGATGTTCTAAGAAGCGTCTAGGTTGCCTGTCTCAAGAGTCCTTTGTCGCCATCTAGTGACTCAAAATATTTACGCCAAGAATTATTAACGCTGGCTTGAATTAAATAACACAAAAGATTATAAGTGTTTTGGCACATGTAGACCGTGCTTTTATTTTTTCAGGCTCCATTTGTAGGATCGCAGCTGAATTTCTAAGCATATAAACTCAGGGATGTCCAGAGTGACATGATTATTGCTGGCAGGCTTCAAGCGACGTATCAGGGCTTCCATCATTTGAGAGCCAATGGCTCCGACTGGTGTTGGAAAAGTTTTATGCCAGCCTGAATCACCGTCCATTATTTTATTGTCCTCGTCTGTGCTTTTCGTTGGTGCACTCATTTGCAGTAATATGCTGCCACCTTGTGGCTGATCAAGTACATGGCACAACAAGTCGCTCCTCAGTCTTCAATCAGGTTATATTTGAGTTAAATTATATAGTCAACTTTTTCAGACTTAACTTACAGGTGCATAAAAGATAGAAAAACCTGATGCCAATGCAGATCATTACTAAAAGTTTGGTTATTCTGATATTGGTTTATGCTTACACATAGTTATCAAGTTTGTAGCCACTGCAGCAAATGGAGCAAAGCGAGGAGGCATGGTTGTCCCTCAGGGCCTCAGGGGGCTTGTAAGGAGGAGCTGGAGGATATATGTGATTGAAGGCAGGGGGAGGTGATGACAGCTGATTCATCTGCCTGTGGATGGAGCCGTGTGACCCGTCACTCCTGCTGCTCCAGCACAGCAACAGCCCTCCCACCAAGCTGAGGAAGGCTGACGCGTAGCCCAGGTACACAGCCAGACCGATCTCGTACTTCAGCCCGTTGAAGAAGGGGTTATAGAAATCCATAATGATGTCACTGGTAGTCCAGGCGACAGTTACCAGGCAAAGCACACCAGCGCAGAGAAAGGAAATGGCCCCGCACAGCGCCAGGAGCGACTTCATTGATGAGCCCTGAGCGAAGGACGTACACTTCAAACCCATCACAGACAACAGACAAGCCAGGACCGAGGCCATGCAGGAGAGCACCATGAGGGCCCGCGCTACCTAACGAAGAT
Source organism: Arothron firmamentum (assembly GCA_016586285.1). Lineage (NCBI taxonomy): Eukaryota > Metazoa > Chordata > Actinopteri > Tetraodontiformes > Tetraodontidae > Arothron > Arothron firmamentum. Next base: position 147,641 of record BJFM01000934.1, read on the forward strand.
GATGAGAACCTTGAGACCGAACCCAGACTGGAGGTCTTCCTCACCAGATCAGAAATGGTGAAATAACAAATATGTCTGAGATCGATCATCCATACCTGCAGGTCGTGTGGCAGAGCCAGCAGAGATCTGTACAGCTCACACTGATAGATGCCTGTGCTGCGCCACAGGCACTCCATCCACAGCCCCATCATGTAACCACTGGCTGTGATGATGTTGGCGCCCACATAAGCAGTGCTGCGCCACTGCGGCAGCAGGGTGGCAGCGACCGCTCCTGCAAACCCCAGGAGGCCGAGGAAGAAGCCAAGGAGCTGAACAGCCGTGCTGGCCATGCTTTACCCGCTCAGATGCTGTGAAGTGTAGAGAATCTGTGGAGAAGTGTGTCAGCCACAGGAGACTCAATTAAGACATATTAAATCATCAATATTAAGCTGATCTATAGATATAGATATCTGAAGGCTACTTTTAGAGAAAAACAAGCTTGCTCAGGATTCTCCTGTGATTTGCATTGTTCCGATCAGTGTGAATAAACTCCACCGAGCTCAGACGCAGTCACCGATCCAGAGCCATTCCTCAGGCGTCTCCAGACGAAACCGCTGAGAATCGGTCTGTGTTGAGTGGCAGGTGACAGCATCTGTAACTAATGAGAGCAGCGTTCAGCTTCACCTGTTTAATACTCTCCTCTGGAGGGCAAACCGCAGCAGGCTGTCTGCAAAGCTCCGACCCTGAGAAGAACATAGCAGGAAGAAATCATAGATTTACAGAAAGCAGCCAAGCTGACAGTGTTTTTAATAAACACGCTAATTCTCTATGTTTTTCACAGTGCCACCGACAGCGAGAGGCTTGATGATGAAGCATTTTACCTTGTAATCAGCAAAAGGTGGAGTAATTTCACAAATGACACAATGACTGAGCTTTTTTCTGACCAGTTTTTGCTTGTCACAAAGTTTTATAACTGACCAGGAAAGTCCTGGGCTTAAATACCACGCCATGTGAAACTCATTTGTAGTTGAACATTTACTTTTGTTCTGTCACTGATTGAACAAAATGTACTGTAGATAAAATAATAATTATGAAAGATTAAATAGGCTAGTACTCTCGCAAAAATTCCAGCTGTTTTAACTCCTTCAAAAAGTGCTTATGGTGGTCAATAAAAAGAGAATATCTGTTAGCACCTAATGACACAAAAAGGCCGATGGTGTCAATGACAGGTATGTTTGTTATGTCTCTATGTCACCTGGTTGTTTGTCTCTATGTCACCTGTGATTAACTGGTAACTTTGCCCAACTGGTGAGCCAGTGCAGCATACAGCACGCAGGTGTGCAAATCAAAGTGTCATGACACAATTACATGACATTCCTCAAGGACTATTATTAACAGAATTAAAACATAAACAATCTTTGGTCTAGCACAAAGAGCACTTTATATGAGATGTGAAGCAACCTAAATTTAACCATGCTCAAGAATGCAAGTGAAAACTCACTGAAAGACAATGAACTAATTGATTATAATTAAAGCAGGTTCCAACACAAGAGCAACCATTGGCCCTAGAGGTTCTACCCCCACTGGAAGCACTATCTCTGACAAAGGACAATTAAATCAAATGAAACCTGACAACACAGTGAATGCCACTTCAGATTTCTACTGTTCAGACCCATTAGGGTTCTGCAGAACTGTTACAGTTGCATTACAGGGCCCCTGCAAGCTCCCTTAGCGCCCTAAGCATAACCCACCGTGACGTCCTGCTGATACAAGGTTGTTTTCCAGCATTCTCCTGGGTTTGACCATGCTGTTGTTCTCTGTGAGAGCTCTACATCGAAGGGATGATCCTCGCCAAGGCCTGCCCGCGGAGACGCCATTTCAATGTGGAACACTTAATAGCTTTAGTTAAACAGAATAAGCCTGTGATTAGCAGCTGAGCATTCTTTCTTCATTATAAAAGCTCTCCTCCTTCATGGATGACACATTCAATTTGAGGATCATAATTAAACAGTTCTCATTTATTCCTGGGGCAGACAATGAGAGTTTTTTAACCAATGGTGGAGAATTAGAAGAAAATATAAAAAAAGAGATATAGTCTCACAAAGATTGTGCATATTTTTTATGTTTTATATTCTGACATAGATATTATTATGTCATAATCCTAATTTACCATTTTGTTAAACTGTATTTTTTTTTTATCGTTATGGAATATTGGCAAAAACTGTAAAAGCATTCACATACGTAATTATTATTTTAAGGATGTAATCGTTTGAGATTGGCTTTTGTAAAAGAATCTGTGTTTTTGTTTATTATTGGAACTATAGCGCATTTTTTGCGCGCTCTATTTGTCGGAAGACGGTAGGATTTGGACATTTAAATCCAAGAAGGTAACGCTACGTAGATCGGTAGGGCAATTTAACATATATAACTTTTTGACATATATAACTTATTCAACATAAGGTTGTATCATTTTTACAAGTTAGTTAATGATTATTGCGTTACTAAATGAATAACGGCCCGAATTCAAGAAAAATTGCTGAGAATTCGAGCTAGCTAGCTAGTTATGGTAAACGATCATAGGCTACTTCCTAATTACTTAAATGCTAGTTTTAATGTAAAAACTGTTTATTTCATTGTTTTCTCTCTCTCGATATACAGGTAATCTCAGCGGTGGCGATAATGGTGAAGACACCTTACAGAAATGCACGGAGCTTTCCTGACTGTTACAAGCCCAGGCGGACTCCGTACCGGGGACGGCCAGCCAGGACCATCGTAACCCGCAGTCAGTCTCACTTCGGCGGCGACAGGTTTCCCTGGCTGCCGTCGGAGGTGTTCGAAATGATCCTGGACAGAATGTCTGGTAAGCAGCATAGCAAAAACAGTGAAATAAGATGACCATTAAAGCAGAGTTGAATACAGAAATGTGTGTTTATATAGAATAATTTATTATTTAGATGGAGATGTTGACTTGGAGCGTCAACATAGTATTATTTAGAAAATCAATAGGTCTAAGTTGCATTGGATGCAAATGTGTATGTTTCAGTGCGGGACCTCAGCATCTTCAGCATGGTGTCCAAGGAAATTAATGGACAGATCAGGGCCTACATCTCCTCCGTGACCTGGAGGGAGAGAATGATCAATGGAAACTTTCATCATTCCACCAGCCTCAAACAGACACCCATATTTGGACATTATAAAGATCTGAGTAAGTGACACTTTGGCTTTAATGTGGATATATATTCATTGGTACGGGCATATTGCATTGAATGTATTTACCAGTGGAAAATAGATAGCATGTATGAACTGAAGGAACTCAGAGAATTATGTGTTAAACTTTTTTTATTTATTTTTTTTTGCTTTCAGGTTTATTGTTCAAAAGGTCTACCCTGCTGCTCCCAACAAAGGAAAGGTTAAAATTTATCTTTAGCAAGATTTCACAGGTAAGTAGCATACATATATTATAATATTTACATATATCAATATTGTCACAGACCTGCATGTATTTTGCTCTAACTGCACATAGTCTTCCTGTAATAACTGTATTCTTTGTATGTTTCGTGTTATTGAGATTCCCTGCTTCTCCATGGACCAGTGTCTGTTGCCAGGCTGCATTGGCCTCTCCTGCTTTGGGGTCTTCCTTCAGGTGGGAGGTTATTCAAGGACAAATGAGTGACATTAAGTTGTAAATACATTACAACTTCCTTACAAGGAAGGAAATGTAGAATATGACATCACCAATGTGCCCTGTGTACTACCTGCATCTGAGTGTTTTGTTCCACGTTTCAAAGACTCTGATCGCAGGCTGGGATAAACTGGAATGCCACAGAGTGTTCAAATTCCTGTGTGAACTCACTAATCTGCAGAACAAGGTTGAGGCCGTTCTAACCGAAAGACCAGGTGAGTGACTCTGGAGGCAAAAAATCTGCATAGGAACAGCAGAAGATTTTTATAAGATCCTGTGCGCCTTTCCACAGGACTGAAGTCGCACCAGGAGCTGCAGATCCGTCTTTTTTGCCGTCACGTTCTGTTGGACCATTGGCCAAACCGGCCAGTCAAGCAGTTCTGGCTAAATCTTCTCCTCAGGCCTTGGCCGCTCGTCAACCAGGCGCACTTATTGTTCATCCTCTACGGACCCTCTTGCCCCGACGGTAAGAATTAACATCATTTACCACACATTCTATATCTTATCTGTTTCCAGATTGATCTGAATAGGGTGAATGTTGTCTGATTGTTGCCTTGCTCATTCAGGATTTCTGTCATGTGTTTTGAAATGTGGCACAAACATATCATGCAGGAACCCTGAGTTGGTACAGCCTGATGGAGGTGGGACGTCCTCACAGCGCTCTTTTGGATTTCGCCAATGCCATCCATCTCCTTTTTGGTGACACTGACATGGAGGACCAGTCCAATCAGTCGATGCTGACCATCTTAGAGGAGCTCATCGGTATCACATTTTATCAGTTGCCAGCACTTTGCAGCTCACGCGCAAGAGCCCAATGTCAGAGAAAAGAAGTCTTCCTCTGTTTGTGCACCCTTTCTTTTTCTCCTCCAGTTATTCCCCAGCAGTGGCATGAGGAGAACGTGGCTCATCTCCTGCTGCTGTGCGAGAGCTCACTGTGCTACTTCATTCTAGCCAGTAAGGCCATAAATGGGCGTCTGTTTGAGGTTTCCAGACTCTTGGTCCATATCGTGCTGGTGAGTGTGTTACATCCAATCAATAATAATTCATTTTAAGTTGAAGTTCTATTTTAATAAAGGCTAACTCGTTTAGCTCTGTGATTACTGTAGCTAAAGTAAACTATGCCTTTGATGGCTACCGGTTTGGCTATGGGAAGCCTGGATGAGACTCCGGATGAGGAGCTCTGCTCTGGGTGACTCTGGGTCGTTTAACAGGCCCATCATTTGAAGACTGAGAAGATGAGGACTACAAACAACGAGTATTATATTTTCACATCTACAGATTAACGCTGAGTTGAACAGCAATGAAGACTGTTCTTTTTCAATTCAGTTTTTCTTGACATTGTCCAAAATTGCCAACAAAGCCTGATATAAGGTTATTATTATTATGGAAGAGAGATATTCATGTTATGTGCGGGTGAAGCTGACGAGCTTTCCCTCCTCAGGTGTGTGAGAAGGAGCACTATCAGGTGTCCTGGGTAGTGAAGCTGGTGCACCAGATCTACAGCCTCCTCAGTACAGCTGCGGAAAAGTTCCGCTTCATCCAGCAACTGGAGAGCATGTTTTCTCTGGTAACCATGGAGATGTTGCAGTTTTCTGGAACAGGTGGGGCCACTTTCTGACTAATAGTCAACATTCCATGCAATTCTGCCTGTTTTCAATTACCAATAATCGATAATAGTTTTCCGAGTGCCTCCAGAAAGTCTTTGCTATAAGGTCCCCTTCACATATGAGTCATTGAATCCATAATGTGTTTACAGCAAACAATCTTGGAGACCTGGGATCTCTCCACTCCCTGCATTTCTTCCTGAACTTGACTGCTCGTTTCCATACTAAACTCCTCCAAATGTTCCTCCGGTAGGGTGAACACACTCCAGTGTGGCTGAAAGTTGCTTCACAGTTTGATACAGTGGTTTATAAACCCATGTTGTCTCAGTTTTAAGAATGTGTGTTAATTTTTGCAGACTTATATATCAGTAACAACGTTTGTTACAACAACTATTTATGAGTAATATTAATCCTGTAAAGAGTGCAGTGATTGCATTGTTTTTGTACTTTTAAAATTAAAGTATTTATTACTAAATCTTGCTTCATTTTAATGTATTGAAATGAATTGGTACAGTATTTTTAAGGTAAGCATGACAGACACTCATCAAATTACAAGTTTTAATCAACGACAATTGATATAAAGAAAATTGTGCAGTTGAATAATAAAAAAAATCAGCTTACTGAATAAGCACAGTTTACATTTAGATCAATATTAATGTGTAACACAATGGTTTAACTATTTGTGAACAGACAGATTAGCAGGATTATTTTGGTGATCGACAGTAGGAGAGCTACTGGGATCTTTAAGTTTTAAGGCCTACAACATCAAGTGTGAGGAAGAGACTGTGTAAGATCCCGGTGCCATATTGCCTCTCACAGTTCGTTAGTTCACATGCTCACTGTTTTGATATGACCTGAAAGAAATGGGAAACACTAGGAAATATATGCAAGTGGATATAAAATAACCTGGCCAAATGCAGATGTCACATTAAAAGGCATTATTTGGTGGGGACTGGATGTGAATCCCACCCAGATGCAAACTACCACATGACACGCAACACACAGATACTTACTTTCCAAACTGTTCTGTGGGTATAAAAGTAAAAATGTGGTTAACTTTTGTAGTTTTTCATAGTTTTAATTTGACTAACCAAGCCAAATCCTGGGCTTTCTGTTTTTATTTCATTAGTTAGCCTGGATGCAGAAACTTTGCGGCCCTGTCTCATTAAACACGTTACCTTGCAGCCAGTCGAGCCCCTCCTGTAGCCCCTCACCTTTGATGGCGCTGCTGCCACTAAAGACAAAAGAAAGCAGGAATAAAGGGTGGAGTCAAGGATTAGGTTAATTTTCTCACGACTTTCTTAGCTCCTAATCCAGCTCCCTTACATCATGTAATCAGTAGACAAGGTGGACAACAGTTGTATAAACAGAGGCAGGCTTTTGTAATAATGATTAACCAGTATAATGGAAACGAGCGGATGAACGAGCTCAGGAGGTCATGTGTAAACAACCCTGGTCAGTCTCTGTTTGTCATTTCTTTTTAAGTCTTTAAGCTGTAGATCCAGGTGACCTTTTTGAACCAAGTGCAAGTGCGAACCCACAGTGGCCCCTCTCAATATCTTACCAGATGTGCCACGGTTTGTCTTGAATGTTCTCCAAACACAACATCTGGGAGACCTTCACAGAGGTCATGGCGTCCTGCAGATCCATCTTGTTTGCAAAGAACAACACAGGGATTTTCCTGCAGCGGATGTCTAAGTAAGCAGACAGACGGCAGAGAAGAGTGTCGCACGCAGCAGGTTGAGGGTGAATTTCACAGATTTGCTGCAAAGCATCACTTCATTTGCACCTTCGTGGCTGAGAAGCGTGTCTAGCTCCTCTTTGGCAACAACCATCCTCAGTCTGTCGCTGCTGTCAATGACGAATATGACGGCGTGGCTTTCTCTGCGGAGGACGAGGGAAGTCGAGAAGCTGACATGGTGCCTTTAATGTGGTGTTCAATGAACGATTGATCAGTTTTATACTTGTAATAATGCTCCCATAGATTTCTGTATCTGCTCTGCCCTGACATGTCAAACACTGTAAAGGACAAGCTGCATGCAGGAGACAGACAGATGGAAAAACAACAACAACAACATGCGGTTAGTTCAATTCTTGACAATGATCAACATGAATAACACCATCTTCATAAAATTTTTACCTTGAGCTCTTGAACTTTTCAATGTTGAAGCCAATAGTTGGGACGATTTCTTGCGTCTGTGTCTGTCCCGCACACACACACACACACACACACACACACACACACACACACACACACACACACACACACACACACACACACACACACACACACACAAACAAACAAACAAACAAAAAACGGATGAGATGACCAAAGTATGACAAAAAAAGGGGAGGACAAGAGCAAGAAGTACATTATGTCCTTTACCTGGCTAACATGTTTCCACTCCTCTGAAAATGGGCCTAAAAGACTTGAATGCTGACAACAAACAGTCAGAAATGAATCAGAAACACGTTCATGTAAAGATCCATCATAATGTACTCACATTAGATGGTTTGAGTTGGTTGATGATGGTTGTTTTGCCGCTGTTGTCAAGTCCCAGACACAAAACATTGACCTCCTTCTTCCTCAGGCCGAGCCAGGATGATAGCTTATCCAGCAGCCCCATTGCACACCCGACCACAGACTCGACACCACCGCAGACTTAACGCATCACCCCATAGATCGGCTCAGGAGCTGGTTTTTAAATATGCGAGATGTGTCTAATTTCTCAGACGCGATGCCTGACAGAGCTGAGGACGCAGCCTTTCCAGGAGTCGCTGTGAGCGGAGTCACAGGTTGGGGAGGCTTGCCTGCCCAGCCCGGCTTTGTGACAGGTAATCCTATTAGGGTGATTTAATCTCTGGAAGAACCTGGCGACCCAATCGTAGAGTATGAAGCTTTTTAGCATAACCCAACCTTATGGATACTTCTGGCAATCTGTTAGTGTTTTTGTAGATCCATGGCAAAAGACCACAGGGAGGTAATCGGTGTTCAAGGAGGGTTGTGCCAGAGAATGATTAATATAGAATATGTCAGAATAACGCATGACATACATTGCGTTGGGCTGTCCTTGTCCTTAAAGACAGGCCTGGAGCTGGACAGTGGTCCAACAGCGCCATCTGTGTGTTACCAGTTCAAATAACTTTCATTGAAGAGGTTTACTCACCTAAAATCACCATGTTATTTCACATAGATTTAGAAAAAAAGGGGAGAAAAGATGAGGATTCATGGCCCCTTCTGCATTTTTCCAAACCACCTTTTCATTACAATTTTGAGACAAAAAAAAAAAAATGCTTACTAAACCTCTATAATTCACTTTTACCCAGTGGAGCACTCAGTTTATCTAATAGGTATTCATATAAACACAAACAATGACTTTTTTAAAAAAGACTTAATTTCAGCCATTTAGATATATCTTTATCTTGCTGCTTACAACCTTTGAACCTGACAATTTACATTATTTAATGTAAATTGAAATTATAGAGGAGAACAGGATGCAGTGAGCAGTCAACCACCAGAACTGTTCATCTTTATTTGCAAATAAATGTTTGCTGTAACTGCCTCTTACAGTGTGCAGAATCTACAACATCTCTTTGGAAATTATAAAAAAATAAAATACAAGAATTATAAGTATACTTTGTACTTTGTACAAAAGAACGTCCTAACATTGCTCAGCAGTAGAACATGCTAAACAAACAGCATCTGATATTCTCCTTATTCTTGTAGAAGGAAGGTGACTGTGAATGTGTGTTCAAAAATGTGTGTGTCTGAGTGCGTGTGCGCAGCTTTCCTTCCCTCTTTGAAGGCTTGGAAACATAATTATGCTCTGACCCAAAGGCACAGACCTGCCTTCCACATGACTCATCGAGCTCCGGTTTTTGGGCATAAATCCACAGCTGCGGGGGTGGAGGTCGCTCTGCACAACATGGAAGTGTGCCTCGAACCGGCAGCTGGGTCCTGCGACTGCACTGTCCTGCTCTGAAGTGTTGCTGTCTTCATGGTTCACAGACTGTAAGGCATTCTGTGTGTGTATGCGACTCCGATGATGTTAGAATGGCACACGATGGATCGTACTGCTGCTGCTGTTAACCTTTGTTCTCTCTGCTTTACTGGAAGTCTTGAAAAAGCACTGATTACAATAAAAAACATTTCCGAATACTGTCCACCTTCAACAATTTACTACATGTGCTGCCCCCACCTCAGCTAACTATATATATTTGACAGCACCAGCTATTGACCACCAATGAGGAAAAAGGTTGGTTTCATCTTAATCTACAAATCCAAACAAATTCACCAAAGAATATTTACACCGGTTATCCCGTAACAACCTTAACACATGGAAAAACTGTAGTCCAGTGGCTGTGCAACATCTGTGCTGACATCTTCCTCTGAGTTTATCTCAGAAGTACGAACCACTGCTTGTTTAAGTATGTGTGCAGGCACATGGAAGCGATAAATCGATTTTTGGAAGCTAAGTCCCAGAAAAACCCATAATTCCAGACAACCTCAAACATCCCATATTAATGTACTGTATATGTAATTGGTGTGAACATTCATAAGTTAAGACGGTGTGTATTGTGTACTTTCAGGCAAGGAATAACATTCGCAATGCAGAGTTCAGGCTTGATTGTTCAGCTGCTGAAAACTGTTGATAAAGACTCTATATGAAGGCAAAGGATCTTTTGCAAGCTCAGAAGGTGAAACAGTTGGGTGGATGTTGTTGGGTGGACCTCATTGCACAATTCTTCATCAGGCTGAGATGAACTGCATAATACTGTATTGCTGATTTGGATAAAACTCTGAAATAACAAACATTTTTAAAAAAAAAAATCCAGATTTACTACGGCTTTCACAAACAGGACTGCACATTATAATATATATATCTATAATAAATAATGGGCTATGATAATAATAGTCATTTATACAATTTTTAACATTCATTAAATTTTAGTATCCTGTCTTTCTTCAAGTATCAGCAAACGAGATTCTGTGGAAAGAGGGCAAACTAAAGCGACACAAAGGAGACCTCTTTGATACAATCTCAAACCTATATATATATATATATATATATATATATAAAAAAACAATACTGAGGATACTGTTTTGAGTTTTTGATTGCACACCCGATAGCAGCTACCGCTAGCTGAGTACATACTCGGAGCGAGAGAAAGGAGCAACAGCTGAAAACAAAAGAAAGAGTCAAAAGTTCGAGTAGATTAACTTTTGCAAATCTACATTTCTAAATATCTGTTGCCCCACGCGCGTAGTGCTGCTGCAACAAGGCATTACATTCCCCTAAGTAATGGCCGGGGCCAGTCTTTAAAGTCAGTCAGGCTGCAATGGTCTGGCAGGACCAGGTATTCTCGGTACAGGTGTATAGGGGGAAAAAAAGAAAGTCTGCTTGTGAAGGAGAAGAGGAAGCAGTCTGCTGCGCCTGTCTGCCCAGTGATGTCCTGCACTGGGGGTCCAGACTCGGACACAGGCTGTAAGCTGCCGTTCTTGAGGCCTATCTTCCATCCGGTCCATTGATCTGTCCATCCCAGCTGCCATTAAAGGGAGTCCTCATACATGGAAACCTTTCTCTTGTTCGTGCAGCAGCTGAAGGCGGAGGGTTTGTATGCTGCTGATGATCCGTCTCTGGTGACCCAGCAGCTCCACCCCAACATGTCTCACATCTCTATCCCGAAGAGAGAAACACATACAAAAGACTTTGCTATATTTTTTGCTTTACAAGATGGCGGCGCGCACAGTCGCAGTGGCTCGCAGCTCCATGTTCAACGTGCTTTTTTTCGTGTTTTTCCTTGTATATCCACAATTTCGTTGTACCACGCAATGACAATAAAAGCATTCTATATGTAGACTTTCTATACTTAAAAAATACCAACACGCTTCTTTTTTAGCTACATAGTGTTAACAGCATTATCTTATTGCCATGTGGTGTACCTCCAGGACCTATTTTGGCACCATCATCATTTCTTCTTCAATAATGTTTCATCATTGTTCATGGGATATTAAATTGTAAACCATAACGCACAATTCAATAAGGGATCCATGCTTTGTGCTTCTTGTACCAAGCTTTTATTAAATATTTGACTTATTATAATAGTATTCGGACTAACATCTGCCCCTCTACACATTTTTTTTTTTGTTATCTCCCCTGATAAGCGACCTGTACACCTCAGGGACAAAACAGGTCATATTTGATTTCTATCTGCTATCTAATCCTCATGAGGATTAGTAAACAGATGGATACTCACTCAATACTCATCCTCGCCACTGAGTCCAACGTGTTGTAGCCTGCTGCCATGAAATTGCTCTTGTACTGACTCATCTTAATGGAGTCCAGCCAGTCGTCGATGGAGATGAATATTGGGTAGTCCATTTCCTCCCCCGGAGACTCTGGAGACTCTGGCAGACTGAAAATAAAGTGGCTTCAAATCAGGTCCTGCCATCTGTCAGATTTGGTTTCTCAGCTAAGCATTTTTTTCGGTCCCACTTTTACGTGTGAGATTATACGCATCATGAATTTTATTTAGCAGGAAAGTATTTATACTTTATTAAATGAGACAATAGTGCTCCCAGGTAACTTCTGGTAGCTTAAATCTGACAGGAAGAAACCTTGTAAACTACCTCTGAATGTCCTCCACCAGGGGCAGCAAGCTGCTGGGGTTACGGATCAGTTTATCTAAGAAAGACACCACGTCGGTGAACTTGGGCCGGTGACTCCTCTCCTTCTGCCAGCAGTGAAGCATCAGCTGATGCAGGGCCACGGGGCAGCCCATCGGTGCAGGCAGCCGATAGCCTTCTTCAATAGACAGAATCACCTGAAAAGAAATGTAATTATATTCACAATTACAAAAATTGCTCATTTAATGTTGTTGGAGAACTATTAAAGCAGTGACCAGTGATGGAATGGTTCAGGCTTAAACTCATGGTTGAGGCCAAACTTGCGCTTTCTCCTTCACTGGTAACTTTGATTTGGGTTTGTGCATTATTGTCTACTCTCCACTTGGATATGAGTATCGGAGCCCGTAACACACATCTACAGGTGCTCAGGGGTGGGTCATTGTATACAGTTTCACACAAGTTCAATGCCATCATGAAATGTCTGCTATTTAGCAGAAAACAGCATATTTTGTGTGTTTAGCCAACCCTTTGTTGCAAGCTAACACTCCCCATCACGTCGTGCTGTATCGTTGAAGGAACTGAACTGTCACGAGTGGGTAATCAGAAGGTTAGTCTTCTGACAGGGAAAGCACTTCCCAAAGTCCACAAATCCTCCCCAGACCCAGGGACCCATAAGTGTGTGTGTGTGTGGATGGCCCTGTGTGTAGAAAGCTGAAGGGACTTATGAAGGAGCTTTCACACTCAGCTGACAGAGGGATGGGTCGGCCTTGTCCACACCCCCTTTGAATCCCTGACCACAGCCCAGGGATCAGCGAGTTGCTCAGCCTCGCTACTTCCATGGCTTTAAACTCCTCTCGCGCCCAACACAAATTCCTCTAAACTCTCAAACTTTAGTGCTCACGTCTTATTTCCTCCCCTCTTGTGGATTTTCTGTCTAAAATTAGCTTTTGACAGCCAAGATGGTTTACATAGTTGCAGCATTGGCAGAAATCGAATGGTGACAGATGCATGAGGAGGTGGACAGAGAGAGAGAGGGGGAGAGGGGGAGAGAGAGAGAGAGAGAGAGAGAGAGAGAGAGAGAGAGAGAGAGAGAGAGAGAGAGAGAGAGAGAGAGAGAGAGCACACAAATGCACCATAAACAGTTGTGTTGTCACTCCAGCACTCACATCCTGATTGGACATCTCCCAATATGGCCTCTCCCCGTATGACATCACTTCCCACATGACAATGCCGTAACTCCACGTGTCACTGGCTGAGGAGAATTTTCTGTATGAAATCGCCTCTGGAGCAGTCCATCGGATCGGGATTTTGCCACCCTGATGAACACACACACACACACACACACACACACACACACACACACACACACACACACACACACACACATACACATGTTGAAATAATAATGCCTGTGTGTGTGACACATAATCGATCAACATATATTGCAGCATTGCAGAAGAATCAATCCTTCAAACTCTGTCCTGCAGATTTTATCAGCACTTCCCCATGTCAATCCAGATTCCACCTGACCCAACCTTAACCTCCACCTTCACTCCCGTGCATCCCCAGCACAGTCTCACAGAGCGCAAATCTAAACCCCAAAGCATAGAAGCAGCATTTCCTTCACATATAACCTTGATACAGACTGGGAAATGGAGGTCACTGTGGGCTCAGACAGATTTACAGAACAGCATCACTTCAGCACACAGAGTAGTCTGAAGGTTAACTTTTATCATTTCTGGCAACTCTTTCTTTTGCAGGAGAAAGTTTATCAGTCTGATTGAGATGAGGTGCAGCACATAAACACAGCAGCAAGCAAATTAGCCTAATTCCTGACTCATTTTAGTTACTTTTACGGAGCAAGAACTTATGTCAGAGTAAAATTTACATTTAGTACTGTATGTGCTACAACAACGGCTGGTGCATCAGCAAGGAATCAAAGGTCAGGTGAACTCCAGCTTTAGATTTAATGCTGCGATGAGTGAAAAGCATGCTACCTGCTGGTTTCTAGCACCAGACCAGTGTTTCTGCTCTGATTCTGAGATATTGAGCTCCACAGTGGTTGTCAGGAAGTTTAACCCCCAATTCTCGGCAGTTCGCTGCAAACTCTCTCTCTACTCTGTCTGCTTTGATACTTTCTTGCAGCTCTGCTATGAGAAGTCAGCCAACGACTGACAACCATGAAGGAATATGACAGGAGGAAAAAAATCCATTTGGGTTGTGTTTGCTACAACTTTGTAATAAGTGTGTCTCTGGTACCGTTGTAGTATAAGCAGCCTCTGGGTCATCTTCCAGGACGCGGGACAGGCCGAAGTCCGAGACTTTACACACCAGGTTGCTGTTGACCAGGATGTTCCGAGCCGCCAGGTCTCGGTGCACGTAACCCATGTCTGACAGATACTTCATGCCTGAGGCGATGCCCCGCAGCATGCCCACCAACTGGATGACCGTGAAGTGACCATCGTGTTGCTGACAGGGGAAACACACAAGAATGAATGAACCGAAAAATATATATTAAAATAAAAGGTAGAAATTATATGACAAAACAATTATATAACTAACAATTAGTCAGAAATCTGCACTCACCCTCAGAAATGAGTCCAGTGAGCCATTTTCCATGTATTCTACTACAATCATCACAGGCCTGCCTAAGAACACACACACACATACTGTAATCACACCTTGAGTCTACTTCTCTGGTACTACAACATTTAAGCTATCACAACAGGCAAAATCAGTCCATGTTTCACATAAATATCAATTCAAAACCAAGATGCATGTTGTTGTTGTTTCTCAACACTGGAAGCCTACACCATGGCAGGCTGGCTGGTTTACAGCTGAGCAGGCCCACCTGCATTTGAAGTGTAAAACCATTGCATCAGCTGAAGGGGAACATATAGGTGTTACGGCATTGAAGGAAGATTGTCGAGTTCACACTTTGAATTTATTCCTTTTCTCCCCTGTCTCCCTCACACGGAATGAGAAATCTCACTATAGGCAACACCAAGGGTGTCGAGTCCTTCCTCTTTTACAGCATAACGTGTGAGGAATATCCAAATGAATGGCATTGCTAACATCTCCAACATTTTATTGTACAGCTATCACACTAGTGTGAATATTTAAAAACTATTCACCATGCGATATAACAAATGCAGCAGCATGGTGGTGCAGGGGCTTTCAGCTTTCAGTTGGTGACATGATTTTCCTCACATGGTCCAAAAAAACAAACCAAAAAAAAAAAAAAATCAACATTATGACTCTGTAACCATTTTTACACCAGAATATTGTCTGTTTTGTCTTTCACCATCTCTCCTTCGCTATACATCTGTCGTTGCTCAGTAGAGACTAATTACCGCGAGTGCCGTGCTGTGACTGACTGCTACAGGTGATGCATCAGACTCTGCTCACAGGTGTGTTTGTTGCTGGATGTCTCCATCTTTCCAGACTTCGCTAATTGGCTCCGGAAAGCCGGGTTTGATTTAACTGTTTCCTGTCCCTGTCTGCTTCCTTAATGGTAATTATCGGCTTTTTGTTTTTTTCAAGTCAGCTCTCATTCCACAGCGTTCTTTAGGTGCAGCCTTTTTTTTTTTCCAAAGCTGTTCCAATGAAATTATGAGAGGAACAAAAGTTTAAAAAAAAAAAAAAAAGCATTTAAAAAAATATGAGGCGAAACAGGAATTATCTGTTGTTTAATCTATGGTCAGAAGCAGCTGTGAAAAAGCAGCCAGCCAGTGCTGTTATTAAAGTCCTTCCTGGTCACACATGCCCACAATCTTTTCAATTCTTCATTGTTATGTGACTCCACGGGCCGTTCCACTTTTCAGTGGGATGATTATTTTGGCTCCAGTGGTAATTTGCGTGATAAAAACATAATCTTGCAGAGAAAAGGATACACAACCAACAGGTTTTATGCAACTGTATTGGATTTTAAGGACCTTCATCGGGAGAATTGAGGAAGCATGGTTAGGGAGTGTCTTTCATCTACATTCAGGAAGGTGAAAGGAAAAGTCTTAAAGGTGTACATTTATATTCACACACTGCCTGTAAAAACAACCGTATGTTGCTCTGGGTGAGCCCATAAAAAAGAAGAACCCCCCCGCCCCACACACACACACACACACACACACACAGACACACACACACAGACATTTTTTAGGTGACGTGTATTCCTGCACAAAAGCACAACATAATGATGCAACTGTGCACGCTACTCACCATAAAAAAAACCCCACATATATACTTGGTTTGCATGCATAATCTGTAGGCATAAACAGAAAACATCAAAGCTGCATCTAAATACAGCAGAGCTTCTTTTAACCTCGGATCTGTACCTGAAAATGAGACGCTTCGGCTTTAAGAACCGATTCTGTTCTGCCGTCAAAAAATAAATAAAAAAATGAAGGCACATATTTGTCCATCCGACTGTGGTAAACAGCGAGATGCTGGAGGCAGCTTCTGCATATGCTTCTTCTCACTTATTATTTTTGTGCAGCTGTCACTTGACGACAAAGATTATTATGGAGAATTTAATGTTATCATTACATTAGTACACATGGGTCCATTATTATGTGTCGTATCATGAAAAAAGAAGAATTAGTAATCAATGAAAATACCAATTAAGCACATCTGTGTTTAGCACCTGCTAAACATCCTTCTTTATGTTTATGTCTTTAAAATAGCGTATGTGCAGATTTGACATTGATGCTGGTACAGTCACTGCTATAGGTGTAGAGTTTCAGCTTAGTTTGAGGCAAATGCACTGAAAGCTTGATTGAGAACTGCCAGCTGGTCTCTGGAACCTTCCATCATCTACTGCCACTTACTTTTGGTGACCACGCCTTCCAGCCTGATGATGTTGGGGTGGTCGAACTGGCCCATGATGGACGCCTCACGCAAGAAGTCCCGTCTCTGATGCTCCACGTAGCCCCCCTTCAGTGTTTTAATCGCCACGGCGATCTCCTTCTTGCCTGGTGTCCTCAAGCGCCCACTGCAGACCTCACCGAACTCACCTAACACACACACACACACACACACACGCACTCACTGTTCAACACGCGCTGTTCAACACTGTTCAACAGCACAGCGTCTGCATGGAGAGCACTGAGCCATCAGGGGGCAGTGTTGCAGTTTCAATCTGAGCTCTGTATTTATATCTACGCTGATTAGTTAAACCCCTAAATCTATTCTCACTCTTTCTTTTTGTTCATTGAAGAACTAATCCTGAGAAAATGACACAAGAAGCAGCAATCTATGAGATATAAAGCAGCATATATGGAATAAGACAGATTCTATAGGGTGTTTTATTATTCTCAAGGGCAGGAAGTGGGACAAATCATCTGGAAACAAGAGTGTGTAAAAGTGCGTACCGGCTCCGATCACCCTCTCTATGCGGATCCTTGATGGGTCAATCTCTTTGGTGAAGTCGTGGACAGCCTGTGTGGGGTCTTCGTATGTATCAGGGTCTACGTATGTCTTTATTCCTGGAAAGGGGACTGTAGGAGGAGACAAAATCTAAGAGCAAGTCCGACAGCCTTGACAGTTTTGGTAAAACTAGCCCCAAGTCTTACGTAAATATTTTACTGCTACGATTTTTATTGCCACTATCAATATTTACTACTGTTGCTGTTGCTACCGACCAGGGCGTTCATACCCGAGAGGCTGCATCTGCAGCTACTGAGAAAACACGCAAAAGCTTGATTAGAAATAAGTAAATAAGGAGTGAATTTAAAATTGCAATAGAGTTGGTTTGAGGCAGCAAATACACACAGACACACAAAAGATGATGTTTTGTTGAAGTCACTAGACACAAATGACCTGCAGTGCATCATGGGACATCTGGTGACTCTTGAGACACATGTCCCCTCTGCTGTTGAGTATGAGCTAGGAGGCAATTAAGCAAGTTTGGCCATTTGAAGTACAATATGGCCTTTTTGGCAGGAGTGTGCGCACTTGCGCA
>BJFM01000934.1:172522-191311 GCA_016586285.1 Arothron firmamentum
GTGTGTGTGTGTGTTTGCACGTGCCCGTTTGTTTTGGATAAAAGTAATTACAGAACACTTGGAGGGGTTAGCGATGGTGACAGTAGCCAGATCACACAAGACAATCGTCTGTCAGCTTCACATCACTAACTAAGCAAATGTGTGGGATATGTGTGTGTGTGTGTGTTTGGGGGGGGTGATAGATGCAAGGTGAGAGACGGAGAGTATGGGTGACAGAAGAACGATAGAAACAAACTGGAAAGAGAAAGGCGGAAGTGACAGACGTGTGGCAAAATGAGAGTGAGTGACAGGCAGAGACACTGACTGACGGGGGGGGGGATAGAGCGACAGGGTCCAAATCTGCTTTCGCTTCCAGATAAAAGGGGAGCGGGTACAAAGGCTTGGCCCAGCGCTGTCTGATCTGCAGATAAAGCTCGGCAGTTTTGGAACGGAGAAGGCCTGCTGTGAAGCCAAATCAGCCCTCAACAATGGCTGACCCCACATAAAAGAGCAGCTGGACCTGGGTGGTTTATGAGCAGACGTGCAACAAAGCCGTTCTCCAACCCTGAAAATACACCCAACAACACGGAGGGTAGCAACTGAATTCATCTGCTCTGAGGCTCTTAGGCGACTGATGTCTTGACCTTTAAGAGTTTTAACTTAGTAAGTGACATTTACCTAAAATGTGATCAGAAACAATGAGCTACAGCTTTGCATTGACGTAAGGGTCAGTGTGATTATGCTCATATATCAAAGTGACCCTGGAATGAATCTTGTCATTGATAATCTACTAAATAACAAGATACAATGAAATTATGTCACATGATTCCTTTTGCCTTTCATAGAGACAAGATATAGCTTAAAAACTCCATCAGTCTCATTTGGTAACTTTATTACCTGCTGCAGTAATTATTTTATTATTTTATGTGATAAAGTGAAACAAAAACTGTCTGGAGGGTGAAATAAACAAAGCAATCAATATGAGAAGTAACATAGAGTGAAGCTTAATGGGCACCCACAGCAGCACTGTTTAAAGAGGAACTAAGGTAGAGGTAAATTGGGTGGTTTTTTGGTCTATACTTACAGTCTCCGGTAGTTTCATACTCATATTTGGGAGAGTATGAGCTGTATCCAGCGGCCGTGCGAGTGCGCACACTGAATATGTACCAGGTCGCTGGTTTCAGACTGGAGATGATGACGCTGGGAGCCTTGGTGCGCGTTGACGAGTAGCTCAGTTGCTCGTGTTCCTGTTGGAGGAACCAGAACGCAGTGGTTCGATTATGAAGGACAATCTACATGCATGTAGAAAGTGAATTCATGAGGTGAAGAAACTTTACCTTCTCATAATATTTGATCTCATATTCCAGGATGGGCAGGGTTGTGTGTTCAGGCTGCTGCCAGGAGAGAGCGATGCTGTTGGGAGACGCCCAGTCCTTCTTCAGAGCCCCAATTAGAGACGGACCTGGTTCAAACACCAACACACACACACATCAGCCATGTTTGCTGATCATCTTGATGAAAAATTAATGAGGCTAATGCGCCACGAAATAATCAGCACGAGGCTGCAAAACAGATTTTAATACAGAAGCAAACAGAACACAAATTCAAGGTTCCACTCCATCATCCTGTACTTACGGCTTTCCCACAGAGACGCAGAAGAAGAAATAATTTATTCATTAGTCTTCTCACCTCTCTACAAATACACCTCCACTTGAGGAAATGTGTTTGGTGTGTGAGTGAGTGCTTGTTGTAGCGCTGCAGAAAACACTGGAGGTGTTAGCGTGCAATTTCTGTAAGCCGGGGTGAAAATAACAGCAATTCTGGCTAAACATCCCAGCGCTGACCTTTTATATTGTCAACACTTAGTGAGTATTTATTGTATGTGCAGATTTATGGTGCTGCT
Source organism: Arothron firmamentum (assembly GCA_016586285.1). Lineage (NCBI taxonomy): Eukaryota > Metazoa > Chordata > Actinopteri > Tetraodontiformes > Tetraodontidae > Arothron > Arothron firmamentum. Next base: position 174,405 of record BJFM01000934.1, read on the forward strand.
AGCGAAGCTGTACGCTCGGACGCATTGATCTGGGGAGAAGCAGTTGACCGCAGCGTGCAGTCAGTTTGATCATGCAATAAATAGAAAATGGGCAATTATCTGGGCTGCAGCGTTTACAACAGACAAATGACAGAATGCAACAAGAAATTAAGAATGACCGTGGGATAAACTAGGAACACCTAAAAAGAGCTCGCCAAAGGTATGCCAGCCAACTGCCGATTACTGCACACCCATTTAGAATAAATGAAAATGTGATGCTGGACCGGGTGCATCCCTGTCCCATTACGTCATCTGGCTTTAATTGAAATTGCAGCATTCCCGCACGAATTACTGCTGAGTAAATAATTACTCCACCCCCACGAGACAGCAGCAGAACTACGCTCAGACACATTATTATATTAAGTATAACATCTAACGTTACTGAGCTGAATCATTATGTGGAAGAGTCTGCTCCTCTCTGGTGAATTCTGTAAAACGATTATATGAACCCCCCCCCTTTTTTTCCCCCAGCACTTCTCAGTCTCGGGAAGCTCCTCTGTGTCCTCGTTTTATCTCAGACTGGGTATTACTGGAAGCTTTGGGGTCTGAGTGAGTAAATGGCCACTGGGGTTAGAGTTTGCCGGATGTGGTGAATTGTGCCAGGGTTAGGGCTGGAGGCTGGGAAAGATGGAGGCTGCAGGGGTGTGAGCTTGTTAGCCAGAGACCTACAGCTACTAATCTGAGAAAAGCAGCTAAAAATGAGCACCTATGTTCCTTTCATCCCTTGCCGAATTCCTTTTCAGTTTTTTTTTAATCCTTTCCTCTTTTTTGTCTATTTGCTCTCTCTTGCTGTGCCACATTTCTTCACATCCTCTCATGTGGATTTAGCTTTGTTCTTTGAGGATGCAGCATCCCTCAGAGTGTTCCGAAGAGTGCCGCATATTCCAAGCCCACTCTTCAGGGTCAGACAGTGGTGAGGATGCATTTGATATCTTTTGATATCAAAACTATAACATCTTTGCTTACTTGCTCCATTTTTACTTAGGTAAATACATTTAAACAAGCAGCCAAGAACTATAGTGGTCAGCAGTGTTCCTTCTTTAGACCAGTCACTTTCAATTTAAAAGTAATAGATTTGAATGCTTGGCTTCTCCCTAATAACCTTAAACTGGATGCAAATTAAACCGTTGGTAACGCTGACTCAAGTGTTATCAAAAATTGAACGATATAATATCACGGGTGAGTGATAACGGGTAACAATATTAGCATATTTAGTAGGCTAAAAGGGCATTGTGTGTATGCACACATGCATACCCTACTACATGCAGGTGTGTGTGCATGGGTTCTTTTATCCTAAACTGTGTGTGTGGTGAGCAGCTGGAGTGTAAAATAAACCCTCTCTTTTGCTGCGAAACAATACGCCGACAATGGTGACATTTTATTAGCTGTTGTGAATAATGATAATGTGAGGGCTTTACTCAGAACGTGTTCATATCCTCTGCTCTGTCGACAGCGCCAGACAGACTTCTTCTCAGGGGAGTTTTATCAGATCTAACTCTAATGAATCTCTCTGAGGAGGCCGAGACGTGCTAGGGCGTCGCGCCGCTCGTGACAGGCGTGGAGGACGGCGCTGGCAGGGCGGTGACTGCTGTTCGCATATTGAACACTGACTGGGAACAATAAACACAACCTAAACACGACATCATCAAATTAGCCTTGTTTTATGAGCTGTTCTAGTCTTATATTTGTGTGTTGCTTTTATCCATAGAAAAAGTTAGAGTTTAATTGTAAAACACGACTGTAGGTTCCCTTGAAAGACGATACTTTGGGACATGAAGCACACACCTCTGTACAAATGTCATATTGTGGAAGCAGCGGCAAAAATTCTGCCAGAGGAACTTCCTCCATGCCTGAGATGCGGGAGCATTGGAAAGCCATTAGAAGCACCAGTCAATTACAATGCCCTATGGATGGATTTTCCAGTCAAGCATGGTTAAGCTCAACACAAACTAATGGGGAGTCCTTAAATGAGCTTGACCTGCATATGATTTTAATTAGCTTTCCTGCCCTGAAGGCTTCCATTAACTGTTTGGAAAAAATCAATAGAGGCAGTATTGATGCTGCACGGGAGCTTAAACGATGTCCTCACGCCGCTGATTCACTGCCAATAGAACGAGAGAAGCACAACACGTACACACACAAAGGCTGCCCTTGTTTACAAGTGTCATATTGATACACCCGCACCTTTTCTGGATGTCTGCTCGTGTTTGACTCGCGGCCTGCTCTCATTTGTCTCCGAGCAGCCATCTTCACGGCTGACTTGAAGGAAAAGGTTGGCGGGAGCCAACATTCTATAGATACAAAGATGTTCAATTTAACTAATTCAGATTAGTTAGGGTCGATATATCTGATAGTGTATGGGTTTAGAAAATGACTTCACTTGCTCTGGGGAACTAATAAACTGAATTTACTCGACATGGCTCCAACTTCACCGCTGGGACCTCAGTCGGAGCAACGCCGCATTTGTAAGATCGGTGTGTGCTGAAGTGTGTGGGTGTGTGTGTGTGTGTGTGTGTGTGTGTGTGTGTGTGTGTGTGTGTGTGTGTGTGTGTGTGTGTGCATGCTGCTTGTACAAACACTCAGACACAACTCAAGTGACATGGCTTCTACTTCGGGGACTTTGTCTTTACCACTCATTAATTGCTGGGGTCATTCCCATTACAGCGGAGTTCATCTGCTCTCCTCCACGAACACCCAGTTCAAACAAACTCACAGCCCTGCACGTCTGAGAGAATCAAGGAAAGCGTGAACTCTAATTACATATATCTGAGTTAAATAAATCACCCACCTGCTCTACTCAATCAAGCAAGCATAATTGAAATTGTTTTCTCATTAACACTGACCTCCGTGGGTTGCATCCCAGTATGTGTGCTGTGATGAATGTGCGAGCAACGTGGTTTTTGGGGGAAAGTGCATATTGCATATTTTGACGCCACTATCACATCCGTCAATTGCTATACTCGGTGCTTGGAGATGACAGCAACTACAAAACCCAGCAAAAAATAAAACGCATCAACACTTAGCAGGGGCACTCTCTCTCAGTAAGAAGATGGCAGCCAAAGTACTGTAATACACCGCAGATACAAAATACCTGTTTAAAAGGCAAAATTGTTTGTCTGTGGTGCAGCTACCATAACTTCTGAATCCAGTCCCTCGGCTTTACCTTCCTTCCTATATCTAACTACAATCTCCATACCAAGTGGTGCAATTTCCCAACCAATCATCTCCCACAATCTCCCTTCCCTGCTGCGGTGATACAGACTTTCTCTCATATTGTTGCTACCTGCAGCCTCAGAAAGGAAAAAGAAAAATGCCTGTGACCTTACAGCCGTAAACCGATCTAAACCGGGATGGTTTCTTGTTCACCTGCAACCCTCCCCCCCAACGTACCCCTGCTGTGCTAGCTGTCTACTATGACAGACTGCTAAAGGTACTTAAGGCCCCTCTGCTTCATCCAGATGGTGACTACAGCAGTCACCCAGACCATTTATCATGTGTATCTGCTGAGTACAGGGAGTTAACAGGTAATTAAAATCATCAGTCACGCAACAAAAGCAAGGATCAGAGAGCTGGAGTGGGAAACAGAGGAAAAAAAGATTCTTTTCTGTTGTATTGGGTTATTTCCGCCCACTCTGACCGAGTTGTCGTAGAAAGGTGGAACATGACAAAATGTGTGAGAAGGAATAATAACAGCTACATTTAATCTGGGGGTGAAAAAAATGCACACAGACCTTATAATAATGATCTAAAAGAGTCCATCAATATAGATATTATACTTAGCCAGTATACTGTATGCTTGACCTTTTTGGTAAGTTACAAACAGGCTGCTGTATAAAATGTGTTTTTATCTGCTTTGTGTGCTAGTCGGTTGGATAATCTCGAGGTCCCAGATTTAATAGGGTCCTAGCTTGAAACTGGTTTCCCTTGTTTCCACCTAATGGGGACGTGAAGAGGCAATGACATATGGGAAAGGCCAGCGAAACCAGCCCCATGTACTGGCCTACCACAATCAATACTCATTTAGCATTCACCTTTCTTTCCCCCAAAGTAATTAATGGGAAGAACGGAAGTATGTGGCTTCTGACAGCTGATTTCCCTGCCGGTTCTTGTCCTTAACACCCTGTCCACTCCTCATTCTGCTACTTAAAAGCTTCATTATGGTTGAAACCGAGCCTTGAGCACTGGAACGTGACACAGATATGGGCAGACACACAAGTCGATACAAATAAAGTGTGTCCGTGTTTCAAGCTCACGTTTGCGATGGACTTCAAGAACCTACGAGTACATTTATAAAAACTTTTTAGAGTGTAAACATAGAATAGTTTTTTTTTTTTTTTTGTTATTTACATACTGTATATGCATTGCAAATCTAAAAATATTTCCACATTAGGGATTCTTTCCACCCCGATCTGGGAGAGAAAATGGGTTACGGAACAATACATTTTGGAGCAAACTCAGGAATTTCAAATTACGGGCTGTTTGGTGTCTTTGTACAGCGGATCAGCACGAACAATGGAGACAACCTGCCTCTGCCAAGGCCCAACAATCTGGTTCATCCCTATTTATCAAGCGGTTTTTGGCATAATATTGATAACAGACAAGCCAACCAAGCCACCAGATGATGCCATTATGATATGACAGCGCTAAAATAATAATAATGGCCTCTGAATGCAGCAATGATCTGTTTATGTTATTTATTTATTGATGTATTCCTTCTGAATTAAGGAACGATAGGAGAAGGAATGATGTACAGCGTACCTCTCCTGAAACCAAACCACCCCAAATTTGAGACATAAATAGAGAACAGTGCATAACACACCAAAATAATGCTTCTTTCCTGATCCTCTACTACTCCTGAACAGGAGTGCGTGAAGGAGAGCCGTGTCACTGCGGTGAAGGTATAGTATAAATAGCACCCAGAGCAGACTTACTGCAGCAGAACGCGCAGCAGGCAGAGTGGCAATCCACTCTCTGTGTGCCATTTACAGCCAACACTACTGTCAATGTCAAAAATCCTGGAGTTAAAATAGCCCGCACAATTTATACCATAATGCTGGGTGAAGGGGTCAAAGGGGCCACCGGAGCGCAGACGACAGCATCCACTTTGAAACACAAAAGGTGACAAAAATGTGTTAAAGATGGATGCAGCAGCAGTTTGGACCCAAACTCTTAATTTCTTAAAAGGTCACAGTTGCGTGTTTTTGCTGACTATCTCAGAGAAGACTCCATGGCATGATGGGGAAAATGAGAAATGTTCTGAAGCTTAAAAGCTGAAAAAAAAAAAAAAAAAAAATCAAACTTCATCAAGATTTACAGACTATTACTCACAGGAGACGCATTTTCAGAGTGAGCAGAGCAGAGTGTTCAGGAGGGCTAATGCGAGATTCATAGTTTAATAAAAGCTGTCTGACATGCAGTCGCGTACCACAAAGAGGCTATAAGCTCATAAAGGAAAGCTTGTCAATGCATTTCTAGATGGATCTGAATACAGTGTGGAAATGGAGTATAAACGGTGACAACAGAGGCCGAGTGTGTCTTCAGCAGTTGTTAAAATGTGTAAAGGCCAATGGAAATTTAAGGTAGAACTGCTGTCATTATGAAATGTTTGATGGAACGCGGCTAATGCAATTTCATTTAAATGAGCTGAAACCACAAAAGGCATCGGCAACTGATTTATCTCAACGCTCAGACGACAATGGGGCTCCATTCTTGGGGAGGAAATTCAAACCAGAGATTGAAGATGGGATTGAGGTGGGAGTTGAGAGAAGGAAAAGTTCAGAGCACATCCATCAGGACAGCAGAACAATGAATCCAATCACTGTGTATTCATGAGCCAACGCTTAAAATAGTTCCCGTTGTGAGGGGAAGTCAGGGGAAATGATCTCTGTGTGATAAAATCTGGGTGTGAATCATTTTAAGGAAACTCATAAACTCCTTTCTTTCACCTGCTGAATGGAATTCTGTGTAGAAGCGGTTATGCTGACAAAGAAATTTGACTTTCTTTTATTTATTTGAAATTTACAGCAGGCAACATGAAGTCTTTCATGCAGACTAACATCCAACTACAACTGCTTATTCACACAACACTCAGGGATTCATTAACCTCGACAGAACAAAACGATCTGAAACCGCCTAGCTAATAAAGGTCAGATTGTAATAACTCTGCTGATCCACCGAGATTTGTGGCCGACATGAAAATAACTGAACACTTCCTCAAAGGCATGTTCTGTTTACTAGCGGGTAGCATAAGATAAAAATCATTTATATTTGCCTTTGAAGTCGATTGGTTCTGTTCCTGTCACCTATGTCTGTACCTGCATTCTTGATCCAACAACCCTCAAGGCAGCTTCTTTATTGACTTACGGTATCAATAACCTCACGTCGATGTGAGTTCAGACTGCTCTCTTGTGTCACGCATGCTAATCCAATTATGCATGTCCCTAAAGTTTGTGTTCACTAAATGACTTTGTCTCCAGTCGTGCCCATCTGATGTAACCGATCACAAACAGGGGAATATTTCTCACACCCTGACCTGAATACAAACAAACAGACAGAAGCCAATGCTGCTGCAGATGGAGCCAGCTGTGCTAATATGTACCTTCTCACCCTGTTGTCGCTCCTTCTAAACCTTATCACATCTCTCCCATCTCTCTTTTTCTCACTCACACACACACACACACACACACACACACACACACACACACACACACACACACACCACACCACACACACTTAATCCTGCCCAAACCCGAACAGTTTATCTAAATGAGGCCTTTTAAATGCCTTAACGCAAACAAGGCAATGCCAAAATTCAGATGAAAAATGCTCGTGGTGCGCCTAAAAACAAGGCAAACACCATTCTAATTATACGAGGATACATCTGTTGTTTTTCTGCGAGTGTGTGGTAAAGCAGCAGGCAATAACCACAGATAAAAGAGGGGGCGGAAGGGCAGAAAGTGGGCAGGGGGCAGCAGATGCCCCAGGTCAAATGAAGTCCCGCGGGAAGCCGACTAAACAAACCTGCCAACAACACAGTCAGCAAACACCTGCTAACACTATATCACAGATGCACATATTCATAATTACACCTCGTGGCCCCAATAACAACAATGTGCTGGCTTTAGTATAATGAGCGGCAATATAATGTACAGCAGTTGGTTGGTACAAACTTATTTAAAATTGTTGTAGCCTGAATAAATAATTCATTAGATTAAATGTGAGTTAAATGGTTGTGATTGTGGAGGAAAAACCTCCATGTAAGTGATGCCAAACCTAATTAACTGCAGATATTTGATGCAAAGACACTCAGTGAGGGCGTTATGTTCGTAATTACAGCAAATGCACCCTAAATTCACCTCACTCAGAGCAAGAGGTTTGAACAGAAACCCTAAATGGAGGAGTGGAGATGGTTCCTACAATAGCAAAGAACTAATTTGGACAGGAGGGGGAGAAACCTCAGTTTGACCTCAATTTATGGGCAGATCTATTGAAATTTGTTAACAAATACAACTATACAAGATGAGCAATGGTGAAATATATGTTCACCTCATCATCAGATATAGATTAAAAATGAACTTACCCGGAAAAGACTAGAGAGCAGTGTTAAACCATTATTGTATTACTTTTTAGAAGTATCTCATGAGACAGAAGTTGGTCACGCAGCGTCAGGATGTTGCGTGTCAGTAAATATGACTCGCAAGTATTTGAGCTGTCTCTCCGTCTCCTTCTTTGATTCCCTTTCGTCACCTCCCTCTGACATCTCTCTTTATAACTTTTCTCAATTCTCTCTGCTTTATTCTTCTGCTCTCTTTTTCTTTCCCTTTGAAGAGCTGATGGCGGGCAGCTGGGTTGTGATCCAATCACAGACTGGCTGCAGCAATCACCGTCTGCTGATTGGTTTTATAATCCTCCCTCGCGATCTCAGATGGGAGAAAATCAGCTGGTCCAGAAGCACTGCGCTGCCATAAAGCTGCACGCAGGCACACACACACACACACACACACACACACACACACACACACACACACACACACACACACACACACACACACACACACACACAGAGCAACATACACACGTATAGACGCGCACCTTCTTTCTTGGTGCAGATATTGTCTGTGTGTGGTGGGATAGCAAAGATTTAACAACAAAAGGATTGAGAGCATTCACTCAGCTCAAATTCTGTACCTGAAATAAAGTATATCTGTGTTCTTACGACGTCTGCCACATGTATCAATCCCAGGAGACTGAATCCTACCCCTGTAACACCACAGACAGGCACAAAGTGAAAAGATGGAAATATATAGAACATGGTTAAAAAAACAAAACAAAAAAAACCCTCGCACACACTCCAGCCCAAACTCCCAGATCAATAATCTCAGCTTTAGCTCTCACGCATCTACAGGAGAAAAACTAATCTTCAGATCACAATATCACAGCTAAATCCCCAAATCCTCACAGGTAGTGCAAGCCTGATTTGCTTTTTTGGCGTGGATAAATATGAAAGCTAGAAATGGGATGAATCGAGACACGGCTGCTCTCCATTAAAAAAATAATAACTCAAAAATACATTAACATGCCACTGAATAAAGACATGACTACTGGTATTTGACTTTTCACTTGCTGAGCCAATTAGGACAGCGTATCTTTAACAACGCCGTGCTGTATTTAATAAACTGTGGCGGACACTTTGTCTGGCTTTGTGCACCATTCAGCACATTACAATAGCCTGCGACTCACTGCATGTCCTATTTACTGTGTCCTTGTCCTACATCTGTTAGGTTCCATTAGGATGGGTGGCACTGTAAGGAATTTAATTATTCCTTCTGTTTTTCATATATGGGTTAGGGTTAGTGTTTCGCAGCAAAGCTTGAATTCAACCCCCACCAAACACATCTGTTCCACTTCTTTGTGTTTTAACAGATGTCCCTGTCCTGGAAAAAAAACCTCCAGAACTTTTAAGGTGCAAAGAGTTTTTAGTTTTACTTAAGAAGTGTCTGAATTGACCTTTGCCATCTCGTACCAGGCTGTGTCCCGCTGCGCCCCACCCACACAGCGGGACACACCTATCATCTGTCTGCAGCGGTCCCTTCATTAATTCAGGAGGGTTTTGTTTGGTTCAAGGTGCAATAAGCAACCGGGAAATCTGCTCGCAGGTGTGTCTCTGTTGCCAATACTCACAGCGTGATTGAGAATGATTGCAGGTCAGGAAGCACAAACTTTCATTATGCACAGAGTTTCCAGCAGCTACGGGTATGTGCTTCTCTGCCTGTCAGAATATTTTTTGGTGGTGGAAGAGTCCAGTCAGAGTTGGTAAAGTGTATGCTAAACAAAGCCTGTAATTTCAGCAAACTTGACTCAGATTATCAGATGAATCGGGACATTTTGTCTCCAACCATCTCCAATAAAGAGGTTTTATCGGTTGGATTCGAATAAAACTTTGGGAAATGACCCAAGTAGTTTGACTGAGTGTCATGAGCTTTGTTTACTTTGCATGTAATAAATAAACATTGATACTCCCACACAGACACATGGGGTTCCATATCAATGCCATTAATCCGTGGGGGTAAAACTGACACTCCAGGAGCACTGTCCATTCCTGACCCCCAGAGAGACGGAGACTGCATAACATGTCTCCCCCTCTTTCTCTCTCTCTCTTTCTCTGTAGCACAAACGCACACACAGACAAGCACACATAGACACCCCTCCCTGCAAGGTCAGCAGGATAAACTAGTTGGAGGAGAGCAGCTCCCTTCACTTCCTGTCAATGACAACTAGCCGTTATGCAACACTGAGTCTGAAACACACACTGATTCTCTCTCTCTCTCTCGCTCCTCCTCTGTCGCTTTTCTTGGTTTTAACTCCAAAAGTGTCATTTTTCCGGCTGTGTGGCTTGTTCTTCACTCAGCTCTCCTTTCTTTGCATTCTTTTCGCTCTATCCAACTGTACATAAATCTCCTTTTACAATAAACCTTAAATGACTCCTTTGTGGGAATCCAATGGCAGCAATAATCTGAGGCTAGAAAGATGAACTGTCTGGTTTCGGTGTGTGTGTGTGTTCTACTGTAGCTCTGTACAGGAATCAAATCGAACAAAATTACATGAAGAGCAAAGAAGCCAAATTCACACATTTTTTGTGATCCCTCTGCATCTGCTTCAGGTACTTTCCTGGCAGAAAATGGATAAGAACACCCTGGAGAGCAGCCAGCTCCTTTGTACCTAACCTAGCTCTCACCTCTGTGCCATCCCTTCATTCCTGCCTGGGATTATCCTCTTCCATCCTCTTACTCCTCCCATCTCTCCTTTCTCCGGTGTTGTGCCCCTCCACATGTCTGTCTGTCCCTTGGTGGGAAAAACCCCCCCTGAAATATTCTAAACAGCTGGCTCAGACACGTTTACTTGCACTGTTTCGATGCCTTCGGTGTGTTCTTTAGGGAGTTTGGTTGGAAAAAAAAAAAAAAACTCCACGAGAGTTAATTAAGAGAACTGAACATAAAATCCATATAGCATCTTAATAAACATGCTACTAAATGTGCTATGGCAAAACACACAAAAATGTCCTGAATTTTTAAATAAAAGTGCAAATACATATACTTAAAAGTAACTTTGCTGAGAATATTGCTATGTTTAATTAATATTTCAGAGGTTCTTATCTAACTGTGAGTGACCAGACATGCTTTGACGGTCTTATTCAAGGACACTTTGACAGGAAAACCTCCTGGTAACAGGACTTGGTGGTCTGTAGGGATTTTCTGTCAACCCGGCATGTGTGTGCAAGTTATATATGTCATCCATCTTAGCACACACACACACACACACACACACACACACACACACACACACACACACACACACACACACACACACACACACACACACACACACACACACAGCATAGCAAATAGCTCAATAGACAGGCCATGCATTAATGTCCACACACAGATTAGAGGTAATAGATGCACGTTTTACGTGATAATTGCAGAAATATTTATGCACCTGGCAACCAGCAGGCTCTGGTGTGTTAATAGTGGGTGAATCAATAATGCACAAGTCTATAAGGAAACAAACCCACATGCTGAGGGCATTAAGTCTAAACATTTCCTGAAACCAAACAGACTGACATGAATCAACAAGTTAAAATATTGTCTCTGGACTGATGTGTGAGACCGAGTTTACTATCTCAGGGATCTGTAATAAAACTCCCTTTGTATTTTGTTCAGGAGTTGCTGTGCGCGACATACTGGATTTGAACAGAAACGATGTTGACCTTTGAGAACACGGAGACTCTTTACATTTGTTTTGGGTTGAGGGTGGATTTAAACACAGCCTGACCTTTAGTAAAGACAACGATCCTGTAACTTTGCTTCTGAGACACAGTGGCTGTGAAATGTAAATGCGACCAGGCCATCTTATACCCTTTGTAGGATCAGGTGTTTTTACAAACTGGTGAATGATGATGCCCTTTCCATAACCTCCAGTTAGGGTTAGGGTTAAATTTCACACATTCTACTTTAGTTTTATCAATGCACACTTGGGTCTGTGTTACTGATTCCTTTTTTCCTCTTGTTGTGAATATTCATGCCATCAACTGTGCATTAGAGGCAAAAATCATACGTTAAGACTGAAAGTGGGAAAAGTATTTGGTTGGTGATGAAAAATGGACAGCGGACAATCAAGTGTGCCAGTATTCCACGTGAAAAACGATGTTGTTTTGTGTGCTGGCTGTGCAGAGATGTCTCATAATGATGGATATACAGTATTTGTCTCCCAGAAGTTCCCACAGCACTGTCCTTCGGAGCGAATTCTTCCCCTATAGTCTGTTATAGGTGTGATATATCATGAAGCCTTCAATCGTAATCACCAATAATGCTGCAATCTCAGCCCATTTAGACCACGCCGATTTGATGGAGCTGCAGTCATTATGGGCTAGTGTGTGTGTGTGTGTGTGTGTGAGTGTGTGTGTGTGTGTGTGTGTGTGTGTGTGTATGTGTGTGTGTGTGTGGTTGTGCATGCAAGTGTGTGTTGTCTTACTCAGCATTATCACTCAAATCCAGGTGCACAGTTTTCCACGCGGCCCTTTGTGGTGCATTTGTGTGTATCCTTTCATGTAGAGTGCAATTTTGCACAGTTGCAAGCGCAGCACTCCTGCTGTCCTAATGCGCGCCGCTGTCTCCCCCGACAGGGCCCTCAATCATGATCATTCTTATGAATAAGGCATCACACTGACAATTGACTTAAATGTGACCTTTTAAGAAATGTTTGTGCTTCTAAACAACCGGAACGAGTTAAATTTAACAGTTTTAAAGCGACACATTGCTGAGACCTAGCTACAAAAGAACTCTGAAATTACGAGTGGTGAAGGCAAAGTAACAAAGGAACTGATTATTAAAGCCTTGACTGGCAAACAAAATTAATGGGCAGCTTTGAGGCTTAAGTACTATTTTCTCTGTTTTCTTTTATCTATTTGTTTTTTTTTGGTCTCTGATTCCTCACTAAAGCTGCAGCAACACACACACAAAGCAAATGTCTATTCATGAGTTGATGGGTTCAGGGAAAAACTGGGTCCTCTGTGGAGATTAATGAAGCTTCTTGGGTGTTGGAGACTTTGTGTGCCCATTATATCAGTGTCCTTCCTCGCCTTGAGCACTTCACTCGACAGTCAAATTCAGAAGTGGCAGTGGTGAACAAACAGCATTGTGCACTGCAACAAACGCTCCAGAGTAACTCAAAGCACTTGAAGTAGCCACAAGTTCGCTGATGAGACCTTCCTGTCTGCTCGGCGAAGATGAGCGGAGCTTCGGTACAATGTCAACAAAGAGATTTCAGCCGAGCTGTCATCTCTGTTTTTCACACTTCCTGTGGAAGTCTTCACTTGAATGCAGCTACAAAAAAACTGTGGGAATAAATTGAATATATTAATGCCCACATGCTGTGAGAAAAACATCTAAATTGGGAGAGAATGCAGTGGAGGGATTGAGAATCCAACATCAATATTCTGCTTGAAAACTCAAAGACCACCAAACGGGAGCTTTATAATGATGTCTGACAGGCGTTTGGGGATCTGTTCTTTAAGGAGGTCCAAGTGCAGCCTCGCTTTGATGTGCGAGTTGATTTTTTTCCCTTCCCCATAGACGGGACTGTTTAGAGCATGATGGGGCAGTGAAACAAAGGGATTGTATTGGGGACACTTTTGGATAAACTTGCAGATGTACCTCCACTCACCCACGCGTGTGCAGCGCAAACAGCTGTTTCTATGGATTAACTGGACACTGACACCAGACAAAGCTTTCGTGGATGTTCTCCGTCCTGCAGGTTGTGAACAAAACTGAACAAAAACACAACTAAACCATCACATCTTCAGAGTTATATTTAGTAGTCCCGCTAATAGAGCTCTAATCCTGTCAAAAAAATGTTTTTCCAACACTGTAGTGCTTGTGCACTGTTTGGACTTTATGTAATAAGGACTCAGAAAAAAACAAAAACAAACAAAAAAAAACATCTACATAATTTGAATTTATATACAGGAAATGAAGTGTTGAGCTTAGAACATCAGGTCTTTGCATAATTCATACAGCTGAGTCCTAAAGCACTTCTGCCTGATTCAACATTGTCCCAGGACCGGATCTCAGCGTTTTGTTTTTAGGACTCTTTGTTCACTCTGGTGTTTAATTCATGATAAAATACAAGGTGCACATTTCCAGTGCATCATCTGTTGTGACTAATTTTGGAATACGCTGCAGCCCAGCAGTCTTAAAGGAAATGAGAGGCACCGATCTGATTGGAATCAGCTCTTTAACACATTTGAATCCTGTTTGTCTCACATAATCGACCTGCCAGGCTCCACCGGAGATGAAGATGCGCCTAAATACCAAATACCGTAAAAAAATGAAGTTCAGCCGCACCCGTGCACAATTAAAATAGAAGCTCTTGTTTCCAAACAAGAATGCATGAGCTCTTCCAAGATATAATGCAGATGTTGTTACCAGCAACATCTGCATTCAGCAGGATCCTATAACACAGTTACATGTTTTCACCTTCTATTTGCACCCTTTCTCGAAGCTCCTTTTATGATTGTCCTCTGTGATCTATTTATATCCGACTTCAAAGTGTACAGTAAATAGACTTTGAAGAGAAAAGGAAGACCACTGAGCGGACCTGCTGTTGATGAAAACGGTTTTAACTCCAAATCACATGATTTTTCATTTGCAAATGTAGATTGCAGTGGGATTACACTTAGTTATTTCAAATATATTCGTTGGATCTATTTAATCCCCATCTGATCGCAGAACAGAAAGACAATACAGGCTGATCGGGGACAGATTTCCAAATAGATAGATTTTTATGATGAAACATTCAGTCTACTGTAAAGAAATGTCAATCTAAAAACTGCGGGTAAAGTGGGTAAATAATCATTTTTGTTCAATATTTAACTATAATACCACAGTTACTGTTACATTGTATAAGAATGACAAAGTTGAGCCAGTGCTGGTGTGGCATATGTTTAAATATTTGTAGGTGAAACACCAACTACCAAGTTAACCTTGAGAGATTTATTATCCAGACTGAATATTCTGGTAAGTATGCTCTGCATTTTAATAGCAGAAGGGACACAGTTTGTTATGTCATGAATAACATGTAAATCAATGAGGAAATACATATTGTCCTGGATATTTATGTGACATGTCTAAAATAGAGTATAAAATATAAAAATTTTAACAGGATTTGCTTGTATCAAAGTGTACCGACATGACAAAATGATGCCATAAACATGCCTGCAAAGGAGCGCCCCCTACTGCAATGAATTCAGGGATTACCGTAGGTGCATATACTTGTACGGTAGTTACAATTTGTACGACTTCAGTAATGACCATTTCAGCAAAGATCCCACTTGTTTGAGGGATGTAACAACAGAATATTCTTAAGATAGTAAGATTTGTAAGATAGAAATGTGAATTTCTCTTGGAGAGTAATAAAGTATCTATCTATCTATCTATCTATCTATCTATCTATCTATCTATCTATCTATCTATCTATCTATCTATCTATCTATCTATCTATCTATCTATCTATCTATCTATCTACTTCAACAACTTGGGCACGAATGGCAGGAAAGCTGGAACCCATCTGATCAATAGGCCATTTTCAGGTTGGATTATAGAGGAACCGAGAAATGAGACGAGCCCTTTGAGTTCCATCCCTAATACTGTAAATCAATGCTGTAGTGCTGTCATAACGTTGTAAAATATAACTGCGTGTGTGTCAGCGCTGATCACGACATGCTTGTTTCAAATGAACACAAACTCAGGGCGTTAATGTAAAAGCATGACAGACGAGGGAGAGCAGGAAACAGGAAAAAACATAACAGCAGGACAAACAGGCTGATAAATCAGTGTAGATGGGAGGCTGTCAAACTCATTAGTCCCATACAACGGCTCCCACTGTCCCCCCCCCCCCCTCACTGGTGGACACGTGAGAAACAGGTAAGGAAAAACACATGCACGGAAAACCACGAGACAAGATAATGTAAATGACTGCCTTGACACACCTTCACACACCCGCGTGGCACTGGGGTAATTGGGGCCCCCTGGGGGGCGCTCTCAGGTCTTTGGTGCCAAGGGCACATATTCTTTATCGAAAGGCAGATAAATCAACTGTTAATAAGCCAGCGAGCATGAACGCTCTATTTATGACCGCTCTCTCCACAAGGCCAGTGCCACCAGCACAGCTGTGGGTTTGCTCCCTCCCTCCCCCGCACACACGCACGCACACACACATAGACACAAACATAGATTAGATAGACCGCCCCCCCGCCAAGATGGATGTGGCCATATAACTATGTCAAGAAAGAAAAAAACTTGTCCTCTAATGTGATATATTCAGCATATTTCATCAGCTGCCCCTTTTTCCTATTAACCCATAATGGACTAAGGATCGCTGCTAAATCTACCCCACTCACACACACACGCACACACACACACACACACACACACACACACACACGCACACACACACACACACACACACACACACACACACACACACACTGCTGGGATGCGACACAGCAGAGGAGAACAATATTGATTCATCCACAGAAAGTCACCTTCCCCCCCCACCCCCCACCTCGCCCCAGCAGCTGCCTCAGGGCCCCCGGTCATTCCGCTCAACCAATTTGTATGGCTGTTGTTATTATTAGTGTTTCTCCAGTGCGGTGCTTTGGTCTCGGGGCACGGACACACCACTTTATGATGCCACGCCTAATAAACATCATTGTGATTTTCCCTCGCTAGTAATTAAGTGTGGGGCTAATTTGTCATAGTTGGTTAGAGCGTGGGGCTGCGAGGCGGCTGCCTGCGAGGCGGCTGCCTGCGAGGCGGCTGCCTGCGAGGCGGCTGCCTGCGAGGCGGCTGCCTGCGAGGGCACGGTGACGGCGAGGGCCAATGGTTTTACACACACAAGTCATTCGCCGCCGCTGTGTGATTGCTGGGTGGTGGTATGGCGGAGGGCCACCGCGGACCAATATGGGGCTAAACACAACCTCGGCGAGATAGGGTGGTTATTGTAGTTAAGTTTTTGACAACAAATGTCCTCTTTATAAAGTGTATCTGCTGATTTGTGCTGCAAAAGCTGATGAATTGCTGCTACTAAAATAAATCACAAACTCATATCTGATGCCTGGAATTTAATCTGTCTGAATTGACTAATTTGAAACCAGCTTCAGAGCATCTGGAGTTTAATATAGCAATAATCCCCCAAGAGCGTTTAAAAGCCTCTGTTTGGACCGATGCCTTTGTAACTGTCTTTATTTCTCCATATATCAGTGCAACATGTCAGCACACGTGCGTAAATGTGCGGTTTTTTTTTTAAAGCAG
>BJFM01000934.1:191355-206598 GCA_016586285.1 Arothron firmamentum
AGGAGTAGATTCAGTCATTAAAGAGGTTAAAGTAAAGGAGCAATAATCCTGAAGAAGAATACAAGCCCGAGCTCATAACAGAGAACTTAATAATGTTTACTCAGATGTTGCGAGTCTAGGAATTAGACGCTATAACAGAGCCAGTGTTCATAAAAGGAAAACAACAGCGCTCTTTTGTAGTGAAGGTGGTGTCAGTTACGACAGGCTGTGCTGTCTCCACAAAGCCTGTCAGTGACAACCACGGTGGCAAAGCAGCTGAAAAGACGTTTGGTTTTAAAGCCCCCCTATCAGGACAGATTACGGTTTGTACACAGCAGTATAGCAGTTTTGTGCACGTTTAAATGTGTGCTCATTTCCTTTTGCTATAAAAGTCACAGTGAAGTGGAGCTGTGCCCGGCTCTCTGTGCTCATGAGCAGCTTATATCATAGCTTCGATTACCACACACAAATTTTTAACCGCATTTTACCACTCTATTGTTTTTTTTTGTTTTTTAATTTTAGTGTGAAATGCAACTCTACACAATAATTTCCTTTACGCTTAATAAAGTTTGTCAGATTCCAGTCCAAAGCAACTCTCCTCCTTCTGAACTCCCCTTCACCATTGCTTTTTCGACAGTGCTCCGGCTCTCCTCACTGGCACTGATGATTGCACTGATGTCATACATGCTGCATTACAGAGACGCAACAATAGCAACAATATTGCTAAAAGGGAACTGTTGTTTCCTGCTGACTAATTGATCTTCAGGTCAAGCAACCCTGTAGTGGAGAGCATCAAAAACATGACTACTACTAAAATTAGCTGCATTCATTAATCCATACGTAGAAGTTCCTGTCTGCTGACACCATGAGATTTTTTTGTCTTTAAACTCTCTGGTGTGTGCAAGCGCTCATGTTTTCAAGCTTCTTTTAAAACTTCCACGTCTGCCAAATCGGGCCAATGCCTCGGTCATATTGCCAACTTCAGGAAACACAATTACGCACGTAATTTCCCTTGGCTCTTTTTGCCTTTCTCTTCATATGAGGAGAGATTTACCCCGGGCCAAAACACTCTGCAACTATTAATCCGCTGCTTTATAATTCTCCGCACACACGCGTGGACGTGTGTTCTGCATACATTAGATGAGCTTCACTGTATAAATAATAAATACTGAAAAGGTTAGGACTGTTCGCAGACCTCAGTCTTTTAACTTGCACTCATACACACATTTGTATTTGCTACACTGTGTGTGTGTGTGTGTGTGTGTGTGTATTCCCAAAGCTGCTGATTGTATGTGATTTGTTCATAGGCAGAACAAATCACATACAATCCTCAACGGCACAAGACATTTACCAAAAAAGGCCATCTGCATTTTAATGACTAAGTCTAATTTATCTATGGCTGGCCTACAATATGACGGGAGACTGCTGATATTCCACACAACACACGGAAATTCACATGGCTGTCTCATTTTCTGCTGATGGTAACGCTATGCTAATGGAGGCAGAATTTCCCTTCTGCCTCCCTTCTAAATAAGCCTATCACACAGGAGGTTTGGCCAGATATTGGAAGGTGCAAACATATTTGTATGAATGCATATCACTGCAGTCACGGAGGAAAAAAAAGGTGCTCCATGCAAGGTTTGTCTTTCAGAAGCATTTCTGGCATCTGCAGTTACAATCGCTGCTAGCTGAGGTTTCTAACACTGTCATTAACAAAGGGAAGAGTGAAAAAGTAATACTGCCAAATTTCCGCAGGTACTCACAGCAGGGAATAATTCAGGAGACCCCTCTGTGGATGCACTTCTGGGCACCACAGTGTCCCATACAGCTGTGGAGGAGTTAATACTGTTGATGTGGCTGCAACCACTGTGCTCCAACTGCAGAGAAATCATTTTCGCTGCGTAGTTAGTGGACGTAAAGCGGCTTAGGTGACAGACTGAGACAGCGGCCTGTGTAATGAGAGGGCGTCACTGTAATAAAACCCAGTCTGTTACTACTATATTTGAGAACACATGTGTGTGTTGGGATACATAATCCGGGTTTGTCCGGTTTTATTTACTGGTCTGGGTCATTTCCCAACAAATGGAGTTTAAACCAGCAGCTGCTCCGCGACAACCCAGCGCCTCTAAAGTAGCGGAGGTGAAAAAGGAAGGTGCCAAAATTACAGCTTTTCCCTCTGATCCTGACAGTGAGGAAAGAAAGCCCTAAAAAAGTAGCAGAAGATTAAAAAGAGTAGAAAAGAAAATATTTTTTTAAATGTCTCTCTATGGAACAAGTATTTAGAGATTCATGAATATTAAGTTATATAAAACATAAAATTATGTAAGATGTGGTTCAGTTCAGCCTTTGTGAGGACTTTCATAAGCATAATGTATTACCCAGCCCTTTACCCTAACCATCCCAACTAACACCTGACCCTAACCCTTAACTTAAGCCCAAACCTAAAACCAAGTCTTAACCCTTAAACTAACCTTTGATGTTGTGAGGACCAGCCAAATGTCCTCACTCCCATAAATGTCCTCACTTTGCTAGTAGAATGAATATTTTGGTACATATTATACAGCAAGTACCAGAACACAGACACATACGCACACACAATGAGTGAGACACAATTGTTTTCACAGTTGCAATCAATAAATGTGTGGGCCATGTACATAAATTACCCTCCTCCATCCCCAAAGAAACAAACAGCGCTAATATTCTTGTTAATGGCTAGTAAAGGGACACATCCTTTGAAACTAGATTCCAACAAAAGCGTAAAACTGAGGCATTTAAATGAAGCTGATACAAAGATCTGTAACAGGGAGTGGTAAAATGAGCATTAATGGTTGAGCAGAATGAATTGCAGAGAAAGGTCTGAATATTGCAAACTTTAGAGTTAAAAAAAAAAGAGACATGAATTATTATTAGTGAAGTCATTAACCAAACTTTGGCTGAGTCACTCGCTCAGACACCAAATCCGTCTTCTGTCTGCTGAGGTCAATCCCGGACTTACTTTCTTTCCCAGGCTTGCACATATGAATGTGTGTTTTGCTGCTGCTGCAACTTTGCAAACAAAACAGCCATATTTGAGTCTGGCACTCAGCACAAAACACCTGTGACAAAAGACTGGTGCCATTCGGAAGGAAGACAGACCAACAAACGTGCGGCAATGTATGAATATTGGAAAATATTCAGTATTCAGTTAAAAAATTAGTGGCACCCACCTCCTGAACTGGGATTCATTTGGAAAATCTGCAAACCAGTGACGTCTGCCCATTGGTTGGACTTGAATGCATGATTTATGTAATCAGTATAATCAGTAACCTGCATCAGACGGTAGCGATTCGGAACATACTCTTTTTGTCAAAAAGGTGTATAAAATCACTCGTGTGGCTACTTATCGCTGACTGATGGCCAAGAATCTGCCTCTTTCCGGCACTTTAAATAGCTGCAGCTCAGTACATTACTGATAAAATGGGTTTTGTGTAGAGCTGAGGGACCTGACTGTGTGCTAAACTGGACCATCTAACGAAATAAAAAAAGGCTCCTTTGTGTAACACCGAGTTACCTGTAAAGGGTAAAGCTGTCCCCAGTGACACTAAATAATGCATTTAATGTGTTTTGCCTGTATGATAAAATGTGCTTCTCCCAGACTCCCATAGCAACACAGGGACGGAGGGCAGGAGAGGGGGAGAAGGGAGGTGAGAACAAAGAAAAATGGGGCGAGAAAAACAAACATCCATGGCAGTAGAATGCAGCAGAGAGGGAGAAAAAGGAGGACAAACAACTGATAGGAAAAAAGAGAATAGTCAAGGGAGGGCTGGAGAGGGAGGAGGATGAAAACAGAAAACACAGCGTTTGCAAACAGCAAATTAAAAACCTAAGTGCTCTACGCACCAAACCACATCCCAGAGGTTATGTGGGCCTTTCAGCATCTTATTCAGAGCACATAGGTAAATAAAGCCTCTTTTTAGCATCCTGGCATCTTTTCTAGTTGTTAGCATGCTGAAACAGATCTAGCAACGAAAACCTAACCTTATCAACGCTGACACCAGTCTGTCTCCATAATTCCAGTTAACATAATTTTAAAATAAAAATCAACATTGTGTCCCAGAAATAAGCAATTGTGAGGGTACATTCTTTCCTAATACATTCATTAAAGTGTACTTTCAATAAAAATGGCTTGCAAAAAGAAAAAAAATCCTAAACTTTCAGACAAACCTTTGTACTTAATACGCATGTCATATGCATGTTATATATGTCCTATTTATAGGATTTGCAAGCAGAAAATAATCCAACACTTCTGTTGTGCAGAGCACCACTTTCGATGGCCTGTACTCTTACTAAAATTGCTAAAGACTATGCAACCATGTAAAATCTGGATGCGATATGGGGACCCCAAACACTAATGACTGTCCGCACATGGGGCTGAATGCTGGAGATTTTTTTCTGCAGTTGTGATCAGGTCTGATACTGTCCTCCTAAATCCCACCAGATGTATCAAACCCAACATGATGGAACCGTCATGTGAATATAAGATCAGGCAGCTCCAACACACACTCACCCCCCTGATTGGTGCTGACCGTGATGATCGCCACCTGACGAGGGAAAGAGCTCATGTCCGAGACGCCGTTGAGGGACTCGATCTCAAAGGTGTAGTTGGCGTTTGCAGAGAGGTCCATGACAGTGACGGTGGCGTTGGTTAGGCCCAGAGGTCGTGGGAGGAAACGTAGATCCTCCTCGCAGAGTTTGCAGTGGTTGGGTTCAGGGCCGCAGCGCTTGCACAGAACGTTGTAGGTGAGGTCACGGCGCCCACCTGTGTCGCTGGGCGGTGACCACTCCAGCATCAGGCAGGTGTCATTCAGGTTAAACATCAGGTTGCGAGGGGGAGATGGAGGGCCTGCCAGCAGGAGAAAATCCAGAAGAGGGAAAACAATCACTGGCTCAACGATTTTAGAAAAGGAGGAATAATTAGCTAATTATTGCACCTAGCCATGAGGAGTAAGGTATAATTAATGAGTTAATTTCACCAACGTGATTGGCATTATTTATTTTTGAAACATTCCTCTGTCACAATCTGTATTCACAGTTCTGACTACAGGAACTTCTCCGGGGTCTCTCTCTGGTCCTTGACCCAGTCAGCCATCACACATTGTTCTTCAACTGTCCCTGAAATTCTGCTTCTCAGTCCTGCTTTTGCGCTACACCACCTCTCTATTGTAGGCATCAGCTAGTTGTCCAAAGCGACTGCATGTACAGTGTGTAAATGTGCTCGTGCTTTGGAAGGTCTGCTTTGCTTTAGAGGGGATTTGCTGTTGGAAATCAACGTGGTTCAGCTGAAGGATGCATGCAGACTCAACCTTTTGTTTCCTAATACACTTAGAAGAGCCCCCTGGTAAAGCCTGAGTAAGTAAGTTATTAAAGTTCTTCTAATCTTCCCATTTGTTTCTCATAGTTTGCACATTTATTTATAAAACACTCTACATCCTCATAGTTTTCCTTAAAAAATGTGGGCGGAAGAAACAAAAATTGCATATTTATCTGACCGTTTCACTTGTTTTGCAATCAATATCCTGTTTTACAATGATGTTTGATGCAGTACGTTTAGGGGACATTTTATCTATCTATCTGAATGCTTGTGTGTTGTGTAAATGGAAGGAACAAGCTGTCAGCCAGGTGGAGTTTATAAGACCTGAGGGATTTTACCACTCCTGTCCTGCCCTGCTCACTGTCTAACCCGCACAATAAGATATATCCCTCTCTTTCACCATCCATTTATCCATCTCTTTCTCTACCATCACTAAAAAAAAACAGCCGACAGAGCCCCTCCTCTGCTCCTCCACTTCTGTCAACGTATGTCCGTTCTCTCCTCCTTTATCTCCGTTCTGCCTCTATCAACCATTATCTCCCCTTCTCGATTCTCTTCATCAAGGAGAGTCCACCCACCTTCCCTCCTGCGGAGAGACCCCACTGCCATCAATCAGCTTCTCGTCTCCTCTCGAGGGAGATTGGTATCTGCAGCCTCCTCCATTTCTCTCTTCGCTGTCTCCTGCATCCACTTTCTCTCCACCTGTGACATCGACTTTGCTCGTTCCTGCGTTGCTTTTGTCTTACTAGCTGACCTCCCCAGTATTTAATTCTATTTATTTCCCCCCTTAAGACCTCCAGTAAAAGGTTTATCCTCTGTCCTACAAATTTCAGATTAAATTGTGAATAAAGCGCATTCCCACCCTCACACCTGGGAGCGTTTTAAATGCAGCTTTTTCAAAAACTGATGAGAGCAGGAACAAATCACTAAAAAATGAGGGTTGAGGGAGATATACAGTATGAGGAAAATGACAAATTGGCATTTTATTTTGCTCTGCAGCATGTAGTAGCATTTTTATTTGACCAAAAAATATCAAATTACACATCCAAAGTTCGATCTCTGTGTGCAACTGGACCTGTTTAAACAGGGATCTGACTTTGGATAACTATGACCTAGATGAATGAGAACCTACATAGAATTCAAATTACACAAATCTCACAATGAAATTGACCTTAATGTACGCTCAAAGTGTCAATTTTACTATTTACAAATGAAATTGACTTTATTTTCCAATGTTTGTTGCCCCTTCTCAAATCTCCAGATCCAAAATTACAGAACATTTGTCTTCTTTCTGTCTTTTCATGGAAAAATGTTTGATACCTCTTGAAGTTTCAAGGTTAATTGCCATTCAAAAAAAGGGGTATAATAAAGCATTTGTGCTAAAGGTTAAAGTTTGTCATTTGTATGTTTTTAAAGAGTAGAAATAATGCTCTTTAATGCAATGACGTACGGTAGCAGAAGTTGGAAGCGAGTTTTGAGGAAGTTCTTGCATCATCTGTTCTGGATGAAACAAGGAAATAGAATTCTACATAAGATCAAACAGTGCATCTTCCACTGCAGGGAAGATCCACAGCCTGTCTGCAGCAGCTTGGCTTTGTCTTTCAGTAAAAGACAAATACACAATTTCACCCTGTAGAGCTCCCAGACATTGCCCCCGTCTATCTCAGTGACAGCTAAATAGCTTTTTAATTAAAGGGGAATTAGTCCGGTTAAACTGTAATTTAATGCAAATATGAAGTCGTAATGACAGTCAGTGAATCATCACTGAAGATGAGGCAGCAGAACAAAAGCCCTGTAATTCATCCAGAGACTCTTTAATGCACACTTTCACACAAAGATAAGTCCTGGAGACGAGGCTGGATTTACAGCTGCAGCGAATCTCTAAGAGACCGCAAGAGCGTTCCACAAGCTCAATCGATACCACCTCTCTGTTGTGAGTAAACACAAAGGCCCCGTGGCTGCTACTCACGTGTACAGGCCATCGTCGGAGGATCTTTCTCAGCCCTGTAAAAGCCCCTCTCGCAGTGACAGACAGTAGAGCCTTCTCCATAGCTGAAACTGTGCGGGGGGCACTTTGAACACTTGATGTTTCCAGCATACGCTTTGTAGAAGCCTGGGTGACACGCTGGGGGGGGCAGAAACACGGCAGTATTACACAAAACAGCATTACAGAGAGGATCCAGCATGAGAACACAAAGAAATATGATACACAGACATTGTAAACTCTATCCAGACCTCTGTGAGAGTAAATTTTGAGCAGAGTACTTCCTGACTGTCTCTGAAGTGTTGTTTTGTGTGTGTTAAAACATTAATTAGTAGTTAATAACAGGTTAATCTGCCTCCACATGCATGATAGAGTCCAATTCAAGAACAATTCAAATGAAAATAGTGTGAGTGTGGTGTGAAATATCAACAACCAGAAGCAGTATGTTTGAATGTTTTATTTAGAAAGGGTTCATCTGAAACAGATCAGTCACAGTGGTCTTCACAGGAAATAAAGGCAATACTTTACTATTTCCACAGAAGAAATTAAATGCTAGCTCATAGTATATGAAGTTGAGCTATAAAAATGTTTCTGCTACATTGATTTCACCTGAATGTAAAAAAAGTTGTTCGAATATGAATGAAAAACATTGTTTGTGATTTAATCACCTAATAAACAAATGATAAAAATACACAAGCATCATTGATGCATTAGTCTGGCAGGTGAGAGGCAAAAACATTCGGTGAAAATAATTTGTCCATTAACATAAATGGTAGCAATAAATGAGGGATAATGAATAAAATATGGACAGGAAAGCATGCAATATGAGTAGGTGTACAGGTACATGTTTAATATGCAAAACCCCTGAATTGGCATTTAAGACTAAGCTTTACATGAAAATGGCACTGAAATGAATTAACCATTTGCATAAGTAGAGAAAATAGAATAAGTTGTTAGAATTTATGGTTGGAACAGTTGATAAATCTTTTCTAAACATGGTCTAGCAGCTGATTAAACAGTTATATTAGACACACACACACACACACACACACACACACACACACACACACACACACACACACACACACATATACATTTATTTAATATAAACAGATATCTGAAAAATGTTGCAATGTAAATAACGTAGCCCAGAACAAAACTAGTCAAAAATTCACTTTGCCTATACATTTATAAAAGTAAAAATGATTACATTTACTTCAATATTGGTGAAAATAACGCTTCAAAACAACCCTGTCAAGTTGAAACCACCCGTTAAAACCAGCCAGTAAAGACGGTTAGGCATTAGGGATGTGTGCAAAACTGCTGGTGAGATTTTCATTGCTGCCAGTTGTCACAAAGCACATCGATCTAACACGGTAACACAAGTCGAGCCATTTAAAGAGATTGACCTTGAAACAGCGAGTGTGCTGCCTGTGATAAATGGAGCGTCAGGGAGGAACGAGCACTGGGCAGCGCGACTCTTCCGATCAAATGAAGACAATTAGGAGTCCGTCAAAACGGTTCAAATGCACTTTTTTTAAACTGTTACTTTCACTGACACGACACTGGAGTCTGTATAGGAGTATGCGATAATTTCAAGTCTAATAATCCACCCCTCCAACCATATATGTCTAAAATTCACTCAAAATGCTAAAAAAAAAAAAAAAAAAGCCTCCCAGAGCCCAGATCGAGATTGTGTTGAACCAGGGTCTGATTCCTTAAATAAGCTATACCTGCAGTCACACAGTTATCGCTGTTTCTTGGTGTGAGAGTGAATATTAGTTTTTGATAACGTTATCGTTTCTTATTTCTTGCCCATCTAAACATCCATTATTGCTGAATCCTTCAAGAATTTCTTACAACAAAAAACCAAGATCAGGTCACTTGGCAGCCATGATTTATCAGTGGAAATACAAAACGGTACGTAGCTCAAAGTATCAAAAACATCAAGCAAACTAACAAGACTATTTTTTTCCTGATGCACAGCCACAATTACAGCTTACGTAACTCCCCCTGAGGTAGACGCGGATGCACATTCAGACGGCCTGTACCTGAAAGATGAGTGGGACCCCCTTTAGTGTGTCATTAACCTCTGATACTGACATGTCCTTGAGTTAAAATCTGTCAGTCTAGCCTCCCAACCAGACCCAGTTTCAGTCCCTGTCAACCTAAATGACTCCTCCGTCCGACCTTCGCTAAAGCGAGGGGACGTCCCCCTCTGAACCAGGCGGCATCCGGCAATCTGTCTGTCCCAGGCTGCGGTCCAAGGCCACAATGCCTGTGGTGCTGTACAATGCCTGACCATGCATCACCTGAGACTGGACACACACACACACACACACACACACACACACACACACACACACACACACACCCACACACACACACACACACACACACACACCCACACACACACACACACACACACACACACACACACACACACACACACACACACACACACACACACAGTGGTAACGAGGTCAATGCATGCTTGCACTACATACTGAGTACCAATATCCACATTCTACTAGCAAAGTGAAGACATTTTTGGGGAGTGAGGACATTTTGGCTGTTCCTCACAATATCATGTGACCGTTTGAGGGTTAAGTCTTGGTTTTAAGATTGGGCTTAGAACTGGGTTTAGGTTAGGGTTAATATGTGTGTATATATTTATGAGCGATACTGTCCTCCCGAACCATTAGGCCTGAGGGCTCTGGGCCCTCAACCCAAGGTTAATGAGATCTGAAACTCACACAGAACATCATCTTCTGGGCCTTGACACTCAGGGGCAGAGCAGACTGGTTGTCTGGCTTGTTTCTTTTGAGCTCACTGGAGCAGAACAAACCCAGAGCAACTGTCTGTCTGCCGCTGCCTGTTAAACCGACTCCATACTCTTGATCACGTAAACAGTTGTAGTAATAAACATGCCAATATCAATTTCTTACAAGATGTTAGAAAATCTAGTGCAACCCATTTAAAGGTAACTTTCCCCCCCATTTTTTTTGTCCACACACGTGTGCTGCATATGTAAATGATGATGCCACTTCACAGCGTGCAGCCGATGACGTTGGGGGGGGCTCCTCCCCTCGGCGATCAGCGAAGAAGAACAATTCCAAGAGGAGCACAATTCTGCAGCATTTACTTGCAGAACCACATCAACAAATGTTGCAGAATAGTTCAGCTCTTGAAATCAAAGGCGGTGCGGTGAGGCGGGGATGCAAGAGGATGACAGACCATTGCAGAAATGGCGACGTTATTAGCAAGTTGCAGCCTGGAATTCATTGCATATGGAAGGGGAGGGGGATGGAAAGCATGGCATATTTTCTGTTTCTCACTGATAATATTATATATGTTATAAATTGGATTTTCCATGATCTGTATTTTAACAGCAGAACAACTGAGGTCTTCATCCTTCTCTGTACATAATAATACTCATCATCCTTCAGCAGCGGCAGATTGAAACCCTGTTTTTGTTGCTCATGCGACGTGATGCGACTCCATTCCAAACGAATTAAAAAAAAAAAAAAAAAAAAAATGCCAATATCGCTGAGACAAACAGGTTTGAGTTCTCTTCATTAGTCCTTGGTGCTCTTGGAGGGAGAACAGGCTGGGTAATGAGAAAACCGCACCTATTTTTGTGCTCCTCTTACATGAACCCTCCATTGCTCTGAATTAAAAGCAAGCCTCTCGTTTGTGTCAGTCTATCTTGCCCGCTCATTAGCCATAATCCCTCTTTTCATTAGCCGAAGGCGATGAGCACGTCGCTGATTTGCACTTTCGGAAAGTTGGGTGGGGGGGTAGTTAAGAGAAGATTGTTCACTCCGTCATCAACATAGGAAGAGCATAGGAAGAGCATAGGAAGAGATGACCTGCACTGTAGACGCCTTGCTTTCATTCCCAGTTCTTCTGCCATCCATGCAGAACTTCAACAATTCTGAATGATGGTTTACTGTTTCTTCTGACATTGTTTAACACCTCATGTTTGTAGTTTTAAGATTATTTTTACCAACGCGCTTCAAGTGTGGAATCGGGTGTTGAGATTTAATGAGAAGCAATCACTTAAAACTGTTTATTACGGGTAATTACAGGAAAATGAATTCATAAGCTTTGTCTTAAAGCGGGAAGAAAAGAAGGGGAAAACTATTACCAGCAATAATCAAGAATGCCCTCTTCATTGAGAAGATGCAGCCAGCTTTGGTGGTAGAGACTTGATAAAGGATTTTAATCAGTTGCACTTAAAGCTCCCGAAGGCCGTTAAATCACCGCCTAATGCTGCTTCTTCTTCAAGAGCACAAAGCTTTTATTAAATGCTGTAAGTGTCACCATCTCTAGCTTTACGTTCCTGACTCTTAACCTCTCTGGGTGCTGTTTTCGTTCTGGAAGACTTCAAATTCACGATCCATCTGCCCAGTATTTATAGTGATAGTGGAATCAGGAAGGGGGGTGGAAGATGCACAGATAAAGAGCCCATTTAAAACCAGAGAATAAGACCAAGATAGAAACACCAAACGTTTTCACTATCCCGATTGGCAGGTGAGGCCTTGCTTGTATATCAGTGGCATAATCAGAGAAAAGATCTTGTTGCGCGCCCGATCAGAGGTCGCATTGATCCCCTTTATGGCAATGTTTACAATGGCAGAGACGGACGGTGCCCCAACAGAGTAGTAAACTGCCCAAGAGATATCTGTTAACGCAGAGACAGCAGCTCTCTAAATCTTATTCTCGGAACAATACAGTAGCTTGAACAGGCTTTGGGATGGATGGTGACCAACGAGCAGACTTACAGCGGCAGGGCTGATCTGCACTGGGATATGTCTGATCACCACACTAAATCTGTCCTGGTGCTTTTCTTGTTGTCGACAGTTACTAGTGGGGCATGATGTTTGTTATCCTGCAAGCTCTAGTGCTATTCATTATTTTAGGATCCTCAGAATGGAGTAAAGGGATTGGATGAAGAGAGAGAGAACGTGACTCCATAGTATCTGCATGTCCATGTATGCTAATTCGGAAGTAGAAAAAAACTCACATTAATGTATGCATGTTTAGGCTGAATGAATTTATTATACGGGGTTAGTATGATTTAGCCCCAAACTTTCTTTCTTTCTGCTTCCCTCCCAAATGATTGATGCTGATTGCGCTTTTAACACGCTGTTAAATCGACAGCAGATCGTCTTTAACAGAGGTCGCATTAGCATAAAGGCTTTCCTGTGGAAAATAAACAGCAGCGATGTCTACGGAGGAGGAAAAAAAAGCACAAACAAAGAGGCGCATAATGACACGGCAGCCTTTTAGCAACATCAACAACGGCGAAATGGAGCTGGAGTGAAATTAAAATGGATCAGCCAATTTAAATGCCCGTGCTGATGCTCCACCTCTCTCTTTCTCTCTCTGCCTCGGCTTTTCTTTTACCTTTCTCAGCCTTACAGACAAAAAATCACAGCATCCAATCAGTCAGAAGTTATTGATGTTAACATATACTACAGAGTGCTGTTCTATTTTCAAGTATAAAAGGTAATAATATAGTTCCATTTCTAAAGATGTTAACTTGAAAGTCAGTAACATTTTTGTGCAGAAGCTGCAATCAACCCGACAAGAGGATCCGTCTTTATTTGATCATTTTTTTATGTTATTTTCATTATTCATTCACTCAATATTGCGTAACACCTACTCTGTTTCTAAGGTAAACCCGGTCTCCTTAAAGATCATTATTTTATCAGAAATAAACAAAGAAATGAATAAAAAAGTAGCAGTTGAAGTGAAGTTATCGGCATGATGGAGCCCCACTTCATGGAGCAACTGGGAAACGTTTGCCTGTAATTAGTAGAGACTGAGTGTAAATGGAGTAAGAGCTTCGGTGTGATGTGAGCTCTGCCTACACCCACGCCGCTGTGACAAAGGTCTTCACACCCACTAATAATACCAGAGCTGTTCTCTTTCATTCCAGCTTTGGTAGCATCATATTAAAAAAGAAAAGGAGTGCAATTTGCCAATCAATGGAGCAAGACTGGAGAACTGTCTCATACATCCATTTATGCAGGATATGTGGATATGTGGGTGTGCCACAGGCAGAAAAATGTAAAATAACAGCATAGTTACCTGCTGCAATAAGGCTTTTATTTGCCGTTTTGTTTCACTGTTAATTTACAGTGTGGACACTGTGGGTGACAGGAAAAGCGGCGTTAATTAAATCTTGCGTTAACGTGATAAAATTGCGTTAACTTTAACAGCCTTAAAACAACACACACTTGGGTAACCTAACTGCTGTTTCCTCAAAATAAAAGATTTTCCATGAAATTAAGGACATTTTGTGGGGCATCATTTTGTGGGACATCTCTATGTGTTTTAATCGCACCTTTCATTCAATAAAAAGACACAGCAGCCCAGTCAGACCCTGAAGGGTGACGCGCAGACACAGAGAGGAAACCATCCAGGGTCGCTGCAGTCACATACACCTACACACATACAACCCGTGCATCTCCAGATAGAAATCCAGGATCAGTGTTGTGTTTATTTTAAGTATTAGGTCTTTATAAAACTTGCCGGTATTGAAAACATCTACGGAGCCATTGCATGGAGCAAGTGCACGCGCGCACGTGTGCGTGCGTGTGTGTGTTTGTGTGTGTGTGTGTGTGTGTGTGTGTGTGTGTGTGTGTGTGTGTGTGTGTGTGTGACTGAGTCACTTGTGTGGACGAGTGCTGACAAACTGTGCACGTGGGCAAGTCATAAAATGACTTTTTTTTTTCTTCATACTTAAAATTAAAGGTCAGATGGAAAAATGAGTACTGCTGCAAAATAATAATGTTTTTTCTGGTCCAAAATAAGTTTTAGAAATGAGGAAATTGGCAACTCTTTCTAGTGTTTCTTTGGGAATAAAGTTGGGCAACGAGAGCACTTTACATCACGTATCTGAAGGTAAAGATGTGGCACGTTACTGTCTATTTATGCAGTAATAATCACAGGCATCACCATTTCAAAACTCAATCCATTTATCAGGTCTCTTTTGATGCACGTTTGCACACTCACACACCATCTCAGTGATAGCTGTCTTAATGTGGAAGCTAACAGACTTTAGCTCTCCATCAATGCAGATTTTATTCAATAATAATGAAAATATACTCAGCTTGCCTTAGAATCTGCAACAATCAAATAGTTTGTGCATTTTAACTGAGGAAGTCCAAACAGATGCAAAAAAAGAGCTTGTTAGGAATAAGAAACTTTGAAATTTGCCTGTATATCATCTGATCTCACCCAGAAACTGACTGGATTTGTGCATTAATTGTGATGCACAGTGACACGTGTGCAGATGTAAGTGTCAAAGCTGTGAAGGGAGACGAGTCATCATCTGGTGTATTGAGTCATATTGCGTAATCTACAGCCAGATTACAGCTGCAGGAGTTTACAGTATCTGATGGTGTGATTGCTGTAAATTATACGTCTCTATATTTGAAAACTGTGAATTAAGTGAAAAAGAAAGTCTACTTTTACATTGCAATAAACACATTGTAGTCTACTCTCTGACACCAGAATAATTATAACCCTTCATCTACTCAGTGATAACTAATATTATTAAATGACTTTGTGTCACTGTGTGGACTATAAACCACACTGACTGGATCACGTTGGCTCCTAAA
Source organism: Arothron firmamentum (assembly GCA_016586285.1). Classification (NCBI taxonomy): domain Eukaryota; kingdom Metazoa; phylum Chordata; class Actinopteri; order Tetraodontiformes; family Tetraodontidae; genus Arothron; species Arothron firmamentum. Next base: position 206,303 of record BJFM01000934.1, read on the forward strand.
AACCTGTCATTTATGTGTGTATAATCCCAAATTACATACACTTCCACACACGCTCGAGCAGGCAGTATATCCTCCTCGGATCCCTCTCTGATCTATACGGTGTAATAGTGTTTAATAAGGCTGACATTACGGTGAGATAATCCTGCTCTCTCATGCACCAACACACAACCAATTCCATTTCCACCGCCTCAGCTGTTTTCTTGGCGCTCAGGAAAAAAAAAGAAAAGAAAAAAAAAGCTAATTTCAAGAAGAGAAGTCCAAGGTGCAAAATGAGGCCTCCAATATCAATTACCACT
>BJFM01000934.1:217188-228634 GCA_016586285.1 Arothron firmamentum
CCCAATAACCCCCCCCCCCCCACTCACTGGGGACGATCCGTCTCCGCCTTCTAAAATGTGCTTTCATTTGTGACAAGTCTGCTCTTCAATCCAGGCCTGTGATGTCTTATCTGGGCCATGTCGTGCTATACATATCCTTTAATGACTGATTCAGTCTCTTGGCTTACGTACTAAAATAGAACACGCACATGCTAGGGAACGGAGAAATCAATTGAAATGTTGCGTCGTCTGACAGGACTGTGTTCGAGGAGACAAAAAAGAGCGAGATCAGACGGCGTTGCTCGCTTTTGTTTTCACTGTGAGAGAGAGCGTGGTGCTGAGACAGGCAGAGGATCTATGTATGTATGCAGGGTGCCGGTACGTTGGGGAATATTTTTTTTCCCTCCCCCCTTCGCCCATCTTTGATCACGTCCCAGCTTTGAAGTAACTCTCAGGGAAGGGAGGGGAATGAAAGCCAAGCAGAAGTCACGGCAAGTTCACGTTGCACTAGAACTCACAAAAAGTGCAATCTGCATAATTTATTCTTTAAACTGTTCAAATGTGAGAAGATGACGGGATCTCTGGGTGCCTGACAACCCATCCGGCTTGACAAATGCAATTAAGCATGCTCCCTCTCCACATTTGTTCTTAATTACAGCTTGCAGTGCAAAAACACGAGAGCATCTAAATGCTTATGAAGTGATATATTTAAATATAAACAGTGGCAGACAGAGTGCCGCCAATTAGAGGAAAGGTAAGTGATATACAGCAAATCTCGGTAAACAGAAGCAGCCATGTAGAACACGCAAACATGCAGGTACAAGAATCAGCATAGCTGATTCTGCCTTTACCTTCCCTTCAGAATACCCACAGCGGTCCCAGAAGCTTTTGTCGGTTGATTGTCCTGTTTTCATTCTTTTCTGCTCCCGATGCTGATCAATCCCTTGAGTGTCATGTTTTTGGTGGGGTTCAAACACACAACCCTTTCCCTTCAGCTACGGTCTCCATGTCGCGCACACCCAGCTCGTCAATCGTTCACCCAACAGTAGCAATCAACACGTTAGTTCTTAACCTGCTGATTTATTGCATGTGTCTGGTAACATACAACAGCGACTGGAAGGATTTTTGTTGTCAACCACTCATTCACAATCATTGTTTGTTTTGCCGTAATGGGAGGAAGTGGCAATGGTGTGGATCTGATCTGCACTCCAACTAAAGGTGGTGTGATGGAACGGGACACAGCCTACTCAAATAGTTGCAATTGGTTGTTTAAAAAGGTTTTAAAGGGGCTAGCTACAGTTACACTAGCTGACTCAGGAATCAGTAGCTGATCCTGTTATATACAGGCTTAACAGAGAAAAGAAAAAAAACCTTTACTGGTTTAAACCCTTGTCGGTGGAGCCGAGCTCCCTTCCCAATTCACCGAGTCTCACATCTACACAAGCCGGGGATCGTCGAGCGGGTCAGTGCCAGGTGGTAGAAAGATCAAGCTGTAGCATGAGTAGGAAGATGACAAGTCTCAGCTCGTTGCAACCCGCTCCCCGACCTCCCTGGCCCGCTCCAGATGGCGCCCATTTTTCATGATGCCAAACCATTGATCCCTACGGCGTGGTCACCACCAATCAGTGACACAAAGGGGTCTGCACATGTTGTGAATACAGCCGTGACCGACAGGATCTCAGCGTGGCCAAACTTTATCTTTGTGTCGCGCAAACGGTTTTCAATTTCAGGACTTCAGATTAGATAGAGAGAAATCAGAAGAAAGGATGTACTGACAAATGCAAAGAAATAGCGGGCTGACAGCAGCAACACACAGTGGGTATCATTCAGTCCACATCATCCCTGGGCATCCTTCCACACCCCATGCACAATGCATGGTGTGTGGATGTTCCCATTTATTTTCAAAGCCAAGGATGCACAGAGAGACAAAGTGTGATGAAAAGGAGAGTTATCTCTGTGCTTCATGGAGAAAGCAGAAGCCCTGCCTTTGATTTACGTCCGCTCTGCCCTTCGGAGCGAAGACGTGTCCTTTACACTTCTGCGTCTGTTGATTCTAAGTGAAGTGGGGTTAAAATTATCTGACAACCGTTGCCAATATACAGTCCATAAGCACGCAGGCACATTCACATGCACTCAAGCTCAATCCCAATTAGGCATAAAGGGCTGTACTTGTTAAACGAAAACCATCCTTTTCTGAAATGTCACAGTGTCTCCCCGCAGTGTGGCCCATCTGTAAACAGCCCCGTCGCCGATGCCAGCCCCAGCCCCCTGTTGTGTCTTCCTGCATGTGTTAGCGCTTGTTCTGTGAGAGAAAAATGCTGTCTCTAGGACTCACACTAAGTTGTGCATACTTTAGTCCCTTACAACAGCATGTTTGTGTGCGTGTGCATGTGTGTGTGCGCGTGCGCCTGTGTGTGTGTTTGATGACCGTGATGCCAGGTGATCTGGGATGGTTTGTGTCTTCGCCTGCATGTGGGTGTGATTCATTATGTTCCTCCCTCCTTCCTCTGCCTCTCTTTCTCTGTGTGTAACATATTATTTGGCTGACGGACAGGCTGCAGGATATGTGCTGTAATTGCTGTCTGACTGCTGTCGTTCTCTAATTGAAAGGGTGCTAAGAGAAACTTTCTTTGTGTTGTTTATACCAGAATGTCATGTTACATTAGCACAGCCGTGCTTTTGAACTGTTCAATTAATGAGGTGCGGCCCATCATCAACAACACTGCAGCATTCAGTGACAAGCTAGTTGGAGAAAAATGTTATGCGATGAAAAACCTCAGCAGCAATTTGTGACTTAAAGTCAGGCTCTAAAATCATTTTGTTTTTTAAATCTTAAATTGGGACACATAGGAGGAAATCGTGTTATTTTCTTACTTTAGTCTTCAGGCTTTTATGCTGAACTCTGCAGTGTCCATTAATGTGTTGTAAACAGGCAATTCTGCAAAGGTGAAATTGCGCTTTGCAACTTAATTTCAGCAAAATTGGTGCACAAACGGACACTTTCTCACACACTTTCAGACAAATGTACTGAGATTACGTATTCACAGCTCTACAAAAAAGCCCTCAAACAAAGCTAATATACAGACAGTGGTAACAACTTCAGTCAGACAGGCTTAAACTTGAATAGAAAGATGGTGTATGTGTGTTGAAGAAAAAGTAGATATGGGCTTCATGGGGTTTTAATTGAATTTGATTTTGTCCAGTTGTACTAGAGTATAATTTCAGAAATTAGAGCTTTTTGAAAATAAGAAATTCTGACAGCATTTACATAAGAAACAATGCGACGGACAATGTAGAACTCTGAAATCTTGATTATTTTAAGTTAATTAAATATTCCAAAAGGGTGCTCCAGTGGAAGCTTAAGAGACTTTTAATAACAACGCCTGTTTGAATAATGGAACAATGAACAAGTGCCGCATTTCCGAGATGACACAGCAGTAAAAACGCCATGGTGCTGCTCAAAGGACCAAACTCAACTGTGAAATCTACATCTGAGAGTGAGGAAGTTAGGATGGGCAGATGGAAAGGAAAGAAGGTGGACAAATGGTTCACTAAAAAAGGACGTGTTTAGCAGCCATGTTTACTGTTCTCAACATACTGAATTGGGGAAAAAAGTAGAATTAAAAGTGAGTTTTGCCTTCAAGAGTGAGTTTTTAATTATTGTTTTTTTGTTTTTGTCCCGTTCTCTCAAAAACTGACATTATGTGACAAATGTACGACATTTGTTTGTCACATCTTGCATCGCTGTAGTACATGCTGTGATTTGCTCTACTCCACACAGCAATTCTGGCTGAAACAATTTTGCTTTCAGTGTCGGGCGATGAATGACACAAATATAAAAACTTTGAAGCAAGGGGGTTGGGGGAGGAGGGGGGTGGGTGGGTGCATGGCCAGCAGCACATGACAGGGAGTTAAGGTAACGGATAGAAAAAAAAAAAAAGAGAACTGTTCTGTGACGTCTTTAAAAGGACCGCTTTGGCCCAGTTTTTCGTCCGGCATTCTGATTGTGATGCAGCTGTAATTGCAGCTGAAACCTCGCAAACAAGCGGGACACACTGCGCGATGGGCTCTGAGAAGCCTCAGAGGAATTTTTCAAAAGCACTGAAAGCACAGATGAATAGATGGAAGGGTCGTCCATGCGCATCACATCTTGGAGCGCTGGCTCATCTCTTGGCATTTTATTTCATTATTATCTGCTCTCTGTATTTTTTTCTCTCAGTGTATTTAAAGCCACTTTGGATAGATGTTTCATAAGATGTTTTTCAAGTGGCACTTGGTTGTTGCTTGCCTGCCTGACGGTGTTGAGTCAGTGAACGCAGCATTATTATTTGTCGAGAGGAAACGGTTTATCTGAGCGCCTTGGACTTGTAGATAACAGATTTGCAGACTACTGACATGTGCAGCCGCGTGTCTGCCCTGACACCAGACCTGGACGTGGAGAGCTGGATTTTCATGAAGATGTGTTCTGAGTACTATAGCTTTTTAACCGAGTGCTGCTACCAGAGATACTTCATATCTGAGTGTTGAGGATCAAACTGCTACCCGGCCAGCCGAGGTTATCTGTCTGACCGAGGCGAGCCTCCAGGACGGCAGGTGGCACGCCACTGATACATACAAATACATACCTCTGTGCATGCCTAATCAGATCCACTCGCCCCAGTCTTGTGTGGAGACATACAGTATATACACTGATTTTTATTTATTTCCAGGTTGTGGAATTATTAGTGTAAAGGATAAGGGACTGCAAAACATACCAATACACGAGCCGTCCATTTCCTCGTAGCCAACGGTGCAGACGCATCTTCCCAAGGGAACCAGCCAGTCTCCATCGGCGCCACAGAACAGCTTGGGCGTGTCTCGTTCTTCAGCATGTTGGATACAGGCCCCTCTTACCTCCACCAGTGAGGAGGAGTCGACGCGAGGCACCGTGTCAGGAAACGAAGCCAGGTTCCTCAGCGTGAAGGGACACTTCTTGTAATAAACCCTCACCGAGACCAAAGCGATGCAGGCACCAATGTCCTGGAAAGCCAGGTAGAAGCCCTTCCTGGTCATGGGTCCCATCTCCCGCACCTCGGTGTTGAGTTTCAGGATCCGATCGCCGAGATCCATCTGGGTAAAGCTCTCGTCGGCCGCGATGGTGTCGATTTTAGTGTACTGCGTGGGCCTGAATTTCACACCGTGAGCCTCGTCGGTCTCGTGATAGAAGAGATTGAACGTTTCCTTGCACGTGCCAGACACCCAGGGGATAGAATTGCAGTCGCGCAGAGTGAAGCGGAGCTCCACGTAAATCTTTTGGGCGGCCTGTCGAGGAATCCAGTTCGAACGAAGCCAGTTGTTCTGATTGGGCTCCATCACGTTGCACACTTGGAAAGTATGGATGGGTCGGTTGTGCTCATCCATCTCTGTGATGGCATCCCACTGAAGAGGAAAAAAGAAAAGGCGAGAAGGTAAACTTTTTAAACCAAATGAAATTACAGAAGTACGAATAAGATTTAAAAAAAAAAGAGCAAATGTTCCCAGACAATGAGAAAAACTGAAAAACTATGTGCCACTATGAAAGCAATTGCGAGCATCCGCAATGGCAAAGAATATCATTTTTGAACATTGTTCTCAAGTTAAATGGTGATAAATATCTGTCAACGCAAAAGTAAAGATCAATAAAAGCAGTAGTGGGGAGTTAGATGAAAGCAGCAGAGCATGATCATTTTTAAAGCATTAAAGGACTATGTGAAGAATTTTAAAAGTATTTTGGCAATAAATTTCAGGGAGACTTAAATATCTGCCTGATTTTCTGAGCGATAGCGGCAGAAAAACAATCTTCTCTCTGCCTCTTGCTCTCATCAGCTCTTTCGCAGCTTTTCTCTCAGAGTTGTGTCAGACTCCAGCTGTCTCCTCATCAGCTTTGCAACTCCCGGGTCACATGATCACGGCATGTGGAAGCCCTTCAGGGTCATGAGGTTACCTGTCCCCATGTTAACGGGAAAGAAGTTAATGGGTGTTTTTAGCCTCCTGGTCCAGCAGAGATCAGCTTTTATTAGAAGGGAGACTGGCTACTTGGATGCTCCGCAAAAGCTCCAGGAAGGAAGGAATAAAATCAACTGCCTCAGAAAAAAGCCTCTGAAATCTCTTTGCTTGAAGTGTTGCAGCAGCTACCTCTGTATGCATTCTATTCCAGCTGACAACAAATTAAAAACCGTTTTATATGTGGCTGGACTATGCTGTCCTGAACTGCTACAACTGTTGGTTTACCCAGCGAAGATCCTTATTTTTTTCTGCATCAAATTTAAATCAATCTATAGCGAACTGCACATGAGCTATGTCAAGCCTGCATGTCCACCCTGTTAAAATGCTCTGCACTCTCAGACTCCTGAGTCAAACACTGTAATAAATGTTGCATTTAAAGGCACAGAAGCATTTGGGTGGTGAGTTTATAACACAGAGGGAAACACCTTCATGCACTGTAACTATTATTCTGGATTTAATTGTGACCTGTCTACACACGCACGCACGCACGCACGCACGCACAGGCATCTTATTCTGCGTTCTGGGAGGAGAGATCCCATTTCTAATTAATTAGTCACAGTGTCTTTATAGGCAAACACATAACTGTTTGTTAATACACCAATAAACTATTTGCCTGATAAGCTCGCACATTTAATAATCCGTTTCGCATTCAGCACAACACGAGAGTAATACTCTAAAGCTTGTTTCTGCTTTCACATGCTCATTATTGTTTTTAACAACATGTGCTAATTCAATCACCCAAAAGTGACTTTCCAGGTTGTCTGTAGTGTCTTGCTTTGGAAAATTAATGCTGAGTGAGTGTGATAGTTTCCATACCGGCAGTATGTACAATGAAACCCCTCTGGATAAAGCAGTTTTATTTTTGTTTATTTTTTAGGTGATATTGCTAAAGTACTGTCATTAATCAATCAGAACACCTGTTTACTCGCAGCTGATATTATTACCCCCTAATTTGCTTCCTGTGCTACAAGTGGAGAGCTGAACGCACCTGCAGCTGCTGTTCTTTACAGTGATAGAAAAGTCTTATGAGTGTTGCTTTTTTTTTTTTTACCAAGTACGGTATTTTTAGATGAATTAAAAAAACACAACACATTTGAATCATGTGACACCAAACAGCGCCACTGTGTGGGGAAGTGAAAACCATTCAGCTGCAAGTAAAGACACAAATTCCAAATACGCAACTATCAATTTAGACGTCAGTTTAGCGTCACTTTAATCCACTTTAATACGAAAAAAATCTTAAATTGTAGAATGGGACTCGTGACTCCCCCTACCGACAGCACAGGTCATTACACATATCCTGGTTGTCCATGTAGCACAGTGGTTGCCACATCTGCTGGTCTGATGGCCAGTTTTTGTTGGCTTTTAATGCCTGGGTGGAATTTCACAAGGTAAAGAAACAATGACCTCACTCATTTACTCAAGTCCCAGATCTGATCCCTGGCAGCTTCTTTCTAAGGCTATTTTAAATGCTCCGTGAAAATCAAGACTGCCTTGTCCATGTGAGGGAAGTTGTCATCAATGCAAAGCCAGCATCCTGCAAAATACACATAGATTTACCTTCTCTGTTGCTCAATAGACCTAATGTGTGAATTCCTTTAACAAAATTTTAACATCAATAAATCTTGATTTAAAAAAAAAAGAAAAGAAAATCCAACATCGAAGGATTAAACGTCTTTCTCAGCTTCTGAGTAATTGGAAAACAAAGCTGCTGATTTATGCCACTCTCATATGAACCTCACAATAAGTACTGGTGAGGTGAAGTTTCCTTAGAAGGACGAGGTTTTCAACAGCAAGGTCAGACAGCGTTTATGACAGGACATTTTTACAGCAGTTTTCTTGTGGATTTGGAATCTAATATCATGGTATTAAAGTGAAGGCATTTCTCTTATTGGACCATATTCTTTAATAACAATAAGTAATGCATGAAGGACATGGAGAGAGATGGGTGTGATAGCGGAGATAAAAATAAAAGAATATGTTGAAGGTCTGCAGTAAGATTGTTCGTAAGAGAAAATGGAAAAGAAGGAAAGTTGAGACAGAGAAATGAGCTCTCCTACTGTTATAGATAAAGTGTGAACGACACTGATGAGTGTGACACAAAGGAATAAAAGTTCTGAGGCGTCAAGACACTCAACCCCCATGCTAGCTGAACAACTATTTAAAACTTATTTTTCTCCCGGCTCAGAGATCTTGTTATCTAGCAAATAGTGTCAAGAAAAATGCTAATTGCATTGCTTTATCTCCTTTGCATTTTTTTTGTTGTTGTTGTTGTTGCATATTTCACCTCTGTTTTACACAAACTTAGTGATTTTCTTTTAATTCACATCAAAATTAGCCCCTCAGTTACAGACACCACCAAACTGGCAGGACTGCAGACAGGGTCTTTGAATGTGACCCAAGATCTTTTGAAATCGAATTCTTCTGCTAAAGCCATGCCAGGCATCTCACCTGGCCATCCAGCCTTAGCATACATAATTGAAAATCATTCTAAAAATGAGGTTGATTGATTGCAGCCTGAGACCAAAGGTCTCAAAGCCCATCTCTCACAGACGAGAGAGAGAGAGCCAGCCGTTTTCTGGCCACTTGCCCAGAGGTGATATCCTTTCATTAAAACTGCAGAAATCCAGCACCCTATTGAGAGCATCACTTTTAACTATAGCGTCATAACCCGCTCAACTCGACCTCGACCGGAATTAAACATTTAGCAATCCCACACGGTCCTGCCATAGTGCTGGTTCTGAGGTTATAAAGAAAAGATTTAATCACGATTTAAAAGCCAAATGTCCCTTCACATGAATGAAAGTGCGTTACGGCCGACTATAAAAGAATTACTCAATAATCATATAGCTGACAGTAACGAGAAGGGCAGGTTAAAGAGCTGAGCTAAAGTTTACGAGGCAGACAGGAAGAGTCTATGAAAACCTTTGTCCACGTCGGTCTGCGGTCTATACTGCACATGCAGTGGTGAATTGAATATGGTGGATCTGCTGAAGGACCAGCTGATCATTTATGCACATTTACATAAATTGAAAAGAAAAGACTTAAAAACCACAAATGGCCCTGAAACAAGAGCTACTAGGCAGTACAAACATGCAAAGTTGTATACTGCAACCTTTAATGCAACTGTAAAGAGGACCTTTTAGTGCCTCTTCCAGCTTTTTATTCATTTTCCTGGGTTCCACCAGAGAAACACTGAATGATTGTGACGGCGACAGAATTTCTATCATTTTCCCCACAAAACACCACCACAATGGATTTGAATTAAGCACAAAAATGACCTTTTTTTCAGGGGCTGCAAGTTAACAACCTCATAAATATATTTGTAGCTTTAAATGCATGAGAAATCCCTCTCAGTCAATGACGATGTCTAGAGCCCACTGACACCACTTTCTCTTCTGCCTTTCCTACCCTGCAGCCACCTTCTTCAAACATATCCAGTTTCTGGATAATAAAACAATCAAATAATCAATAAACAACCTTGAACCCATGCCCTAAACACCTTCTTGATCAGTTTTTAACTACCATCATTCTGTATCACACCGTTAACAGAGATTATCAGACAGTAGATGTGTTATTCCAAGTATCCTTTTTTCCAGTTTTAATCAAATTATATGCTTAGCTAGTTATATTTATCACAGTGAGCTCTTTAAGACTCAGCAATGGAAGTAAAACACTTAAAGGTTCCTTTTTTCAATGTCATCTGTCTTTCCATTTCCTTCCATCTTTCTTTTCACCCCACCTCTATTCCCTTGCTGCTCCTTGCCTTGTTTCATCTAATGCTTCATATCCATGATACTTTTTTCCCTTTCCACACAAATGCACCTTGCTGAATTGCAAGTGTGCGTTTGCCTGTGATGAGACTGTCATTGGGATTGAGAGATTCTTATTTAATCCCAGGGTCTTCCTTTTCCATGGATGAAAAACCTCTGTTCTTATTCTCTCTCTCTCTCTCTCTCTCTCTCTCTCTCTCTCTCTCCCTCTGTGTGTGTGTGTGTGTGTGTGTGTGTGTGTGTGTGTGTGTGTGTGTGTGTGTGTGTGTGTGATGTAGAGTCGTGGCATCTTTGCTCAAAAGTGAACCAGAAGTCAGTTCTTGGACAGTTTAGGAAGAGTTCAGGAAGAGTACACAAAATATAACAGCCTAAAACAGAGAAAGAATATATCAGAGTAAACTGTGTAAAAGCATAATTAATTCATGAACGTTAACTGCAAATTAAGCCTGTTAGGCCTGTGAATGGAGGAACCTCTGATCAGCCCTGCATTTCTTGCTCTGGTGTGTGTTTCCTCACACATGCTGTGCAAGGTGTGTGTGTGTGTGTGTGTGTGTGTGTGTGTGTGTGTGTGTGTGTGTGTGTGTCGGTCTATAGAAAGCTCATTAGGGACAAACAGGGATTAACTTGGGGGATTTTGTCAATATCTGGCAAACCTCGGGCCAGTGGTTGCATTTAACTGGGGGCTAACAAGATGATCTATATATCGACTGGAGAATCATGGAAATTGATTCTCCAGGTGTGCTTTTTTGTACCTTTTTGAACTGGCATGTTGGAAAATCTTTAATGTGTTGGAAATCCTTCTAACTAGCTGTCAGCGTGCGGGACCTCCTGTTTTTAATGGGATCGAGCTTGATCCATTCATTAGTGCTTGTTGTCGCCTTCAGAGAATCTATCATTTTAACCATCTGAAGCAGTTCTGCTATGGGGATAAGCTGAAAATAATGATGCAATAGGATCCATTCAATTACAGAAAATAGCAACAGGTATTTAACCACAGGGAGGGAATCAGATGTCTGGAGAAAACTCAGCAGATTTTTTTTCCCCCTCACTGGGATACCAGAACTACTTGAACTCAAGGTGAGACCATAACATGAATATTTCATTAAATTAATCTGGTCTTATCATTCTGGCCCAGACCTGCGGGCCAGAGGGAAAACAGTGTAGCTCAGACGGAGCTTCAACTTAAAGCTTGCATCGGACGAGGGCGTTACGTGTCATCCGTGCTTTCAAGTCACTGATACAGTGGTTTCATGTTCCACTGATGTGTGCTATCTGCATGCTAATGTGACCCCCTACCAGTTTAGGAAAGGCTCAAAATGGCCTTTTAGTCTCTAAAACCAAATCCCATGACGTAAGCTTACAAGCAGAAGGTTTCCAAAGAGCAGGACCCTGCCTCAACTTTAGCGGCTTTATTCCCGCACTAGATAAACAAAAGTCTTGCACTTGTTATACAGATAAAATACTGTATTATTGCTCAAATCGGTTTGAAAAAAACCCCAAAAAAACAAAACCCAAACCTTAGTGCACATTTTTATGGCTTCATGACAGACTTTCTTTTAGCTTCTATGACATTTTTTTGCAAGCAAATTTGCAACTGGTACATCTTGCTCTCGCTCTCTCTCTCTCTCTCTTAGACACACACACACACACACACACACACACACACACAC
>BJFM01000934.1:233171-244482 GCA_016586285.1 Arothron firmamentum
AGAGAGAGAGAGAGAGAGAGAGCAGGCTGTTCCCATATTAAGATTTAATACTTTATGTTCTTGGAGGATGAGAGCCCAATTTGTTTCGTAATAGCATGTAGGTTAAAGACATGCACTCTCCTTTGGGAGTTTAGAGTTTGATTCCAGTCAGGTGCAGATGTTGGCTCCTAACTTTTGTCTTTTTCAGTCTCAATCACTGCCTGTGTGTCTTTCTATGACAAAATACATCAGTACCAAAACAATAGCAAAGCCGATGTTGGAATCTTAAATTAAACACACTTTATCTTCCCATGAAGCATTCAAATTTAAGCAATAACTACAACTTAACATGCTGAGTAAAGATGTTTTTCTTTACTGTATTATATTCATTTTCCCCTTTTCTGGAATAAAACAGTTTAAATAGATTCAGTTTATTTGTATTATTCTGTTTTAAATACAAAATAAATCAAACTATATTGCAGCAATTTATATATTGGACTGATTTTCTTATTATTGTAGGACATCCATTTCTAACAGCTTGTACTGTTTAGTTTCCATCGTATGAACAGGATCAAGCTTCTGTCTGTATATCTACGGCTGTGTATCTTAATAGAAATCCTTCTTGAACCCCTGTCTTACTGTTAGAACTGTTAGAACTACACCACTATGCCAATGGATAATATTTACTACTGAAATATATTTGAAACATGCTTTCAAGTTCAAATATTGAAAGTTTAAAATCAACACATTGTTAAGCTCCGTAAATACACCAGTGACATATGTTACACATGCCTCTGGGTTTTGTGATCAATGTTTATGGCGTCAGGCCGAATGAGTTGACGCTGCGATGCGTATTACACCTAATGATGGATGCAGCTTTGCATAACACTGGGCATGAGCAGTCTGTATTTTATCCTATGAAGTTAAAATCTCCCTCTCAGACGGCAATCACACATTCTATTTCCTCTCCTTGGTTGTACCTACTTGCCTTATTCATGTATTCAGCTCTTGCATTCAGCAGGGTGCTAATAACCCCCTCCTTCCTTCCTCCCTCTGCTTTCTCCTCTGCCTTTCTTTGGCATCCATCCAGCCTCTCACTTTTTCGAACTCGGCCTTGGCGTATTCCTCACACGGCAAGGGTAAGCCTGAAAAGCTGTCAGGATATGTTCTGCTGTCAGAGAGATGCCGAGTGGGAGCGCATTAGGTATCGGCCTTGGTGTGTCCCTGACAAGAAACAAGCCAATTAAGGAATCCCCCGCCACTGCTTAAGCCCGGTTATGGCAGAGGTCCCTGGGATGAACACTTGTGTGCTAAATCATCATACCTTTTTTATATTTGAGCCTCCATGGGGAGAGGTGAAGTGATTCTGGATTATTCCTCTTTTCCCCATCTCCCTCTCGCTTGTGCAGCGCTGCTGGCCATCACTCAGCAGCCCATCTTTTAAAAAGTTTATCTGAGCTGTGAAGGACACTGACACACAGATTTTCTCCCTTCCGCCTTCCTCCGGTTCAGTCATAGTAGCAGAGATGGAGGAAGTGCTCTGAGATAAAATCCCAGTCACTAGTTGAAATCATTAGAGAAGTTTGCAATAAAAACTTGGACTGGTTATTTGGGAAATGAAGGAACAGTTGTGCCAACTTAACAGCATTTCAAATGATAGTCACCCATGTCCTTCCATCCACAAATGCATCAAAAATCAATAAATAAAATGAAAATAATCAGAGACTCCATGTGACAACGAGCATCTAAAGTTCTTCCAAACCCTTTTGGATCGATTTGCTCCGAGCAGTCAGCTATAGAGGCTGCATGCGCCCACGTTCCTGCACTTTAGAAAGAAAGTTGAATATGGCATCATGTCAAGTAGAAGTTTGGATTAAAACATTCATGAAAAAAAATTAAGAAGCCTGCAGTCATGAGCAACTTGTCAACAATGTTCTTACACAGACTCAGGAAATCAAAGGTAACTCTTGGCAATGCCTGACAGTGTTAAATCTAAAAGGTTAGGCAAAAGAAACTTGAATTATCGTCACGTTGTCAGGTCTTGTCGGGTGTACTTGTTGCATTAAACACTTGAAACAGTCATGCCAGAGGTCAAACAGTCCAGTATCTTTGTAACAGCACCCTGAGTCATAGTGCTACTGACATCTTTATCATATTAGCAGAAAAATAAAGTGATAACCCCAGAAAAGGTTCTTATGTGCACGCTCTTGAAGCTGTCATTTACCATTTGGCTCAACTCTGCTGAAAGTGAATGATCTGATCAAGTGACTAACTCAGATTCAACAGGCTGAATTATCCTCTTATGTCCAACGAGTTCTCAAACGGCAGAAAACACGGTTTTAACTCAGCGCACACCTCTGCTAAGCAGGTGATTTCCCCACATATTGTGACTTCCAGCCGTAGGCAATAGTAGTACAAGGTTACGCAACATAGTAGGTTGCGTTAGGATCGAAGCCCATTTGCCTTTGATGTGTGCCTTTGATCCTCCTAAACCTGGAACATCACTAAAATGTAATCTTGTGTGGCCCATTGTGAACATTTCCTGAAAATTTCATGAATATTGGGCCACGTTATAAACGTGCCAGCTCTTGTTCTCAGTAGCCTACTGTCCCATACGCTAACAGCCTTCACATATACTGCGTTGCCTAAATGTTCCGGCACCTGCAGGGTGTGTGAATCTGATAAAATCTCAGAGGGTTTCTCATTTTCCTTCACTTGACTGCAGGCACAACAGACATTTGTTTAGTTTATATTTATTCTGCATATTCAATTTTCTCAAATTCTACAAACACTACATGCATATTTAATGTTGCACACACCCTTAAACCAGCGCGCGAGATACATGGATGCGTTCTGTCAGCAGTAATGGAAAGCTTCCATGTTGTGCTCTCTTTCGTAATAATGCCCTGCGTGCTCGTGACCCCGGCGGGTCTGACTCGTTGGCTGTTTGGTCAATTATTCCCAGAGTTTGTGACGGACAACCATCACTCACCGCTGCCCAACCTGGGCTCAGTTCCCATTATAATATCAATGAGTGAAAACAAAAGGCAACATTAGGCATCCTTAATCCCCTAAAGCTGTTTTGTGTAATTTAATAAATAAGATGCTCCTCTCCCTGCCACGCACTCTTACCCCCCACCCACCGCTGGGAAATGACTCATACATATTTCAGCAGCGTATCTGCCTGCTCTGAGTGCAACTTATCGTGGCTGCATGCAGAGGCCAAATCAGCCCTCTGTTCCATCTCCGCTCTCTGTCCATCTCTCGTTTACCCCTCTAAAAACCTGTCCTTCATTACTATTCACAACAAGGACAGAGGAGCTGAGAATCCAGACACATAGATTTGCCTTGCAGAAAACATCTATGAAAACAATTCCCCGGCTTTTTCATCAGTGTCTGTTTGCCTAAAGGTTTAGATCAATTGTTCGATTTATACAAATGAAATAAGTGAAACTTTGGAGGTCAAGTGTGTTTTCAGAACTTACAAAACTGGAGCCAACAAACTTAGCAAAGTTTTCTTTGAACTGTTTAGTTAAAGTAGGCTTCTTTTCAAATAACAATAAAAAAAGGCACCTTGCTCACACAACAAGAAGAAATATGATAGTATTTACAGTGTGCAAACATGGTGTGTTGAGATGCTAAACACTCTGACCAACTGGGAAATCCACAGTAATGACGGGGGTACTGCGCACTATTTCTTAATTGATTGAAGTGTCTGGAGAATTACACTGTAATTTTCACTTTAATTAAAGGTATTCCCAGGCTTTTCTGGTAATCACAAACAAGTGCACTAGCAGGAAGCAGAGAACACTTTCAGCAGCTAACCTGAGAGCTAAATGCTACTTGAACACAGGCAGGGGAAGATAACAATGTCAGTTTCAGACAGCAGTTTTGACATCAGATTCTGATAAAAGTCGTGCACTGCACGGTCTTTTAGGGGGTTTCTTCTCCACAGTCAAGGATTTTAAACACAGCTCTTGCATTTTTACTAGAAGCGAACTTCTTTCCTTACGACCACCTTTTCCCCTTTAGTAGCATCATCAGCGTGTTGAATAAGTTCATGCAGGAATTAGGCAGGACTGACCGATGGGCAGCTACGTGCTGTACTGGGCTGATACCAACCTGTCTCTAATGGTGAGGATTGACTTCTCCTTGCTGGCTTCCAGGTGCTGAGAGTGATTTAAACAGTTTTACCTCCCCAGATCTTCACACCTTCCCTCAGGCCCTCTCACTTCCACGCTTTAAATATTAATGGTGAATTGGCAGCTAGTTGAAGAGTGAGGAAGGGAGAGGGTTGATATCTTCATCATAGAAGCAAGAGCCTCTGTTTCTCCCTGCTTTAATTCTGTGGGCACCAGTCACCGTGACCTACGCTATGTAATCACCTCCCTAACCATGATATGGCCCCACCAAGTGCTTCGCAGTAAGGGCCAGAGAAGGATTCCGCGACCTTGGGGACAGAATGAAGTTAAAGCCATGAAGTGCTGAAAAGAGCAATCAAAAGGCTTGACCTTTATTTTCTGATGCATTTTTTTTTACTCACAATTTGTATTTTTGATTATTAAATGTATTTGGTTACTAATGTGTTCCAAAACCTTGACAGTCATTCAGCCGTCGATCTGAATATAGTGACACGTAAATGGTAGAAAATCATCTTCCTCATTTAGGGATGACTCTTTATTTTGAATTGAATGTTCAGGTTTATTAACAAGCATGAAAATGACAACTTCCCTCCTCTCTGGTTGCTCCCTGTACGCGCCAAAATAAGTTGGCCCTTGGGCATGTCTGACCGCACATGACTTCAGGGAGACATGAAAGTTTTCATCTGAGGATGTTACGCTTTTAGTTTCAGCACATCTATATTTCATCATGCCAATATCTCCAGTTCTGTGCCCGCTGCTCTCACAAAAGTTCTGAATTGGCAAGTGGCTTCTGTGGAGCAGGAGGCTTCTGAAAATATTTGCCATAAATGTAAAGATATATCCAGCTATCCTTTCTTTGGTACAGGCTAACAGCCTCGTTATAACTATCATTTTTCAGTCAGTTAAGGGCGACAAGAGCAGGACAGGAACTGAGATGGAGCAATTGGACAGCGTAATTGAAGCTTCCTAAGAGACCATAGCTCATTATCTGTTTCCAGGTTACAGCATTTCTCACGAGGGAAGAGGGGTACGAACCAAAACATGCCCACCCCAGAATTCGACTGAGCCCATGGATGTGGCGCTTTTTTTTAATTTTATGTTTTATAAGTTACAGCGGATAAAGTGAAGGAAAAAAGAAGAATCAAAAGTTGACCTCCTTACCCCATTTATAGGATACGCCTTCCATCCCAGCTCGCCGAGCACAGACGTCGTATCCAGCAGCACAACTGAAATGGACCAAAGAGACACACGAGCACAAATCATTATTAAAATGTCGACACCAAAACAGGTCCATTTTCACACAGGAAATTGAAATCACTCACAAAATCTTCATTGCAACCATTTTTTCTTATCACAAATGACCTTTTTTATTTTTTTTTATTTATTTATTTTTTTTTAATTTTTTTTTTTTTTTAGAATTTGTGGGTGTTGGGTGAGCACAAACAGTGGGAAGACTTTTCGGAGACTAATGGATTGCAGTCAGATTGCTGTCAACAGCCTGTTCCCTCCCCAGTCATCCCATCTACAGCTCAACAATATGCTTTTTTCTTTTTTTTGCTGAAATGTGAAGAGATGCAATATAAAACTGTAAAGACCCATCCATTCATTCATGTGTCAAAAAAGGTTGTTTCATATATACACTAAAGAGTAATCTGGTTTTTGTAAGGTGACATTAATCTTAGTACAGGAAAAAAAATGCATTATGTTGTTTCAGAATCTTACACAAGTAGAGAAAAAAAGGGCTGTTTTACCTGAAAATTATTGCCATCCATGACAATATTTTGTCTCGCTCTCAAGGACAGTATATTTAATAATTCAGGGCGAGAGCATCTCTCCAAGCGACTAGTGATTTATGGAGAGAAGAAACAGATGCGGTTTCTTGAATTTTCGAAACAAAAACATCACAGCGTCCCTAAATTAAAAAAAATAATAATGCTTATGCTTATCCCTGATGTCATCAGGGATCAGACACTACACAAGGATGCTACTGCATTTTTCTTTTCAAATTTCATAAGTATTGCCTGCACTTATCCAAAAAAAAAGGAAAAATGTGTCATATACTGCTGAGTACAGTGTAACAACGCAGTCAGTAATTATCTGTAGTTTCCATCACAGGATACAAGCCAGCACTGATAAATCTCAGTATCCGTTCAGATCAAAATTACCATAAAATCTTTGAACTCATCCTTCAACAGTCTCAACGTAGCACAGATCTCAACTGTTTAGTTGTCAAATCACTGCATATTCTTCTTGGTAATGATTGACTTTTAAGTTTCAGACATGAATGTCCACTTATTGACCCCCCAGGAGGCTCGTTATGCCAACACAAATCTCTATCAGCGGCGACATTCGAGGATAAATCTCCATAAACATCATGGCTGTGGGAATTACGTCTGCGGTGTCGGAGGGAGATTGACTCAACGACGTCTCACTGAGGTTTTCAGTGCACATACAGCTATGTCTTTCCTTCACAATGCAGCTCCATTTCCCATCATCGGCAACTGAGCTGTTGTGGGGTGGGCACAGCCGTGGAACAATGTAACATCTGGTTTGGATAAAGCCAACCCATGCGCTGCACCTTCCAAGATTTACCAACATGAAAACCCAGAAACTGGACGCTTTCGCAGCAGGAAAGGAAATCTGGTTGATGCTGGGGGGCCTGCTGTCATTGTACAGCAAACAATGACGCTAATACCTAAAGAATAGCAGGTAAAAAAAAAATAAATCTTTTTTCAACAGCTATCTCTCTAAAAGTTTTTAAATGGTAGAGAACATTTAGCACGGCAGGTTGTACCATTCCTTATCTGTAACAATAAAAAAGAGACAGTATATTTGATTCTGATTCTGTCAACTTTTACAGTACATTCATTGCCTGCTCTTTGAGCAGCAGCAGCAGATAATATTCCTCTTTATTAGTGCTTAAAAAACCCTAAAATGCACCGCTCTGTTTTTTTTCTTCTTCTCTGATAATGTGAGCGCATTAAAGTAGCTGAACACTGAACCAAAAATCAACCATTTCACAACTGTCACAACAAAGAATGTAATGACTGATGGTTTGTATTGGAGAGACTTTCTTGCCTGGCTCAGAACTAATCCGTTCATCAGTGACACTTTGTGATGCTCATTTTCTTGTGTTCTGAGCCTTTTCACAGGTAAATTGCAGGTAAACGCTGGTGTCCTCGATAAAACGAAGAAAAGAAAATTTGTTTCCATTTCGGTTTGAGTTTCGAGTGAAGCCTTCCATAAAACCTTGACTGTGTTTGACCTGAACACAACAGAAAGTTAATTAGCATCGCTGGGAACACGTGTGTTTACCCTCCTCCTGCTAGGCTAAATGGCGTCTGTGGGAAAAGGGTCTGTTCCTGCCTCTAGGCTTTGCTGGTTCCATTTCACATTTCTTTCATGTTGGGCACTTTTGAATCACTTCCAGTGTCTCTGTGTGATTGTTTTCCACCCACAGGGCTGCTTCTGTGCCATGCCAATGCCAGGGCCAGGCAGGAGAACTTGTTGGCAATGGTGTTAATGGGTACCATTAGACAACTGTGGGTAGGTAACAAGGACATTCACTGGAGGGCTGCCTAATCATCACTAACGGCTGGCACCGTCCCTCACTGCACTTAGTTAGATTTGAGTAAGGGTTATAATAAAACACCTGGAGCAAAATATCAGCTATGAAAATTATACATAAATCAAATGTGAGACATAAGAAAAATCACAAAAATAAACACCTGTTTCATGTAAAAGTGAAATCACAGGAAAAACCTGATTTTCAACTAAATTGGCCAGAAGGCTTTATTATATGTTAATAACATGCCAGAATACTTAGACTAACTGGTCAGTTGATTCAGGTATTTTACCTTGAACAAAATTACAATGTGTGTACGGTCTAGATTCTTACCCCACATGTGGTGCACCTGCGGTTGAAGACTAAAACTTCCTGCATGTCCCCACTTCATCTATCTTCCGCTGTTGTTTTTCAGCGTGACACCCACAGACCCCAACTGGAGCTTTGAGAGTTCCACTGCTTCGATATAAATAGCTCATGAGCTGACCAGCTCATTAATATATGAAGCACCGCAGCAGCAGGATGATGACATATGTTGTCTGGCCCTCCGGCACCTCATACAAACACCACGCCCAGAGATAACGTCTCTGCCAGAACTTGTAAATTAGAGCGACTAAAAACATGTGCTTGTGCTGTTTGGGGAATAAATTATCTTCCATCGACGCCCCCCCACCCGATGGCTCCACATTGTTTTGGAAAGTGCGTTAAACTCGGTCCAGTTCCCAGTGTCCATTCCAGTTAGGCTCAAACAAGAGATCGCTTTAATCTCCTGACCTCTGACCGTGCTGTCAGTTCTGCAGTACAGTTTCAGGGCTTAACAGGTGAAACAGGGCAACAGGCGTATGAAGTTTCATTTCGATTCAGGGTGTGTCTTTTTCGGCTATTTATTCAAACCCCTGGGTTTGTTTGTCTGGTGTGCAAGCTGCTCTGGAAGATAAGATACTTTATTGTTGTCACTGATACATGCTTCTGAAATTACGTCTCTGCATCTGAGATGCAACTGTGCTTCGTCTGCGGAGGATTAGTGCCTTGCTCAAGGGCCCACGCCGGGGGTGAGAGTCGGAAAAGTGGATTTCACTCCCTCACCCAAAATGCCTGGCAGATTTGAAGCTTTCCTAACTCTAACCGTAACTCGACCCAACGATATTACCAGATGCAGACAGAAACGGCATGTACTCTATAAAATAGTATTAAAGGAGTGCACTGAAAAAAGATGCAGTGATCTTTCCATGACAGATGTGTGATACTTGGAAGATGCCTGACTAATGTGTCATTAAGGGCCAACTTGGGAGGGAGCACATGCTGTGATGTGTGACTTCCTGCCACTTTCATTTTATAACATTTGTAAATACGAGCTGTAATTTACAAGGGAAATTAATTTTACTGAGGGCAACTCAGCAGTTCTTGGAGTTTAAGGTAATTAAGGTGAAATTAAATGGACTCCAAACAAAGCACGCTGGTATTTGTCTGAAACAGTGCAGCTCAGAAGAAAAGTGAGTTGTGCGCCGAAAAATCGGATAGAACAGCAGCTTCTGAAAATTGATTTGGGGAAGGATATCAGCGTGGATCACACGCTGCTATTTCAGGGGTGTAAGAAACATGCAGGGTTTTCAACGGATGAGAAGATGATGCTCTCTGAAAAGGAAATATATCCAAATCTGAGACAAGAAGATGGGCACCAGTGACTTTTAAGCACATCAGCAGGACAGAATGTCCAGTGGAACATAACAGACAGCAAAATGAAGCTTCAAATATTGATTATTAGATCTGACAAAGGTATTTTTGAGATAACTGGGGTTTTTTTGCCATTGATCTGTAAATTAAATCATTTGGTATCAGGTTAAGATTTCTCCTTCAGTGTGAACGGAAATAAATGTTGATGGTGACAAGAAAAAAGAGGAAAAGAAGCCGATTGAGGGATAAGAGAAGGATAATAGTCCTTAAAGTGTTTGGAGGAGTTGGAACAATTGAAAACAGCGACATTAATGGACCCAGTGGAAAAAAATAGCTCCTACTCATCCAGCAAAAAAAACAAACAAACGAGAAGAAGACAACACCACAGGAGAGATTATTGATACAGAGCAAAATATGATCGAAGCGTGATCACTGATAATCGACAATAATGTTAATTTATTGATCAAAATATTTGAAGGACTGTGATAGAACAGGAAGCTCACTAACCATGTGACCTGTTAAAACATAAATTTAATTTAAGGCATCATTAGAAAACTAAATGACCTGAGACAAACATTCTCAAAATCTTTCCCTGTGTGAGAATAATGAAAATACACATGCCTCCATATATATTTTCCTCTCGCATCTGTGACTTTTTCCACACCTGATGGCTCTAACGATCGCATTAAAGCTCGTCATTAACGCAGAAATGCCTTTGATGAAACCAAGTCAGCACTAAATTAACGGACTCCAGCCAGGGATCATCTGGGCCCTCCGTGGGAACGCGAACCCTGTGGCCCGACCTTTCCATCAGGGTAGCTGCATCTTTTCATGTCGTGGATCTCTGGTGTGAGAACGTTTACTGAGATGAGGTTTTTCAGAACAGTGAAGTGTCTGAGCCAAAGGTGCCCCGTTAACATTTTCAAGGCTGCTCCTCGTACCCGATTGATCGATTCCCCGAGAATATTTCCTTCGGGCGTTGCGGCGACGTTGATCTCGCCGCCACCGTCTCTGTGGGATGATTCTGCTCAATGAAATGTTGGCATCTGAGGCTTTAATTTGAGTCGCTCACAGCTCGCGTTGGTGCATTTTAATGTCCCCCGAATCTGAGGAACATCATTTCCTTCTTTACTCAGCGGTAAACAACCGAGGATGAGTCCACCAGGGCCAAAAAAACCACCAAAACAAGATATTTGAGCTTTTTCATCTTAATGAATTCACCTGCCGCTGACTTCAAAGATTAGGGGCCGAAAATTAATAGAGATTAGCAGAAGCTGTGGACTACTGGGGCTGGGGGGGGGCAGGTATGTTGGCAGTTGGCGAGCAGAGACTCCTTAATAACTGTCTGAAATCCCAGCTGGAACGACGCGAGCGATACACTGCTGTGAGATGGGGGCGAAGGGACAAAGAGGTGATTGCTTTTCACTGAGGGCCGACTTTGGCTGGGAAATCTCCAGCGGAAGAAGAGATGACGCTGGCCTTGCGACGTGACGCCTGAAATATTGAACTCCTTCAGAATTTAGAGTCCCTGGATAAACGCTGCATTTCACAATAATCCAGCCTGTGGTGCCAGTGGCTCTCCACGCCAAAGGGGAAATTAATTTGAGAAATGTAAAAGCAAAGCAATCAAGAACCGACCATTATGGGGCAAGGTGGGAGCCCTTTAAGCTTCTGCTCCTATGGAGCACTTTTCTTTGTCATCTATCATTTTTTTCCCCCTGCACTCTGGGGTACGCCACTCTGTGGCAGGCTGTGACTGCGATCCTGCCGCTGAGGTCCCAGACCAGTCAATATGAAAGACTAAAGTACAAGAGAAAGCAGACATCGCTTCAATCATTTAATCTGCGGCACAGAAAAACACAGGCTGAGGCGGTTATGGAGCAGCTGTCTGAGCGAACGGGGAGTTGCATCGCTCTTATTGAACTGTGAAAACAATAAAATATAACCTGGG
>BJFM01000934.1:244507-254731 GCA_016586285.1 Arothron firmamentum
GGAGTGGAGGGGCAGATCCCAGTGTGTCCCGCGTAATCAATAAAACTATTTTAAACCTCAGTGATGCTGCTGTGTGGACTCCACTGTGGGTCTAAGTGCACAGGTGTGAGCTTGATGGTGCTCACACACATTCATAAAGGAAAAAAGTCAAGGAAGAAGGATGTTTGTGCAGGTCTATGTGACACAGGGACACCCAGAGTGTTCACCCCACAGCAGAACTCACAGGACAGGCCACTGTGCTGTGCATTACAGCACGCAGCATCAAGTTCACGGCTGAGAGCCTTTTCAGCCTCTCTGATCTGCTGCAAAAACACACATGAAGCCTGCACGGGTATTCTCACACTGCTGCCCCGACAATGACTCAATCTGAGCCTGATCTGGAATCAGTGACTAAGGCCGCCTCTGCGCTCATTCCCACACAAAACAACTTTTCAAGAAACAATAAACAACTTATGAACTCTGCTGACCTCTCTTAGATTAAGGAAATTAAGACTAAAACCATACATTTACAAACAGTGTTATATTTTGTGCACCATATTTTTGTCAAACAAATGTGTTTTAATCGGTGCACTTTTATAACTAATATCATTGGTGCGTGATATAAGCTAAACAGCATACTTTAAATTGCTCACTGACGGCAGTTTGTTGACTTTTTTAGGGTTTCTTAATAATACTTGCTGAACATGTTCAACATATCCCGTGCTGTTAATGTCAGGAATATCAGGACATTCATGATTTCCCCCCCCAAAGTAATTAACTAAAACTTACCTTGGTTACACCGAATAAAGCGAGTGATGACAATCCCAAGCAAGATCGGAACGAGGAATATTCTGCTTCCAAAATTCATGTTCGCGGCAACATCTAGCTTGACCTGAGGTACTACTGGCTGGAAGGCAAAGAGGTCCGTGGGGGGAAAAAGCTGGATCCTCGGTGAACCCCGATCCGCCGGCAATGGTCCTTACATTAGAGCCCGATCGCAGAGAACTTCCCGGCAAATGCGCAAAGAGAGATCCATCTTCCTTCCTGGAAAGAAACGACGGCGGTGCCGCGCAGCGGTGGAGGTTCGGGATTAAGGACTATAAAGAAGGCAGTTTTTCAGAGGTGATTAAAAAAAAAAAAAAAAACTTTTAATCTGACCCACGGCCACCACGAGAACGCGGATTTACACAGAACATTAACATGTCCTTATAGGAACCAAGTGCGTCTCCGCGGAGCGCACAGACTTTTAAAAAATTCCGTTATTGGATCGACAGCGTGGCTCAGACGCGCCCGACTCCAGCCTGGTCCGCTGCGGCACCGACTTGGAGAGTGTGTGTGTGAGGGGAGGACGAGGGAGGCGGCGGAGGAGAGAGTGAAGCGGAGGCTCCGAGAGGGAGACTGAGCGCATCTGTGCAGGAGGCTCGGCACTAGAGGGGGTTCGCTCACAAGGCAATGGCGTGTGTGTGTGTGTGTGTGTGTGTGTGTGTGTGTGTGTGTGTGTGTGTGTGTGTGTGTGTGTGTGTTTGTGTGTGTGTGTGTGTGTTCTATCTTATTCGTGTGAGGTTAAAGGAAAAAAAAAGAAAAAGAAATTTTAACCCATGGAACGTCGCCTGAGAGAACATTCAGTTTACCGGATAAGGATGCTTGTGTTGTTTTATTTTATTGACCCATAGTACCTAAATAATTATGACAGAGCTAATGCATCTGCATCACAAGGCATTTCATATGGAGACTGCAACTGTGGAGCCTCTTCTTTTCGTTCGGGGGAAACATACATGAAATTTAAGCACCAAAACAACATTGATTCCAATCCTCCAGAAAACAAACAAGCAAACAAACAAACAAACAAACAAAGAAACCAACAGAAGATTACCCAAATACTAAAGAATTATGGTTCATTAGCTTGTATAAATTTGAGAATAACTACTATAAGGATATACATGATAATGCTTCTATAGGCTACCTTTTGAGACCATAAAGCTGTTTTCAAAACTAATTAAAACCGAATTTCAAATATTTGAATATCTGAAAAAATGGGCATGTGTATAAAGCTCTGTTTCAAATAAACCTTCCAGATAGAAGTTTGGTGGTTATTTTTGTTAGAGCCTAAATCAGTTTCTTAAGTGAATGGATGATACTGAGTGTCTGTCAACACACTGGAGGAGAGTTCTTCAGATTTAAAGAAGTCGAGATCAGTCAAAAAGCCCCAAAATGCAGCTATTTCCTTTATTGTAATTCAGCGTTTCAATGCTATGTCTCTGTTATTGTGGATGATAAAACATTTCATGCTCAGTGCTTCAAAAATGTGTCAGACAAAACACGGCTTTGTATCAAATGCTGAGCTCCGTCAGCCAGGCCGCCAATGTCGGCCAGGATTGGAGAAGGTCTTCCCCTCATCTTCATGGACGTTTCATTGAGTGAGCAAGCAAACCCTCCCCAACCTGACCCGGTTAAACAAAGAGGGCTTGGCTGCTGGGACAAGGCCCAGTCGATCAGGATGTAGCTGCGGCTTCCTGCCAACGTGGAGGGGGTAAATACGTAAGCCTCACAATCCGTCACCGGCGCTCAGCTCTGGGCCAGTCATCAAACAAGCTGGAAAAGTCACCAGCTGACGAGGGACTTTGTACAGCCTGCAAACACATTCGAGGACGGAGGGTCATAGTGTGGGATGTATATTGACTGAACTGGGCTGCTCATGTCTGTTGTACACACACACACACACACACACAGACACACACACACACACACACACACACACACACACACACACACACACACACACACACACACACACACACACACACACACACACACACACACACACACACACTCTCTTCACAAACGGATCTAGCTATTAAATAGCAGCATCAAACTTCATCCCTGTTTCACTGATCCCGATTCTAAAACTTTAAAACTGAAGATATTCCACATGGCATAAATCTCATCCTTCTAGAAGGTGACGACTGAGAATAATAACAATAAGAAAAACCCTGAGAAAAGGTCGTCCGCAGCCGCCCTCGGCAATGATTTGGTTTCCTTTGCTGTAACACTGGCCAATGAGGTGTGACTGTAGAGTATTGGGGGACTAACTGTGAGCTATGATTCTCTGTGTCCAGACGTAACAAGAACCATCCATCTGTGCTCATCACAATCAAAGAGCTGGAACGGACCCACATCAGCACAACTGACAGAGACAATGAGAGTTTATCATGGTCGCGACTCCATTAATGTCCTGTTCACAATGAGGACTCAACCCCAGCAGCAGCACCCACGTACACCGAACCCAAGCTAAAGGCTTTTCCACAAAATACATTTAACCTGGCTTGTTCTGGGGTGACTACAGGGGGCTTTTTGAAGGTTTATTACTGCATCATGCATGCAGACCCTGACACTACCAAAGACATGTGAACAGCTATCAATTTATATGGACGAACGATTGTTATATTTTTTAGCGTAACTGTCAGCACTTTTTGGACTGATCTACAGAATTAATACGATGATCTCTCATGATCCGCATGATGGATGGTGGGGGACATTTTGGGCCTTCAGTCCTCTATATGCAGCTGATGGCTCCTAATGATTTTGCTGACCCCTGACTTTTCCTGAAGCAGAGCCAAAAGGTCAAGCTTTGTTGTTTTAAGAATAATAGCAGTGTCTCTGACATTTGGTAGGAACCGTTATATTACCCTAAAGATAATTTGGCCAGCTCAATGCAGAGCTTGACAATTTCCCACATCCCCTCGCAGAAAAACTGGATGGAGAAAAATTGCAAACACTGTCTGCATTAGAGAGAAACATGCAAAGATTTACCATAGAGGGAAAACAAATGTGAATCCCATATTTATTTTAGTTACACTGACCTAAAAAGGGCTAAATACACAAATATAGATGACGATGTATACACGATATACACTGCTCAAAAAAACTGAGGGAACAAAGTGTTCCTTTAATAAAATATAATAAGCCAAGTGAAAGTCTAATTAATCTTACTGGTTAATTTTTAAACATGGCTGAATATGTATTGTAATCAATACCTGCCAAGATTTTTTTTTTTTTTAATAAAGGTTTTGTACTTCAAAGGATCTCAAACTAAATTGGAGATGAATATATTATATTGCTCCTCATCTATGTTAATTAATAGTCCAAACTCAAAGTAGCATCTTTTTCTTATTGTTGATTGTCACCCTGGAATCTTTAACTAGTTCAAACTTTATTCTGCTGCCTCAGGCCAGAATATCACTGAATATTAACCACAAAATTCACCGTGCTAAAATCGAAATATGTCTCAAAGAAATGAATCTTCCAAAAACAAGTTATGGTTGGTCAAAACAGCCTGCAGTGATACAGTGATTTGACCGTGTCCTGCAATCTGTTTTTTGAAATCAAGCTGAGCTTTTATGTGCTTGTCTGAAGGTTTCTGTCTTAAAAACACACACCACCAAGGGTAGAAGAAAGGAGATCCTCATTGCTCATGAAATTCAGCATAACAGCTCTCTCAGGGCCAACTTTAGAAAGGTGAAGAAAAGGTTGGTTTTCGTCACATTGGTATGAGGAGCTTAACAATTTAAAATAGTTTTTTAAAAAAACCCTTCTGATAAAGCTGCAGCAGCTCCTGTGGCAGCATTATACACAGCATTATTAAACCTGCACATTTGTGATCAAACCGTTAACATTCACACTGTGCAAAATATGGCAATATTACCCTAAAAATTCCACTTATTATTAGAAATTAAACCGACCTAAAATACACATACAGGAGTCTAAACTATATAGACCAGCTCCTTCCCAGACTGCCTGCCTGCCTGCCTGCCTGCCTGCCAGTAGATATGCACAATCTCATGCACACTAGGGCTATGAGTTGAGGTTGCCCACCATCCTGGCTGCTTAATGGGCCATAGGCTCTAATCTGGATGGCCACAGCGCTCATGAGAATGAGCTGAGCAAATAGACAGTGCAGCTCATCAGGCCCGAGAGCCTTGGTGCTGGTAACCCCAGCTGTTAAAGAGACATTCAACCATCGTTCAGAGACGAGGGACAGTAACAGGACGCCTTCAAAGGTGATAGTAATTTCCAGGGACTGACAGCTAATAGTTTCTCATAAGCCGTTTTCTCATTTCTCCATCAGAGAGGGCACCGCTTCTTCTGACTGCATCCTGGTTTTTATTAGAACTATAGTTGTTCATGGTTCTAAAACAACAACATGACAAATTGTTGATAACGTTGTAACGTTAAGTGAGAGACTAGAGTGAGAATGAGACACTTTTAATGTTATATTTCAATCCAAAGGATAGAAAATCTTAAACAAACAAAAACCAAAACCAAAAAGACAAACCTGAACACGCCTTTGCAGACCTGCTTTATTTGCATAATCTCCCATAATCCCTGAACAGGTTTGAGAAAGGACTGGGAACAAATCCATTCTCCATTATTTCTAAATGTGATGTTCTCTTGTAGAAATGGAGGATAATATGTTCACTCACCAGAGCGAGCGCTCTGCTGGCCCCATAAAACAATGCTTTTCAAACGGAGAGGACAGGAAGCACAATAAACTTCCTCATCACGCTGTCAGTGCCCCATAATTTGGATGAGTAAAACCTTTTGCTTTTCAGTTTGTGTAATTCCAGGCAACATTTATGCAAGATGGCATTTGGACACCTGACAGTTCCTGAAAACTGGCCGTGAACCCGGTTTCCCCTCAACCCCAGCAGTAATTGACACGTGGATGGATTAATGTTGTATAAAATGACCCATCCATCATGGGGGTGAGAGTGCGCCGCTCTGTCAGACAGGCCTTTTGAGAGCGCGTTTCTCTTGACCTCCATTTAAATGTATACAGCCATGTTTGACTTCATTTTTTTCTGCCATTAAATATTGCTTTCGCTTAAGGAAAAAAAAGAAGACAGAAATTCTGCATCCACTGTCGTGGTGCTTAAAGAAAATATTCAGTACTGATAAAAATGAGATGATAAGGAGGGATAATGAAAAAAAAAGAGAATAATGAGGCATAAAAATAGAAAGAATGCTGCCAAGGTTGTGACGACTTATCAGAGAGATAATTATCTGTTCTAGCTATCACAAAGATGCTAATGTGAAGAAATTAGAACAAAGGAGTTTTACACCACTTAAGAACATGTGAGGCTTCACCGAGGAGACATCACACAATTCATTTCCACCCAGTTTCTTTGATAAGGTGTCACTTCCAGTGCACAAACTCACAGTTTAGACTTGAGACATGGACTAAAATAAAGACAAAAGTACCCAATGTAGATCTGAAATTCTTCCATTCCCATATCCAATAAAAGCGGCTTTCATTTGGGCACATGTGACACCAGAAAGGTTTTATTTCAGAATACAGAGTTGCATGTGTGAATACAGACAGACTCTAGGATTAACGCCCATGAGGTCAGTATGATGACCAAGTCGGGACCGTTCCAATGTAAGAAAATCTGTGCTGAGATAAACATTATTGAGCCCGTATTCCTACCGGGGTCAGTACTCTTCCAGGAATCATTCGACCACGCCTCCGACTGTCTCTGCCCCACTGATGGATTCTGGAAGAATGTCGGCCTGTTTTCATTCACCTTTGTCAAGCAATATTGTAATGACCCCAGGGATCAGGTAGAGCCTTCTAACTCAGGTAAATCAACAGTGTCAGTGAGATAAACAATGACTTGGCAAAATGTGGACAGCTGTAAAGAGTGTGTGTGTGTGTGTGTGTGTGTGTGTGTGTGTGTGTGTGTGTGTGTGTGTTGTGATTATATCATCATTTCATTGACACAGCAGGGTAATGACAGCAAATTAATATGTGAAGCCAGCTACTCTGCATTTGTGTGTAATTGTCAGCATCGTGAAACATACCCAAAGTAAAGAGCTTCTCGAACTGAGCTGAAACGTTTGGCAGGCATAAGACAGACCTCAGTGTAAATAATATGGCGCTATATAAAAGACTGATGCGCTGCAAGTTTGAAGAGGAGCCAGTTCCTTCACTGAGGCGGTGAACCTTGAAGAGCTGTCTCATTAGGCTAATGCATCATGTTTGAGGAAAACAAAGTACTTCTAAGTAACTTCACTGAAAGTGGAGATCAACAGCAGGCTGAATAAAATCTTTTAAGCCACCTAAATACACCTCTCAGCAAGGGATCCTCTAATTGCAAACAGCGGCAGAGCTTCTGGCTGACCCCTGAGTCTGAGTGGGTTCAGTAAGAGGACTTCACTTGTGCTCTTATTAAATTGAGAGAAAAGTTTGGTCCTTTCATTCAAAAAATCATGGACATTTTATTCATATCTAACAGAAAATCAAGCGAGGGGAACTTTTATAACTACTTTGGTGAAAAAATGTAATACATTTGAGAAAATGAAAGTCTTTTACCCAGGTATCCTCTCATCCATGTTAGCCCACCTTCTGCAGACGGGACCATGTAGGTATTACAATTGGCTGGTCAAAAATTGGCTTTATTGCCTGATGTAAGACAGGAAATATGCAAAGCTACTCCTTCATTCTTTCAGCTCTCCCATCAATAAGGGCATAAACTCTACAGAAGTGGATTTGCAGTCTGGCAGATGCAGTAAAATGCGTCTCTGTGGTGAGCTGCAGCATCAAGTAGGATGGAATGTTCATGTTGGACATTTATGATTGATCAGAAAGGTCTGAATGTTCCTCTGACAAACCTGCTGGAAAGTCTGATGACATTGTCTGTGCAACCATCAAGATGGCCAGAACTTTATTTAAAATCACTGGGACACATGAGACAGAAATAGGCCTGGTTATCTGTTACCCTTCCTGCTAGTGAAAAAAAAAAAATGCTCCCTTCTGACATGTCTGAATTACGTCATTTAGCATTTTTATGTTGCCGTAAAAAGGCAAAGAACAAAGATCATTGCTGTCCGTGGACCAGCGTCGATTGTTCTGCGCTGTCAGTAAAACTTCCTTGTTTCTTGGTTGAGCAGCTTCGGAGCGGCTAAACGAAAGAGTGAGTAATTAGCTGGAGCTATTTTCTCCGTCTTCATATTATAGCAGCTGATGTTAATTGCGAGGCTTCAGAGAGGAGGAAAGTGAAGGAATTAGAGTTGCTGTTCAGAAAGATGCCGTCTTATTTTCCAACCACTTGCCTCAAGTCGAGCTTTCTGTCGGCAGCTGTCATAGTACACACACACACACACACACACACACACACACACACACACACACACACACACACACACACACACACACACACACACACACACACACACACACACACACACACTACTCAGAATACACCACCAAATGATACCCCTAATCAATTCTTTTCTGGAATGTTCAAGCTAATTTTGTCGATATTGTTTGCAGATAATGACACAACACGATGCAGACTATTGTTCTTCCTTCCTTGTGAAGCCCTCTCTAGTTCGGGAGCAGATCACAGATTGGACAGTTGCTAGGCCTCGAGCGTATTTCTATAATTAGCCCCATCATAGATAACCAAAGTCTGTACTCTTCACTGCCTCACACCCTGCGGCTGCAGCGATGAAGCTGTTAGCTCTTCAATTAGACCGGAGAAAACACAAAGCTCTCAAACTGCCATGCTACATTCTGGGCCACTGTTAATACTTTATGAGGGTTGTGAAATGTGGCTTTCGGCACCAATTTCCTGCAGTTCAATATGCATT
Source organism: Arothron firmamentum (assembly GCA_016586285.1). NCBI lineage: Eukaryota > Metazoa > Chordata > Actinopteri > Tetraodontiformes > Tetraodontidae > Arothron > Arothron firmamentum. The sequence continues at coordinate 253,136 of BJFM01000934.1, forward strand.
TTTATCACAGCTGAGTAAAGCTAAGACATATAAAGTTAATTTAATTATCGTTTGGGCCTAAAGTTACACGAATTCACTCAGCCCAAATGAAGTGAGACCAGCTACGCTGTTTTGGTCAATTGTGTGCCGTTTTTCCACAAACCGGCAGGATTGTTGGGTGGTGACACACAGTTGCAGTTGTCACAAAGGGAAGAGCTGTCAGTTTCACAGAGTTAAGTTTGTTCCAGAGCAGCAGACATCTCTCTGCGCGCCGCTTCTGAGATAAAACCTTTGAAGTGAGGGGACACTTGGGTAGCAGATATGCAAACTCGACCTTTTCTCCTGACAAAATTGATTAATAGGAGGTCTGCATGGATGGGTTTGATGAGAGCAGCCAAGAAGAATCCGAGATTCGTGATGGCCGGCATTTTGCTGCCAGACTGTGGAATTTTAATGGGTACACGTAAACACAAATTATGAGCAAATGTTTCCAGAGATTTGCATCAGCTTAAAAAAATAGATCAACAAGCACAACACATGATTTTATTTGTATCTATAAAATTTCACTTTACTTTGTCCTTTTGTGATAAATTTTATATTGTGAAAAAGTCAAACTTTATCAAGATAAATGTTTTAAAGCTATTATTCAAACATTTATGTATAATCTTTTCACAAATTTTTCATGTCTTTCTTAACATGTGATCAAAAGAGATTTTCAATATATAAGTGATCTACATAAATATATTGTTACCATGGGGATTCATTTCTTAATGTTGCATATAAAGCATTTTTATTTTAACTGGGGCATATTCTTGATAAGGAAAAACATTATGCAACTCTCATGATATCAGACTCAAAGTCAACATTTTATTCTCTTAATGGGTTTAAAAGGTTTTATTATATTTGAAGGGAGACTCAAACTCAGCGTTCATTAATGAACTCATATTTGTGAGCTGTTGCCATGAGAGTTTAGACATTCAATGACGGCTCAAAGGCTGTTTTACCTAGAAACTCTTCACTGCTTTCATTCATGTCCTCATGAGCGACGCTGCATCAACAGCTCTGCCAGTAATCTCTCAGTCTGTGTGTGTGTGTGTGTGTGTGTGTGTGTGTGTGTGTGTGTGTGCGCGCAAATCCAAATGCCACATCAACAATGTTGGAGTCACCTGACAATCACCTGGTGGGATGAAGCAAAGGCAGGTGTTGGGATCGACCTTGTTGGGATGGACCTTGAGGAGCGACTGAAGCGAAGACTGAAAATATCACAACAGAGCAGCAAACCTGGAATCTGTTGTTCTCAAGGTGAAATTAAAATGTGCAGATGTTGTATTTAATCGCATGTAGCCAGATAAATTTGATTATATAAATTAATTACTGGAGCTGCAGTGCAATTGAGATAATAAAAAAAAAATAACACACACGTCAAAGTGAGTATGTTAATTTTTCTGTCATGACCCAAAACTACACATGTGTGAGTGTTTTATTAAAAAAAGCAAAAATAGCACATAATAAATTATGGAAAAAATAATTAATAGTGACAAAAGAAAATATACACATATTGAGTCAGTGTGTAAACTGTGTGTGTGTGTGTGTGTGTGTGTGTGTGTGTGTGTGTGT
>BJFM01000935.1:20109-37781 GCA_016586285.1 Arothron firmamentum
CACACACACACACACACATGCACGCACGCACGCACGCACGCAGCGCGGAGCAGATTGCTACAATAGTACCATAAATTGTAATGGCCACAGCGGTCCTGATTAAACAGTCTTATCAGCATGACACGTGCTCTCTGTTCAAACACACACAGACAGGGAACATGGACGTGAATAAACACAAACCATTTGGTGGCCTCCTCGCTGAAGTCCCACACACACACACACACACACACACACACACAAACACACACAGGAGGATTCAAACAAAGAGCTGATTGATCCTAAAAGTCAAACACCAGATTAGGAGGAGGAGGAGTCTGAGCCGCAGGCAGGGAGTCAAATGTCTGTCAGAGATGACTCAGCTGATAAACTCTGATTGGTTTAGCCCTCGTTTACGTTCTGGTGTCTGCAGGATCCTTCCACCTGATCAGGATGCTGCTGGACGAGTACATCCTGCTGGCTCTGGAGACTCAGTTCAACAACGAGAAGGAGCAGGACCTGCAGAACCTGCTGGACAAATATATGAAAAATGCAGGTATGCCAACTAGCCGCAGACCTGCAGCTGCCCTGAAATCAGTTAAAAAAAAACGTGACAAACTCAAGATCAGTCAATCAAAACCATGAAGCAAACTATGTTAACGCAGCCGCGGTTCCAGCATCATGTGTCGTTCTGAACCTCATCATTCTCAGATGCGAGTAAAGCGGCGTTCACCGCCTCCCCCAGTTCCTGCTTCTTGGCGAATCGCAACAAAGCCGGCGCTGCCGCTGACCAATCGGTGAAGAATGAGTCCGTGGGAGAACACGCCTACATGTCTTTTTCCACCAATCAGCAGCAGGGAGTGGAAACGAGCACCATCATCTACCAGGGGACCGATCCTACGGGCTTCCCAGCTTCAGGTAAAACAGCTAAACTCAAACGCATCATACAGAGTTTTTAATCCTCTTTTCTCTCTCTCTCTCTCTCTCTCTCTCTCTCTCTCTCTCTCTCTCTCTCCAGTCGGGCAGATGGACTTCTCTCAGGTCAGCGGCCCCCTCATGACGCCCCCCATCTCTCCAGCCGCCTTGGTGCATCGAGGTTCCGTCATCAATCAGGGGCCCCTGACAGGACGACCCCTCACATCCTCGTCCTCAACCTGCCCGACGTCGTCGTCGTCCTCCTCCTCCTCCTCCTCTTCTACCTCTTGCCTGCCTTCTCTCAGTCCCATGACTCAACACAGCCCCTGCGCCTCCTTCCCAGAGACCCTGTACCATTGCTTGCCTCAGGCCAGCTCTGGTTACTTCCACACCAGCAGCGGCTCAGGCTCCAACTACCAGCCAGCGCTCAGGTCAGTGTAATCATGTGCATCAGATTCGGGACTTTAGTGTTTGGGGCTCCAAGAAGAGATAAGACTACAACTGTCCGTCTGTACTATAATCTACCTACTCTGAAATCGCAAACATCTGACAGCAAACTTGATCCTCATCTGCGTCTCAGGCCTCAGACTCAGAGCCAGTGTCTGGTACCAGTTCAGCCCCAAGCTCCCTCTCTGGCCTACCACCTCTCTCGGTACCCTTCATTCAACGAACAACATGCGACCAAAGATGCGTCCTACAGCCATCATCACCCCGCAGGCCCTTACTCATCCCTCAGCACCAAGTCCTCGCTGGCGCCCTACGCCCCGCCAGTCCGACCAGCGTCCAGTTACAGCTCGGGCTCCGATCCAGTTCAGAGTGAGCAGGGGCTGGGCGCTCATGCAGCAGCCCAGATTCTGGACTCAGCAGAGGGGTTTGTATTCATGGGGGCTGGACTGAACACCCCAGGCGGTGGGTGTCAGGCTCACCCGTACCCTGCTGCGGGACACAGCGGTAATTCTGTTTGTCTGCTTTTAGAGACGTTTTGTTGTTTGTCAAATTATTGTCTGTGTTCCAACGATATCCCCCCTTCTAGTCTCAGGTTACTACGGACACAGCGGTTACCTGGAGAGCCAGCGCATGACGTCACTGGTGGACCAGCACGTGTCCGTCATCAGCACCGTTAGCAGTCTCCGGCCGTTCCCCTCCGTCTACTCCGAAGTCCACGATCCGCTGAACATCCTGGATGAACCGGGAAGGAAAACGACTGGGGCGTACTTCACAGAGTCTGAACCGGGAGCAGGTCAGCAGGCCTCCCAGTAAAACCATTCCCAAACACAGACAGCGCACAAATGAAATCAGTGGAAACATATCAAAGCATTTACGTGTCAAACCCTCCGCAGGTTCTGCTCCCTGCATGTTCGGCGTTTCCCCGTCGTTTCCCTCGCAGGACGCCCTCCTCACCCAGCGAGTACCGTCCTCCTCAGAGGTCCAGGACCTGGTCTCCTCACTGCCACCCATCAACACTGTATTCATGGGAGCTGGGGGAGTCCAGTGATGCAAGAAATACAAACCGGTACAAGAGTTCTGGACTTCGGACAAGCTTGCTGTGTACGTACAGAGAAGCTACACGTTACTTTATTCTTTGCTTAATTATGAACAGAGAATATATTATTTATATGTGATGTGAACTGGTATATACTGGTCCGGTATATACTGAAATGCTGGTATTAATCTTTTAATTATTATTGTTAATTTCTAAGTTTTGAAATATGATTGTGGTCCGGAGTACTTCCATTAGTGTAAATTGTTGTAAATAAATCTTTCTAAGTCAGAGCGGTGTTGTTTTTATTGCAGGGTTAACCAGGCTAATGTTTGAGAGCTTAATTAGTCAGGCGCCCCTAGTCATAGACTCCACAAGCGTGACTGGAGAACTAAGGCGAGGCCTCCACCACAGGGCTTTACCAGCAAGACCAAAATACAGACTACCCAACTTCATTAATTCATTTATAATTTTGTACCTACTTCCAATGCTCCTCAAACCTTCCAGGATTTTCTTTTTCATAATGTTAATTGTGTTTTTTGTTTTACTGGCTGTACTGCACAACACTGCCCCCCAGGATTTTCTGTGGTACTGCAACAATGCTTTGGCATCAACAATATAGTTGACTTGATTTGGTTAAGTTAATTATTCAGTATTTTTGTTAGTCTTAGAATGCAATTTAAAATGAAAGATGGGGATTTTTATGTTGTGAGCCATCGTCAACAGCACAAAAACACCTCTACCTCTCCTCTTAGATCAGAAAAAGACAGACTGGAAACAAGATGGTTGAAATAAAATCAAGAGAGGGAAAAAAGATGACAAAAACAGTTTTATTCACCCAATACTGACTCTTCATCAAAATGATGTAACGTCTGCAGCTGTCTGGATATTTCCCACGTCTGAAGGCTGAGAAACTATCAAGAAAAAGCTATAACCAATAAATGATGTTAAAGATAATTTCTGTTTGTAAGTGTATTAGAATTAAGCTTTGCCCAATCAGATTTTTCTTACGTGGATCTGTGGAGGTGTTCCCTCCTGTCGTCTCTGCTGGCCTTTTTTTTTTTTTCTTTTTTTTTTTTTTTTATCTGCGCAGGAGGAAAAATCCATTTCAGGTGCTCGTGTGGCGGCGCAGGGACAGATGGTGGCACATATAATGATTACTGAATCCCCACGTTAAAATACTTTAATTACTAAGTCAATAACGCTGCAACAATTGCCGGAGCTTTAGTGTAAAAACAACAGAAGGCAGAAGGCAAACTTTGGGCCAATGTTTAACTAGAACTTTGCATTAGAGCCGACGGACAAGGAGGGGATGATGTGACTGCGTTTTATGTTTTCATCCAGATTTAATAGCGTGAAAATAAAAATCTAAAAGAGGTTCAAATTCTATCCTGCGCGTATCTGTAAACCTACTAATGAGAAATGAACAATAATGAAATGTTAAATGCACTAAAATGTAATTTTGGTGTCGTATGTGTCTGATGCGTTCAAATAATGTACTAATTTGTTTTTACATTTATTGATCCATACATTTTTAACGCATTTTACAACAGAAGTTATAAAAATTGTTTACGGCTCTACATATATTTGAAATATTTTACTGAAAATTTGTGATGAATTATCGTAAAAATGTAATTACATCATCAGTAAGAGATTATTCGCGATTAATTTAATGAAGTTTGCATTTCATGTCATCACATCGTGTCCATAATATTTGTGTATTTTTTTTACCCGTCCTGGATTTTTTTTTTTTACTCTTCCAGTGATTAAAAAGTGATTGAATGATTCTTTCTTCTGAATCTCCACTCGCCCTTTTTCCTTACTGGGACCAGTTTGGACCCAGAGCTGACTGGTGTGGGCAGAAGGATGAGAGAGGTTCTCCAACTGTCCAACAGAGGGCGCCAAACCCTCACGTTAGGGCCCCAGAGAAGGAGAGCAGCTCCAAGGAGCGGATGATGGCGGTGCCCTTCAAAGTCTCCGAAAATGTCTTTCACTGCGGCAAATCCAAAGCCTCCATTCAACAAATTCAGCGAAAGGCCGAGACTGAACAACTTTTCACCGTTTTATTGATCGTCCCCCTGTCAGCTTAGCTGAGGTTTTTACGAGGGTGAGGAGGGCAATTTAATCTGCCTCAAAGTCAGAATTTACACCCATAAAACCCTTAACAGGAATATTCCATCCCCCTCCTGTACCTTCCACCTACTTGTATTTGTAGATTTGATTGGAACCTATTTAAAGCTTCTATGACTTGTATCTCAAAACTTGATTTAAGTATTATTTAATTAATACTGATGATTATAATACTATTTCTTCAACTAGAAAAATCAACCAGCAAATCTGATGAGATTTTGATGACGTTATTGGCATCCGGCAGATTTAAAGGAGCTAAATTAGTGAGAAGCTTTTTTAAGATCTTTTTTTGATACCTCAGTATCAAAATCAGCCAATGTTACAGCCAGAATTCTCCATTCTCAGCTCCCTTTGGACGGTTCCTGAGGCTCAGCGTGCACTTCTCTTTGTTCTGTCTAACTCAGGTCAGCGTGGAGAAGCCTGGGTGGATGGCGAGGGGAGGCACTCCAATTTACGGTGACCCAGACGCACTTCTGCCGTGAGGGCTGAAGAAAAGACCTTGCTCTGCTGGACCCGGAGCACCAATCTCATCTGGGTTTAGCCTCAAACATGGAAGCCTGCGGTGGCGGAGTCCTATTATATGTCATCCGTCAGCCATTTTTTCTGCTGATCTGAGGTCTGAACAACGCCGTTGACTGCAAATGTGTGTTTTTCAGATCAGACTAGGCCATTTGTGCGAAGGAAGCCTTTAATTTAGATAAAAGTACAGGAGAAAAGCGAACCTTCAGGTGAACCACTTCAACACAATGGTGCTTCACGCATTTTACCTCAAGAGACGCCTTGTTTTTTCTTGACATTTTTGACATAATTTGAGTCGGAGAAATTAGCGTTTGCGTGTGAATGGGGACAGGATTTTAGGAAATGAAAGCAGCCAGAAAGTATGCGAACGACTGAGTGCTCTTATAAGACTCTCCCTTAGTTTGTCTCACCTTGGCAGGATGGAAATACTCATTATTGTTGGCATAATTATGTCTTTAGCGGCACTTCAATGACTGTTTAATCAAAGTTGAATTTAATTTCAGAGTTTAAATTGTATGAAGCCTGTGCTCTGTGGCGAACCGCTCCGTTTACCCTTTTGCGGCCTTGCGTTTATTTTCCCGCGTAATTCACATTCTCAAGTGAGTATTTGGTGTCTGAATGCTTTCAGACCTAAAGTGTAGCTGCAGCGGGAGCAACATGGTGTGTCTTCTTTTTGTGTTAATGCTATAGGTGAAAGGCAGAAGGAGTGCAGAAACTTTAATGTTAATGTCTGATGTGAATGGACGTAATCCTCTCAAAATCAATAAAAAGGGACACAACAATAGCTGAGGTAAACAAGAAAAGTTTGATAATGGAGAATGTGGAGCATTGAACCAGTGCGTGTTCCTTTTCAGCGATGTCTATTTAAGACCTCCAAGCTAAAAGCTTTCTTTGTGGACTATTCTTCTGCCTCTTTGTGTGAATGAAACATAAATGTGGCCACCACTGAGATAAACAAAGATGGACAAAACGCCAACAAGCAAGTTTGCTCGGAAGAGCTCCTCATGGATGGTTCCACAACGTGGACGATGGTGACCATGATAGCGACTTCAGAGTTAGCATGCAGCACAAAATAGAGAGATACGCTCATGAATTAACATAAACATAAAGAGGAAAAAGCTGCTTTAAATGTGACAAGAAGGACAATTAAAAATGTTGCTCACCGGAAGCAGTAAAAGGACAGACCAGTTCCCCGACCAATTGCCCCACTGGCTCCGCTGGTTTCCAGTTGACCGCAGTAGCTGGTGACACAAAAAGGTTCTAAAGCTTTTTCTTACCTGGATGAGTTTTATTTCCCATGATATACACACATTATGAGCATTTATTCTGCTTCATTTCCTCCACCCTGACTTTTTTTCCCTCTCTAATTGGTTAAATTGTTGGATGAAAACGTAAGATCTTCAGTCTGTCCTTTTTCTGAAGCGTTGCGTTCCACCGGTCAATAAGAGCCGGGTGGAACATTCACATTATGTATGTGCCAACCTTGGGTTGGCGACGGCGTTTTTATAAAGCAGCACAGCTAAACAAGCATTGACCACTGGCGAACATGTGTGACTCCTTTCACCATTGAATCATTATATTCCTGCTTCTCCACAAAGCCTGGCCCACACACTCTCCTCCTCCAGGATGACTGTCCTTTAATGAGCGTGAACAAACGGCGGCCATTCAGGCCGAGTCACAGAGCTTTGGCTTCCCCTTGAATGGGAACACTGCGCTTTTCAAATTCTCAGAACTTAGAACATCAAAAACTCTTTTATGCATTTTATCGATGAGTTCAAACTCTTCCTTATGGATGGAGCTTAGTCAAGGACCTCAACGCGCAACCGCCTCCTTAATTCTCTCAATGAGATGGTGAATTACATCTCAGTGCTAGTAAATATGCTTCCTTCTATTGACGATTGAGAGCAAAACTGAAGAAACACACACACACACACACACACACACACACACACACACACTTGCCCTTATATCTTTGGCCTCTTTTCCACCAACGTTTCCAGTAACTGCCAGTTTAAACCATTGGTTGTTGGGGTGGTTTGGGTTTCTGCTGCACCTCAATGCTGTGGTCCTCACACACACAAACACACACACACACACACACACACACACACACACACACACACACACACACAGTGAGGCCAACCCTAAATCCTAAAGGATTGATGCGATACGTGGACTCAGCCGTTTAGTGATCACATGAAAACAAGAATGTCAACCCAAAGAGAATTCTCTCCCGCAGAGACTCGCTCCAAGGACACGGAGCTGCTGTTGTCTGATGGGCTTTTACTGTACTAATCTGTTTGGTGTCTCGTCCCCTGAACCTTGAGCAAAATTGTTTCCGTTTTTAACGCCACTTAATGCATCTGAACGACGTTTCTGCTCGTCTCGCTAATGCTCGCAAGAAACATGAAACCAAACTGCGGCTCCCCAGACAACCAGGCGTTGAAAAGATCCCCTTTAAGTTAATTCGCACAGCAACAGGGGAAAAGTAACATTAAAAAGAGGCATTTGTCCTTGAACAAGCAACAGGCGCGTTTTTCATCTTATCTCGGTGGAGACGAGGGGGGGCTCTCATTCAGGAAACGTCAGCCCTTCCATCCTGCTGAGGATGGAAAACGTTCCGCTGCAGCACGGAGTCGTCAGACCATCGCGCATCTTCACAGCGGACAGCCAGCTTTGCACCTCTGCAACCTCCCCAACCCCCCCACCTCCCACCCTACCCCCCACGGGGCTCCTTCCCCCTGGAAACCATCACCTGTCTTCATCTGACCAGAGTCATGGATGTTTCACTCTTACGGCGCTACGTGCAGACAGAGGCTGCGTGTGTGCGTCTGGTGCATGCCTGTGGGTCCGCCTGCCTGCCTGCCTCCTTGCCGCCTGCCTGCAGATAAATAAAGGCGTATTCTGTATCTCCATGCCGTCGCCAACCTCTTCCCCTCCCTCTCTGACCTTCTATTATGAGTTGCTTGGAGACTGACAGAAAAGGAAGAGCTGTCCTGCTCTTGACGCACTTCTTTCTCTCCCCTCCTCCACAGATCCTTCCATCCCTGTTTACCTCCGTCTCCCAAACCCGCCTTTGTTTCTTCTCCTTTTTGATATCAAATGTGCTCTCGCTGTCTTCCAGCGCTCGCCGCGGCCACGTCTCGTCCTCCCATACAATGTTGGTGCTGTCTGGGTAATAGGGTTTGCACACAAACACGCACTCTCTCCCTTTATTCACAGCTTTTCATTGTCCCCGCTCTTTCATTCACACAGTACGAGATGCCGGCCTTGAGCTAGATGGATGTTCCAGCCTCTTTGCCCCTTTAAACATTTGATTTGCGCCTCCTGCCTCCACGTGTCTCTGTTTATGATCACGCATCAATTACTGACTCTCCGTCCATGTAACTTAAAGCAGAATTAATCAGTTTCCCCCTGGCCGACTGGCCATCAGCCTGTAAACCAGTACAAGCACCAGCTATAATCCAAACTGATTGATTCCCATTCGCCTGTTGTGTGTTTTGCACCTGTTTGTTGGGCATGAATGGGAGGAATATGTCACATACTGATCTTTCTTCTCTTAACAAGCCAATTTATTAGGTGGTTCCTGGGTCCTTGGTGATCGGGGGAGCTTTTGATTAGCCGGCCTCTTCTTCTACTCTACCTCTTTATCTGCCAATTCAAAGGAGACCTTAAACAAAAAAACAAAAAAAAAAAAAAGGAAAAACAAGACAGACAACGCTGTGACAATGAAAACAGGCTGACTATGATTCTTCTTAATCAAGGAGTGAGAATATTGGGGCGAGGTGGCGGCGCTAATTAAGAGAATCCGAAGACAAGCGAGACTAGACCGGTGTTAGCATCTGAAATGCAAGAAATGTTCATCAAATGTTGTGCGTTCGGTCCGGATGGCTTCCGAGCACCGGCTCTTGCAGTCGGACTCCTGGGTGATGGAATATATTTCTCCAACAAGTGTCGAGTCCCAGAGCCCGACGCCCGGTAACAAGAATGTAGCCGCTACCCCTTCTGCCTTTATTCTCCACAACCCATTCAGCCAATCACCTGCAGATTAGATAGAGAGGAATGTAAGCCAGAAAAGGCACGCGGGCAGGGAAAATGTAAAGCAGGATGGGTCATTAAAATGATATTTAATGTAAAAGGAACATCCTAATTAGCCTGTTTGGTTAGCGTGTTCACAGTCTGATTGTCTCACGTTGTTAACGGTCAAATATGGCAGCTTAGAAAATGATAAACATCAAGAGCCAGAAAAAAACACGGCCTATAGATTAGATTATTCAATTATAGGCAAAGAAGAATATATTTCTGATAAAAGAAGGAACATTTTTTCCGATTTCCTTGGCAAAGGAGGCTCGTTGTTCCCGTGTTTGCCTGGTTGCCTGTTTTTGTGCCAACTGTTGAACACATTAAAACAAAACCAACAGAAATGTTTGAACACAGATTCCACAGGCCCGACAGCCAAGATGGGACAACTTTGCACGTTCTTACAAAATTGTTGACTATCCCCAGAAAACCTGCTGGCATGACTCATTTCAGTAGCTTTATTCTTAATATAAAGATACATTAATCACTGATGTTCTGAATCTCTTGGAAAATGTGTCCTGTCACGGCTACCGTGGCTAATCATGTCTGCCACCTACAGCTAATGTTCCCTGTGCTTGCAGGGCTATTTCGGTCCAGTGAGGACAACAACTGTAGGTAGCATGACCCTTTGAGTCAGCGCACACTGCTGACGCTCTCCCGCCTACGTTCCAATTTTCACGTGCACGCAGCATCTCACAACAACACCTGCAGACGCTCGAAAACAGCTCTTCTTCTGCGTCTAACCAAAACCTGGAGTTACGCCTTCGGCGTAGCGCACCTCGTCTGTACGCGGCGGCGCGCGCCAGGCTAGGTTTCAGCGCCGCGTCCAGCTCCGAAAGGCGAGACGAGCCACATGATTGGTGACTCATGGACACGCTCATAGAGCTGTCACACTGGGGGCAGGTGTCGCTTTACCCGCCTCGCCACAAACGTCCAGAGAAAACCGGAGTCTGATCTCATCCGTCAACACTGCAAAATGGCGGTGGCAGCACGTACAGTACGTCCCGCACCCCGCCCGGCCCGCTCGCTCCAAAGGTGCTTTCAACATGTCGAGATGAAACCTGATCAGGCCACAGTATCACGTTTAAACTTATGACCCGCAGAAAGCCTAAAGCAGATGCTGGGAATAACAGAATATTAGAGGAGTAATAACAGCGTTACGCACCAACCGACTTATATCTATGCAGTCGGGTAGGAGATGTGCTTTCACGAGTGCTGCAGGTGAAATTAGTTGCATTTGACACCAATTGTGTCCGGTACATTTGAAACATTTGGCACGAGCGGCACCAGATCGCCGTGTTAATTTAAAGGGATTACGTGTTTGAGGAGATTATTTATAAGGTGTTGCTCTTGATGTGCTGCAGTTGGGGTTACATAAACGAACAGGCTGTCGGTAATAATAGTCGCGGTGAAGATCCTCGGGTTACGCGCCACTGAGGCCCCAAATAAAACGTCTGCTAACATATTTTCCTCAGGTTAAGTTTACTTTTTATTTTCCGGATGACCACAACAAACTAAAAATCCCTTAAAATGGTTGGCTGTAACTCAAATAACTGAAATTGGAAGCCTTTGGTCTCAGTAATACTTGCCACAGCCAGCTAGGTCTCAACAGCTAATCTCAACAGCTAATCTCGGGCTCGGACTCAAATTGAACTGATGCTTGTAGCATGATGCTAGTTCAAAGTTGTATTTCAGTCAGGTTAAAACTGACAGATATGTCAACATTCCTGCCCTTCAGTGTTCAAACAAAGATGTTACAACGTTTACGTAATATCCGTTTTCTCCGCTGTCAGATTTTATAAATGCGAGGCATCGGAATGCGTTCAAGGCATGTGAATAAATGTCCGAGCCCGAGGATTCTCACCCCGAAACGTGAGGCGTTGAGCCGTGAATTCTTGCCCTCGCTGCCGTACCAAAGCTCCTCGTTTACGCACTGCGACATTTTGAGTCAGGAATCTGTGTCACTCGAAATTTTTGCACTTTCTGGCTCTTTCAACGTGTTTTATTGCATTTAAAACAGTTTTTTTCTTTTGTGAATTAGCATTAGCTACCTCAATGGTTTCAATGCTAAATAACAATGATTTCAAATAATACAAAAACAGAAATAATAATACTAAGTACTGAATTTTTGTACATTTTCTGATGTGTCTGGGTATAGTATCGGTATTGGAAAATCCATATTTGTCCTGATTTATTGTGGTTTTATTTAAGTCATTAGCAGAAACACATCGGTAACCTTGCGATCGGTTTGATCGCGGCGAAAGCGGCGATACGAGGGCCCGCCAGTCTAAGCAGGAGGATTCTCCGGATTCTCTGCAGCATAGCAGCCGCGCTCCACGGTGTTTCTGCAGCTTGTTAAGAGGGCATGCCAGGCATGGCTGTGCCTGTGTATATTTTCATTTAGCCTGAATGCCTGGCACACTGGGCGGGTCAACGGAGAGCCAAGGTGGGCATAGACGGCATAGCTGCTGCACGCTCGCATGTGATGAGAGAAAATATTCATTAACTAATCTCATTTGCATAGCTCGCAGGACCAGTGGGGGGCTGGACTGAGGGTCTCACACACACACACACACACACAAACACACACACACACACACACACACACACACACACACACACACACACACACATACAGACATTCAGCAACATAAACGTTGGTGTATTTAGTCCAGACAGCTGGCTCTAATTAAAATTAGTATCACCAAAATGGTTCCCAAATTAATTTGATTTCATTTTTGTGCATTTAATTTTATTTGTCAGACACTCGCAGCAGCACGCTGCTGCCGTTGTTTGGGGCTCCCGCTGTGGACTTTTCCTGCGTGCACAAGGGAGACACACAGCACAACATGAGTTTGATGCTTAAAAAACCAGCTCAAGTTGGTTACCGTGGCGAAGTATGTTTGGAATTTTTAACATTAACATGTAGCATCATTTTGTGTGTGTGTGTTTGTGTGTGTGTGTGTGTGTGTGTGTGTGCGTGTGTGTCTTTTCCAAGTATGGTGACTATGAGGCAGAGCTGTTGCTTATGGGCCTTTGGTGAAAATGAATGAGTGACAGCCAAGGGCAAAAAAAGAGGAGACAGCTGGGCCTGTCAGCAGCCATGACAGCGGCGGCGAGGGATGGGGGGGCGGTGACACTTCACCCTCGAGACGGATACTTCCCTGAGCTGGTGGAGGATGATGGAATGAAAGTAGTTTTTTTTTTCTTCAGTTTTGCGTTAGAGGAGCTTGGCGTTAATGCTGCGCCCGTCCACCAGAGGGCGACCACAGCGTATTCGCACTCCCCGAGGTTGAGCTGGAGTCACAAAATCTTTTTTTGGGGTCAGAGTCACGCGTGTGCTTGTGAACACGTTCTAGCGTGACCGCTGTGAGCATGCTGAGGAACAGGAGAGCCAGTTTTACAGTCATGTTAAAGCTGTTAACTGCGTGCTAAAAGGTGGTAACATTTGGACGTGCGCGCGTGCAGGACGGCGCCGTAATCACAAACGCTGGCTGGGTGGTAAAAAACAAGCCGGCTGCAGATTTTTAAATTCTTGTCCATATCCGGTCAAGTCTGGCCTCGGTCAAAAGGTCAAACGTACGCCTCCTCTTCAACCGGTTCTTTAATCTGCCGCGATTCTTGGCATGTTGAACTGGCGTTGGGACAGTTCATCCATGGCTAACAATTTGCGACGGTGTGAAGCGCAAGGGCCGGGACTTGAACTATCGACCCTGGCTGACCTTCAGACGGCCTCCGACTGCTGACGCCTGATTTCGGAGCGGTCCAAAGGTTCTGGGCAGGTTCCAGAGCTGAGCGAGATGTCTGCAGCGCGTAAAAGAAGCGCAGTTACATTTGAACTTAACCGGGAGGGAAATTTATGTCCCTCAAATCAAGCACAAAAGCTGCACCATCAAATGATTTTAAATGTGCTTTTCATTTACGCTCTGGTTCCTTCGCCAGTCCTCACAAAGGCTGCAGAGCGTCTCCTTCCTAACTGAACATGCCGAACTGAACCTTGGTGGCCACCATTCAACAGCGGATCAATAAATGGAGGCTGCGAGGTGAACTGAGCTGCACTTCAGTGGCAGATATTTTGGGTTTTATTAGTTTGCACCACTTGTGCCGGGGAACAGGTGCACTGGTTGTCGAGGTGCAGCCAAAAGGACAGTCGAGGGCCACAGCGACAAAAAAAAACAGGACAAGAAAATTCCAGGAAAGGCCACGGTGCAATCACAACGGGCGAATTACTGCAGAAATACACTTTTTAATGTTCAGGCTTCATAGCTGCAGCGGAATAATTTACCGTCATAAACGCTAACCATCACAACTTAATTTAAACACAAGGCGCTGGAGAACAAAAGCAGAATTTTCGCCCCGTCGTGGTTTTGAATGATCTGCACGTAGGAGCATCAAGTCCTGGGTCCAAACAGGGGAACCTCGCGTTAGCGTCATGCTTTTGAGACGGGAATTATATTCCAAATCCAAATGATTTTAACCTCTAGGTATTCGTCTGACTCTAGCTGCTAACTGTTCGGGGAGCTGCCGCTGACCCCTGACCTTTATTATCAGCACCAAACTGGGAGCAAACTATTTGACCTTTTGACTGTGGAATTCAGGAGGCCACTGAGGAGCTGCGGGGCTTCAAAGCATCCCATTCCGCACATTGGCGAGTTTGATATGTGTACTTATTCAATTAGCAGGAAAGACCAGTTGTTCCATTTTTCGCTGCGTCCTCAAAGGGGAGCGTTCCTGTGGGAAACAGGACTACCGCACACACCTGCTCTTCCACAGGGAGGCTCCCTGCTCATTCGGAGGATACGTGGCTAATAACGGTTAATTTGGCGAACTGATGGCCTGCCATTCAGCACGGCATGTAATGGAGTGTGATCACATTCATGATACAAAAGCGGCTAAACTGGAACGCTTCACGTATGATTTAAAACAAATTAAAAATAGAGGGAAAAGTACGGCTTTTGCCTTTTTAAAAATTGTTTTTTTGTGTGTCGTTGAACGGTTCAATTCATCTGTTTAAGGGAAAGAATTCTTCCAGAAACTAAAATAATTTATTCACACTGACTAAAAGCTGGTTGTTGGACTGTTGAAAGTGTCTTTTGTTCACTTGTTAAACAATTATCTTCAATAACCAATGGAACCAACAGCAGCCAAGGACAGCAGTGCTCTTATTTCTGCTGTTTTAGCTTCGCTGTGGGTTCTGAGGATTAATGGAGAGTTTACCCGAAGAGCACAACCTAAATACGTGAGCAGCAAAGCGTAAAGTCTGCACTAATCAATAATAGCTGATTTGCTTTAGATGTGGGCTCTTTTCTCTAATTGAAGCTCATTAAGGCAGAGCCTGACGTCTGGCCTCTGATTGGCTGAGGGAGGCGCCAGGACTGGCCGCGTGGGTGCGTGCGGACCGGGCTCCATCCAGTGCGCGCAGACACCGTCCAGTGCGTAAAAGCGCAGAGCGGCAGCGCGGAGCCTCCCCAACGCCCACCGAGTCCTTCCCCGGCTGGATTAATGTTTCCAGTCGGCCCGAACACAACAGCGCGCTGCGTGATTCTCCGCTGTTCTCCGTGATTTTTTTTTCCGCCATGAGCTGCCTGGATGTGATGTACCAAGTGTTTGGTCCTCAGCCTTATTTCAGCTCCTACAGCCCCTACCACCACCAGGTACGGCCCGAATCCTGCTCCCATCAGCTCAAACTTCTCTGTCTGGACATTTCAGACACTTGTATTTGAGGTTCAAATCGCCAAAGACGCCGTAAGTGACGCGGAGACGCCGCGAGTTTAACTTACACCTGGAGGAAAGTTCGTGTTACAGAAAAGCCGCAGCGCGTAAATCGATTAAAAACACGCAGCCGGACACTGATCTGCCTTTAATTTAGAGAGAAACTGCGTTGATTAAGTGCCGAATAATTCGCAAGTTTCAGACATTTGCGTCATGTGCCTCCGGTGGCGCAGAGGTATATTTTTACATTATTACTTTGGAGCTTTTGGCGATCACGAGACTGAAAGTCGCATTTCCTGTAGGGTTAAATCAATTTTATGGCATTTTTGCCTGGTGATATCCTGTTTGAAGCTAAACTCTTGTGGCCATTTAATGAAAGTTTCCTTCTGAATCTCCGTGACTGAAGCGAGTTCAGCTGTGGCCTGATGAGAGCCGTCAAAGGTCGTTTACACGCTTTAACCATCAGTCAGTCACGGGGAAACTACTACAAACTTTCACCTTTTCCATCCCTCATTTAATTACATTTTTATACTTGTGTAAAACCTTATAAGGGTTTACTTTCTCACCCCGTTTTGTGATCTATTGGCTATTTAAATTTTTTTTTTTTAGAAATAATAGGTTTACGTTTGAAGTGTTAAAATTAATCTGATTAACACATTTTTAAAATGTGAATTTTAAAGGCAGGCGAGGTCATATATGTTGGTGTGTGTGCACAAGGTGCACTAAAAACAACAAGGTGTGCATAACCGATACATCCATGTTGTTTCAGCTCTTTATAAAATGAGGCTTAATTTCCTGTTTGCTCCTAGAAACTGGCCTTGTATTCCAAGATGCAAGAGGCGCAGGACGGAGGCGGCCGGCTCGGCCACCCGCCCATCAAGGAGGAGGACAAGGAGCTGCCCCCCGGAGCCGAGTACCTAAGCTCCCGCTGCGTGCTCTTCACCTACTTCCAGGGAGACATCAGCGCCGTGGTGGACGAGCACTTCAGCCGAGCCCTGAGCCACACGGGCTCCTACACAGCATCCAGCAGCCACAAGGCTGGTAAAGGTGTGTGTGTGTGTGTGTGTGTGTGTGTGTGTGTGTGTGTGTGTTGTGTTGAGCACCAAAATACTTATTCTATTTGCAAACTGAGAATCTTTCTGGTGTTTGAGTGTTTGAGGGTTTGGACATCAAGGTTAGGGTCGGGGCTTAGGTGGGATCGTTATGCCTATGAAAGTCCTCACAAGGATAGAAGTACAAGTGTGTGTGTGTGTGTGTGTCAGAGAGAGAGAGAGAGAGAGAGAGAGAGTGTTTATATTATATTTGTCCCCACTGTTTTCTTTCTTTAATAGCATCAAGATTCTTTATTACACAGGCCCTTTTGAACAAATGTTTTACTGGTTTTACTTTAGTTTCACTATAATTTCTGGAATTACTGTTAAGAAATGGTTTATTTTCAAATCTTTAAAGAATAATGATAATATTTTGGATTTATTTCTTTAACTCTATCTCCCGTGTTCAGACTTTCTGGACACGATGACAGCTGGAAGGATCTGAATTACTGAGGTTTGACGGCACGTCAGCCCTAAATTCTAACGTTATTTTCAAGTTTCCTCTTCATTAACTGCTTCACCTAAGAAATGTTATTGTTCCGGCCGAAGACGCCGCATCGAATGACGTTCTGGTCAATGGGGAAAATATCAGCATCACCTGATGTTTAATTCATGCGACACTAAAACGTATAAAAACATTTCTTTTCCATCGAGATTAAAAAAAAACAAACAAAACACAATCCAGATCAGTTTTAATTAAACAAAGCGTTTCTTTGCTGACCTGACGCTGAAGCCTCGTCCCTTCTGCCCCGCCTCCACAGATGGATCCTTCCCCATGAGCCAGAGAAGTTTCCCTCCGTCCTTCTGGAACAGTTCCTACCAGCCGTCCGTGTCCTCGGCGCTGGGCAGCGCGCTGTCGGCGCCCCACGCTGACCTCCCGTTTGCCGGAGACCCGTACTCGTCCGTCTCCCTGCACAGCCACCTCCACCAGTCCAGCGCTGAGGCCTGGCACCCCTCCCACCACCACCACCACCACCACCACCACCCCTACTCACTAGGGGGAGCTATAGGAACTCAAGGCTCAGCATACCCGCGGCCCGGTGTCCACGAAATGTACGGCACGCCGTTTGACCCCCGATACGGGTCTCTGCTGGTCCCGTCTGTGAGGCCTCATCACCGTCTGGCGGCGGGGAGCTCGGTCCCGGGGCCCAGCGCCTCCCCCTGTGACCTGGGGGGGAAGGGGGAGTCGGGAACGGGTTCCACCTGGAGCAGCACCTTCTCCGGGACTGGAGCAGAGATCGGTCTGAACATGGATGCAGGTATTCCCACCAGGGTTTCAGCTGATAACAAACAAACAAAGATCAGGTTTTAACTTCACGTGCAGCCGCCGTTATGAAACTTCTCTGGTTTTCTTCGGATTCATATTTTTCAGAAGCTAAAATTGTGAGGGGAAATAAAAGGTTGTGAAATCACTGCAGATCATTCCAAAATAACTCAGCCAACAGCAGAAGCGATGATCTCATTAAACCGAAGCAGCATCGAGTTAATTCAGAAACGGCGTAGAAGCATGAAAAGCAGATTTAAGCAGACACCCCCCCTCCCCCCCAAACACCACCCCCGGCGCCCGCTTCAGATCAACTTACCACAAGTGTTTTGAAGCAACAAACCGACTGTCACTCAGCACCTTCACACCACCTGTCAGCTTCCTTTTCTCCCGCTTTCATCCCCTCCGCCGCCGGCTAGCCCTCCCGCTTTTATCAACAGGACGTTTGCACTCCTTTCTCTAACCTCCCTTTTCTCCTTGCTTCTCTCCACTTCCTCTGTCCTTC